>CM021105.1:389658559-389718130 GCA_007115665.2 Sequoiadendron giganteum
CTCTTTCTCTCTATCTCTCTCTCTCTCTCTCCCTCTCCCTCTCTCCCTCTCCCTCTCCCTCCATATCTCCCACTCTCCCTCTCACTCTCTCACTTTCCCTTCTTCCCACTCTCCCTCCCAGACTCCCCTCTTTCTCCTACCTCTCACCCTCTTTTCACCTCTCTCCCATTCCCTCACTCCTTCACCCTCTCTCTCCTCCTCCCTCTCTCTATCTCCCCATCTCTTATCTCCCCACCTCCGCTTCTCCCTTCTCCCACTCTCTCCTCTCTCTTCCCCCCTCTCTCCCTCCCTCTCTATCTCCCACTCTCCCCCTCTCTCCCTCCCACTCTCTCTTTCTCCCACTCTTAGAAATATACTAAGAAAACCAAATTTCACATAACACGAGCACGTTTTTGACTCCACAAAAATGGTAAAAAAATCTATATACCCGTGATTTCAAGGCCCACAGTCTACATATTCCCTTGGTTCTACGCGTGCTCCGACAAAAAGCAGCTTTGTGATGATTTTGTGAAGTGTACAAGCATGTTTTTCACATTCCATCACCTTTTCCATGATCTTTTTACCACCTTTTCATGAAATAACAGCGTTTCTACATTGAGAGACATATAATATCAATTGAAGTTTGAATTCCATTGAAAATTGATATACAATTGAAGTATGGAAGGGAACAAGCTTTTGAACAAGTCAAATTGTTGTGGAGTTTGAAGAAAGAAGAATCTAAGGCTACATAATTGGGTTGAACTCCTCCATTTGAAAGTCTGGTTTTTAAGGTATGTGAAGTCTTTACACATTTTCTTTCATTCTATTATGGCTTGCTTTATTTTTGTTTTTCATTATAACCTTAGGTTGTCAATGCACATTTTAAATTACCATTATATACACAATTATATACACTTGCCAATTACCATTTTAATCTTGATGCAGAGCATCTACCAGGATCCACAAATCATCAAGGGTACTTCTGACCCTAACTTAAATTGAAGAAGATCAACAAACAAACTCAATCACATTTTCATCAAAACATTAGAACTTGGTTTCAACTCTTTTTCGGACTCAAAAAAATAGATTAACCATCATAAAATTGATTGTAACATAGCATAAAGCTGATTAGAAACTCAGAACCATTCACAAAAATTCATCCTTTAAGACAACTCCAAGCCTTTCCCATTCCTTCGAAGGGTCCAAACACCTTCCAATACCTCTGCACAAACTGATACAGTACAAAGGAAGAAATCAACAACTTTCTTGACACACTTATTCAACTATATTTCCCTTCACAAAACATTTGATTCATATACTCAAATTAGTATTAAGAGTTCCCAATTCCTTAAGGACCTTCAAAACACCTTGAAAATCTTGCAAATAACTGATTACAATCAACTAGGTTCCTCAAAACATCAACCAATGATTATGTCATTCACAAGTTGTCTTAAATCTTCCATGATGGCACCATTGTTTACAAACACAAACTATAATTCTTAAGGCACAACCAAACCATTATTTGTTGAATAAATATTTGTTTGAGTTAGTACAACAAAAATGAAACCTTTCAAAAGTCTTCCCTTACACACAAACTTAGTTCCTTTGTTCACTGTCCACATTACTAGTAGCAAAGCATCTGCAAACTGTCACATGTATCTCCCAAACCATGCACACACTTCAAACTGTGATACTCATTTTTCATGCAGAGTTAGAGGACCCAAAACCATTGAAGATGTCAACTTGCCTTCAAGAGGCATCTAAGAAGATTAAAAATGTGTAATGGACCAATCCCAACACTCCTCCGAGCTGGACAACAAATAGAAACAGTATTTCCCACATTTCACCCTTGGAATCTAGTTACTGTGCAAAACTAGTTTTGGGCCCTTAACTCCAAAACTTTCCAAAACACCAGGAAAATAAAAGAATAATTGTAGCACCCATTTCAGAGTTGCAAGACATACCTTAACCCATCACATGACTCCTTTGGGACAACTTTAAGAAAACTGACCTTTTCACTATTTTAGGCCTGCAAGTAGGCCAATTTTACAAAGGAACTAACCTTAGATCTTCACACTAGACTTCCAAACCCAAAAAAAGTCTTTAATTAGGTCTCAAAACAAGATAATTTATAGGTCTTAGGACCTTACCCGCTCAACTAGGCTTCCAATACAAAAACCCCAATTTTTCAATGCAAAGAGGGAGGGTTTATAGAAACTCCTATACCCGGGCCTTCCCAAACCATTCCAATGCATAAAACATCTTCAAAATACCCTAAAAAAGGTCAAAAATTCATTACATAGACCACTCCTTCAACACTTTTTCAAAATCACTCCTTAGTTCCTCAAATTCTCATGGAAAAGTGTTTGTTTGAGCTAAGAACCCCATCCTATTGTCATTAGTTTCATTCCAAAGAATTTTCAACAATAAAATACCCTAAACTAACATTGTACATGCCATCCCATCAAGAAAAAAGTCATAACAGTAGGTGGGATGTTCATTTCATAATTAAATCCTACTCAAACCCTTGACTAGCTTGAAATGAGCAGTTTCAAAAAATTGTCAATTGCTCCCTTCAAACGTAATGTTAAGCCCTCAGAACTGATGCATTAGAGATTTAAGACATGTTCCTACAATATTATATTAGTTTTATATCAAGGGGAGGCTGTATAGATGCATATAAGTGCACGAAAGTGCAAAAAAACCATTGAATTTCTGCAAAAGAGCATTTTTAAATCAAAAAAATGGATTTCAAAATGAATAAAAATCCTCCCTTCAAGCCAATGGAGGTTATTTAAACCTTTTTTAATGACAACCAAATCCCCCCAATTCCTATAACTAACAAACAACCACCTTTGAAAGCTCATATAAACAGTACATGGAAAATGTCTTTAATGACCCTCTTACAACATGAAGATACCTAAAATTGAATCAAATTTCAAAATGGAAGCATAGATTGTCAAGGTGCTCCTACACCAAAAACTTATCAAACACTCACAATGCCATTACACTCATTAGTTTTCAAAATCACCATCATGATTATTAACTTTTAGTTAGGAATGTGCTCTAGCCAACCTAGTGCTTCCATAATTTGTACACATTTGTCTACATGCTAGGTTAACTTTTTTACATGATGATTGTAAGTATTATTTAAATGAAGCCTTCAATAACATATATTTTTCAATTAACTTCAATGGATACATTTCTCAGGAACTAATATTTGTCTCATTACCATGGTATAGATAAAATTATCCACCATGCCGAAGAAAAAGACAAAGAGGAAACTAACAGACAAAGAGAAGGAAACCTTGAAAGAAAAGGAGGGAGTTCAGGTGGTGGCATATCGTGAAAATAAGAAATTGGAAACGATTGATGAAAACAACCCAATTGTAGAGGAACCTCAACCGTCAAAAAGAGAACGGGAATTGGTAGCACAATAGGCACAAATGCGAAAGCATCATCGTAAGACAAATTCGGATACCATAGTTGGAGACACACCCTCTACGAAAAGTGAATATGAAGGGACACCATTAAGCAAAAGTGAATATGGAGGGACACCATCTAGCACAAGTGAATATGGACAGACACCATCTACTGCAAGTGAATATGGAGGGACACCATGTATCACAAGTGAATATTGTTGGACACCATCCAACACATCTCAAGTTGAGAGTACATCATCACTCGGAATTGACGAAGAAGGTATGCCATCATCCCCATGTGAACCTCAAGGTATGTCTTCTTCTCCACCCTCGATCGAAGGTATGCAATCTAGCCCACCTCAATTAAATATTGATGAAATTCCTAATGTTGAGATGTATGTACCTAGGAGAACACCACCTAGAATTTTGCGTAGAAAGCCACAGTATTTGATTAATATTGATGATGAGATTTTGCAGCACATTGAAGGTAAGATTTCAAGATGCACTTGTAGAAGATATGCTGATAAGATTTGGGAACAAATCTTTGAAAGGCTAAATGAGACTGCAAGATGTCAAATATTTTTTGAAATGATACGAGGTGTAAAGTATAGGAACATCATGAAGACTCTTGGGTTGAGAACATCGAATGCATCGATTGAAGACACTATTGTGAAGAATCTAATGGATGCTTATGAGAGTGTGGGTAAGACCTCATGCTCAAAGGATAGTAATGTCACCCGACGTGTCATTACATCGACTTTGGTAAGTTGTCAAACAAAGAGAGCTCGTCTAATTAAAAAGACTAGTGAACAAACGGGAATTAGTAGAAAAACTTTATCAAGAGCCATTCAAAGGTGACAAAGAATTGAGGGCAATCATACAAATGAACTATGGGCATTCTTGGGGAGACTGTCATGAAAAGATAAAGAAGTTGTCCAAGCCTTGAGAACACTAATTGAAGAGTATTGGAAGAATAACACAAGGCCGTCTCTAAATCAAAGGGATGTGGTAAGAAGGAGAATCGGTAGTCAGAATCGTGAGCCACATCCAAAGCATTTTTTGGATATGACTCAAACCCAATTTTTTCAGAAATTTGAAAATGATTATCCTCAAATTAGTATTTCTCAAATATTTTTTGAAATGCTTAAACCTTTTTATGTCAAGATAAATCACACATGCACTACTTGTTCTTGTAGACTACATATTGAGTTTTCTAACCATTATGATGTTTATCATTCTGTATGTTTAGATTTGCATACTAACGATGTTTTGCAGGATTGTGGCATAGAAGCCCCACCAAAATCTTCAAGAGAGTTCTTATCAAAAAAATTATGTGAAATAGAGGATGGCCAGATATTCTATAGGACAACATGCTTGGATGGTTCATGTGAGCATTGCGGTGGCTTCCAGCGTATGCCAGTATGTCAACACATGGAAAGAACAGATGAGGTGAGACAAAAACTAGTAGATTTTGGGAAGTATAAAATAGTGGCATATACTACAAAAGATGGGTCTCAAGAAAAAAGGTGTGATTTGGTTATTGAGAAGATTCCAGTGTACCAATTTATGACCACATTTCGTGATAGTATATTGTCTGAGTATGCAATGCATACCCATAGAGCCCGATGGCTGGACACACAATTCAAGCTATGCAAGGACACGTTTCCAGTTGGAAGCATAGTATCTGTGGTTGAATTTGCAGAGAACTACACTCTACAGCCACAACATGAGGTGCAGTCACAGTATTACAACTACACACAAGTTTTGATATTTGTGCACATAGCATTCATTCATGCATCTGATAGTACAGATGAGCAAAGGAAGGTATTGAGGGAGTACCACTTTTACATTAGTGATGATCACACACATTCTCCAGAGTTCATGCAAGGTTTCTCTAGATGTTCTACAATGGTTTGGCTCAGAGGGGCATAGAATACGATCAGCATATAATATGGTCTGATAACTATGTAGCACAGTTCAAGAACTCGCACATGTTCTACTGGTTGTGCAGGATGCATGTCATTACAGGTGTTCAACATATGTGGAACTTTTGTGAGGCTGGACATGGAAAGGGGGAGCATGATGGTGTAGGAGCATGCATGAAAAGAGCATTAGCATGAGAAGAGTTAAAGTATAAAGACAGTGCAAAATTGACAGATGCAAAATCAATCGTTGGGTGGTGTAATGCTTTGATGGGTCCAGGTAATAAAGGTACGTCTTCAGTTCGTAGATTTTTTTCGTTGATGGATGATACTAACATTGCACAATATGAAGACTATTGTACACTAATAGGATCGAGTGAGGTACACTCTTTCCTCAGCTCAAATGCAGGTTCATGGAGTATCGATACACGAAAGATGGCATGCTTTTTTTCTTCATGTACAATGCAAGCTTGGAATGATTGTGAGTCAAGGGAGTGGGTTGACAAATGGTTCACAATTTATCTTAGCCCACTTCACACATATCACCCTCCGACGGCATTAGAACTGACACAGATACAATCATCAGTCGACTTTGACCACAAATCAGATCTAGTTCAATGAGGTGATATATCTACTTTCTTAGATGTTGAAATTCCATATCTTTAGATCTTACTTTGTACTGTATTCGTAATGTTGACAAATTTCAAGGGAATTTTTGCACATATCAATGCAGGGCATGTTTATGCAGTTATTGCAGATGAAGACAATGAAGATGGAACAAACTATTACTTGTGTCATTGTGTTGAGACCAAAAATAAATTGGAGGCCCCAGTTATAGATGGAGAAAACATCGAATACCCTACAGGCTCAGTTGTGGTTACTGGAATATGGCTTAGAAGGTACCCACATTAAAGTGTTAAAAATTGGCTATTTTAGGACTTTGACATGCATTGTAAGATTCTTCATTACTCAAACCTTGTCGTGGCATCCAATGTTCATTTGAGAAAATATGGGGGTAGACCTTTGAACAAGATGTTATGGAAGGTCCGTGAGTCTGACCATGAGGCAATACTTGATACAATAAAGAGTAGAGCAAACCCAAATGGTTCATTGGATATTTGTAAGTATATGCACATTGGTTCTTATTAATTTATACTTGTATGCACATTAATTTGTTTGATTCCAATGCTATCATCTTCTTTTATAGCGATCGGTGTCCCCTTGCAAAAAATGCAGATATATGAGCCATCCAAGAGAATGTCAGCCAGAAAAGCAATGCAACATCCTTATTTTGATGCCTACATGCAACATCTGTAAGTGCCTTCCATCTATTTTTATTTCATTTCCATTTTGGATGCTCTTTCTTTTTCTCTTTTACTTTGCGTATTTGTAAGTAAACTACTAAAAATTGATTGATCTTTTGTTGCAGAAAATGCTGATTTAAGAGCCATCAAAGAGAATCTCAGCCAAAAAAGCAATGCAACATACTTATTTTGATGATTTTGAAAAATCTCAATTTTGATTTCAAGCCATTATAAGAGAGCATGTGAAGCTTAACAAGGGAATCTCAAGTTACTCATTTGAAGTTAACCTCATAATGAGTACCTATGATGTAGACATTTAAAGAGAATCTTGAATGTATAAGTGACATTGTAAAAGATCTAAGAGAACGAAGTGCCAAAGGCATTGTAATAATATTTAATTACATAATGAGATATACTCAAATATTGTAAGTTTGGATTTCATGTTTGGTGTAGTAGCACCTTGTTTTGTAAATGCCTTGAGTAGGAAAATTTGCAAACTTTGAATTTTGAAATGTAAACAATGTGAAAAAGGTCATATAAAGGTCATGTAAACAATTTGTACACATTTTTCTACAACTTGTGTGACCAAGCAGACTTTTCCAACACGTTTGAATAGGTATGTTTATGCTAGGAATGGTCCTCTTTCGTACCGAAACACGTAGAATCGCTCTGAGTTATGTTCCATCGGATCGATCCTTAAGGGTCCAAAGTGCAAAATGGCTGCAAATTTCAGCATGCTATTACTCGGATACCATGACACTTAGAAAATTTTCATCTAATCCTATAGGATTGCATTGAGCCCCTCTACAAAAACCTCTCTCGGTTTCGGCTATCTCGGAGTGGTTTTCCCGTGGTGGCAGATTTTCACTTGATGGAAAAAGCATCAAATGCAAGTAGTGCAAAGTTGCAAAGTGGTGCAACTTTCATTCTGAAAATTGTGTGACCAAGTGGACTATTCCAACACATCCAAATAGGTATTTTCATACTAGGCATGGTCCTCTTTCGCACTGAAACACGTGGAATCGCTCTGAGCTATGTTCCACCCGATCGATCCCTTAAGGGTCCAAAGTGCAAAATGGCTGCAAACTTCAACATGCTATTACTTGGATACCGTGACACTTAAAAAATTCTCATCTAATCCTAAAGAAAGGCCTTGGGCCCTTCTAGAAAAACCTCTCTCGGTTTTGGCTATCTTTGAGTGGTTTTCTCGTGGCAGCGGATTTTCACTTGATGGAAAAAGTGCCAAATTCAAATTGTGCAAAGTTGCAAAGTGGTGCAACTTTCGCTCTGACACTCGTGTGACCAAGCGAACTATTCCAATGTGTCTGAATAGGTATTTTTATGCTAGGCATGGTCCTCTTTCGCACTGAAACACGTGGAATCACTCTGAGCTATGTTCCATCGAATCGATCCCTTAAGGGTCCAAAGTGCAAGATGACTGCAAACTTCAGCATGCTATTACTCAGATATCGTGATGCTTAAAAAATTTTCATCTAATCCTATAGGATCCTGTTGAGCCTGTCTACAAAAACCTCTCTCAGTTTTGGCTATCTTAGAGTGGTTTTCCAATGGTGGTGGATTTTCACTTGATGGAAAAAGCATCAAATGCAAGTGGTGCAACTTTCGTTCTGCAACTTGTGTGACCAAGCGGACTATTCCAACACATTCAAATAGGTATTTTTACACTAGGAATGGTCCTCTTTTGCACCGAAACACGTGGAATCGCTCTGAGCTATGTTCCACCGGAACGATCCCTTAAGGGTCCAAAGTGCGAAATGGCTGCAAACTTCAGCATGCTATTACTTGGATACCGTGACACTTAGAAACTTCTCGTCTAATCCTATAGAAAAATTTTTGGACCCTCTAGAAAAACCTCTCTCGGTTTTGGCTATCTTGGAGTGGTTTTCTTGTGGCGGCGGATTTTCACTTGATGGAAAAAGTGTCAAATTCAAGCTATGCAAAGTTGCAAAGTGGTGCAACTTTCGCTCTGCAACTTGTGTGACCAAAATAACTACTCCAACGCATTTGAAAAGGTATTTTTATGCTAGGCATGGTCTTTTTTTGCACTGAAACACATGGAATCGCTTTGAGCTACGTTCCACCGGATAAACCCCTTAAAGGTCCAAAGTGCAAAATGGCTGCAAATTTCAGCATGCTATTACTCGGATACCATGACACTTAGAAACTTTTTGTCTAATCCTATACAATAAATTTGAGCCCCTCTACAAAAACCTCTCTCAGTTTTGGCTATCTCAGAGTGGTTTTCTCGTGGTGGCGGATTTTCACTTGATGGAAAAAGCATCAAATGCAAGCAGTGCAAAGTTGCAAAGTGGCGCAACTTTCATTTTGCAACTTGTGTGACCAAGCGGACTATTCCAACACGTCTAAATAGGTATTTTTATGCTAGGCATGGTCCTCTTTTGCACCAAAACATGTGGAATCGCTCTGAGCTATGTTCCACCGGATCGATCCCTTAAGGGTCCAAAGTGCAAAATGGCTGCAAACTTCAGCATGCTATTACTTGGATACCATAACACTTAGAAACTTCTCATCTAATCCTATAGAAAGGCATTGGGTTCCTCTAGAAAAACCTCTCTCGGTTTTTGCTATCTTGGAGTGGTTTTCTCGTAGAGGCGGATTTTCACTTGATGGAAAAAGTGTCAAATTCAAGTTGTGCAAAGTTGAAAAGTGGTGCAACTTTCACTCTGCAACTCATGTGACCAAGTGGACTATTCCAACACATCTGAATAGGTATTTTTACGCTAGATATGGTCCTCTTTCACACTGAAACACGTGGAATCGCTCTGAGCTATGTTCCACCGATCGATCCCTTAAGGGTCCAAAGTGCAAAATGGTTGTCAACTTCAGCATGCTATTACTCAGATATCGTGATGCTTAGAAAATTATCATCTGATCCTATCTACAAAAACCTATCTCGGTTTTGGCTATTTCGGAGTGGTTTTCCAGTGGTGGCGGATTTTCATTTGATGGAAAAAGCATCAAATGCAAGCAGTGCAAAATTACAAAGTGGTGCAACTTTCATTCTGCAACTTGTGTGACCAAGCAGATTGTTCCAACACGTCCAAATAGGTATGTTTACACTAGGAATGGTCCTCTTTTTCACCGAAACACATGCAATCACTCCGAGCTATGTTCCACCGGATCGATCCCTTAGGTTGGAGGAGTCTAAAGTTACAAATTTGTAAGTTGCTTAAAGTAACAAATTTGAAATGATATTGAATGGCCCACTTAGCACTCATTGCATCTAGGTGATGCTCAAAGAGGTGAGGCACTAGGCCTTCCCAGGAGGTCACCCATTCCAGTATACTCCAACTCAAGCACTTAACCACAAAGTTTTTTCCCCAAGGTTAAGCCCACTTAGCTTGCAACCCCATTTGCAAAACCTTCAGCAAGTGTTGTGCTTTATGATACATTCATTATAGAGCCCCTTTAGCTCATCAATTGATAAGTAGGAGGTATTTTCTACAATGTGTCAAATTGTGATATTGCTTTCAGGATTCCATTGAGCAGTCATTTGTAGTATTAGATATAGCTCTAGCTTCTACAGTATTGCACATGATTGCAGACAGTTTCAAAGATCTAGATGACATCAATAGTTCACATTACTCAAGAAGGATGAACATCTTAAAGACATTTGCGGAAATCAGGACAAGTAACCTTCTTGTGGACTTAGGGTTGCAATATTTGATCTACAACATGTTCCACCATTTCCTCAGTAGGATCAAGAACACACATAATGAAGGCGTGTTTGTAGCCATGAAAGATTATGGTTCGAACTATCCAGAAGAATGATGTTTTATATCGACCAACCATATCTATACCATGGTTTGTTTGGAAACAACGATGGGTTCTCTCTTCATTGGCATATAAATTATTCCTCGATGTGTTCACACCAGTGCTACAAGACTAGGACTCGCCTTGGACTTGACAAGCCATTTTTTGACTTGGCCTCGGGCTCAGAGCCCAGACTCGACAAATAGAAAAACCTAAGAAATTCAAAGATTTTTAAGGATTTAAAACTTGTTTCATGCACCCTTTAATAAATAAACCTTAAAGACACAATAGCATCATCAAATAGAAATTACTATGATCCCATACACAAACATACATCAATCACATAAGTATAAGAAAAAAATTTAGCTGAAGGAAATAACACATTTAGATATATAAATATTGTGATATTGCTATCAAGATTCAATTGTGTAGTTTTACAAGTCAAACCTATTGACCCATGATTCATCAGTAGTGGTTCACAAGAACCCATCTCTCATGATAATGAATGGTTCATAAGGAGGAAGATAAATCTTCATATATTTCTTCTATCACAAATGAGATAAGTGCTTGGTTTCATGAAGGTCATGAGACAACCATTAATGTGAAGTGGATACATGAAGAACTAATGGAGAATGATAATGGCTTTAGACCTACTATAAAAGAAAAAAAAAATCATTTCAATGATGCAAGAGGTTTTTGGTTTCACTACCAAAATGAGCCTATGAAGAATGCATGTGAAACTCCTTTTGACCTTGAGGGTGTTCTTACTCCATCTCAAGGATCATGCATTGAGGATGACATAGATCAATGCTAGGGCTAACCAATTAATAATTATACACGTGAATAAGTCAAACATGTATATGTCAATAAGGGAAGTACAAGTACTCAAAACACGTAAGCCTCAAAAATTATACACATGAATACATAGTATACACAAATTAAAACAAATTATATGCACGAATACAAGGTATATGATGAAAACATGTAAGCCACAAAGTATACACTCTAATTCACGTAAGTCACAAAGTATACATGTAAGTTATAAAGTATACACTTGAATACAGGTAACTCATATCTATTGAACCATCAATTTAGAATGCAAATATGGACAGGCATCGATAAAAGATATTTGTATTAACCCAATAGCCATGTAGGCATACATCAATATATGTCGATATAAGTATGAAATACATGTACAAAATAGCCATATAGGGTTACGAGAATGCCATATAGGCATACAATGTCAAATATGTCCAATAAAAAATATTTACAAAACTACCATGTTGGCATACAACAAAGGACTCTAGAATCAAAAGTCATTGCTCTCCATGCCTTGGAAATAAAATCTTTCCCTTTCCTTTTCGCTCAGATGGCAATATGTCTATCACTCATTTTTGCTGCGCTCGTGGAGTGCTCTTGCTACTCCTCCTAGGGTTTAGTTCATGGTGAAGTTTTAACTATCACAATAAGAAGTAAAGACATGAATATATAGAAATTACATTATAAAAAATGATATATTTGACAAAATAATCACTTACAGCCATTTCACGATCTCTCTCCATGAGGGAAATATTCTCACACCCATGCTCAAGCATGCTCAAGCCCTGTATAAACCATACAAATAGAAATTAAACTACGTGAATCAATAATGGTTTGATTTTTCACTAACTAACATCTATAACAACAAATGTAAATGTAAATTTACTAATTTTCCTCATACCTCTTCTGTCAGAGCCATCGAGGATTGTATAGCAGATGTCACACCAATATCCATTGCCCTCATCACATTCGGAGGTGTATCATCTTGCAACAACTAAAAATAAAATAACAAATTATTCAACGTAATCAACGATGTGCATGTATAAACTACACAAATCTATTAAGTACTTGATTCATTAGTTAAACTCTTTATTCTATTACCTGTGTGAAGGTTTGAGTAAATCCACCACTACTGGGAAGTGTTCCATCAAAACCTCCAATATTAGTATGTTCAACATCCAAAATTGCATATTAAATTATCATTCGTAAAACAATGCCATTAACATGCAATAAATTTATAATTGTTTACTAGTTACATACCCTAGCGATAGGTGTACTGTAGAAATAGGTTAGTGGGGGGCCGGTGTATCCAGTCCCAACACTATGACCCTACAATTTTATTAAAACCATAAAACATTTTTAGTTAATCTTGCATTTCAAAATCTAAATTAAATAAATTCAATTCAATGAACACATGCACTAACTTTTACCTGACTATCAATGCCATATGCCTCATGCAAAATGTCAGCTTCCCTCTCCATCTCCATAGTTGCAGACGGATCCTGCGTACCAGTCTCCTGAGGGTTGGTGGGGTCATGTGAACAAGTAGCCTCGCAAGATTGACACACATGTGTTTGAAGGCCACCACTCGAAGACTCCCCTGGATGGCATTGTAGAATAGGGCTAGTATGATGGATGACACTCTGGGTCAAAGTGTTGATTGCCTGCAATGTCTCTATCTCAGCACTTTCCTTCACAATGAAAGGCATAACAACTTGCTCATGAGGTCGCCTAGCGAGAGCTCATCTACCTTGCCGTGTAGGATCCGACTGTGCACCAGGTCTATCCTGAGTTGACCCCCCACCTCTCCCCTGGAAATCCCTCATATCAAAATAATTTGGGATTTTGTTCAATATGAACTCACTGTATAGTTTCCTAAGGAAATATTGCGAGACCTTGCAATTGTTGCACGGTGGGTAATTGAAGACCATGTACCACCTATCATAAAACCGGTCCCTAATCTGTTGGTGGTGGCACCAATGGATAGGAAACATCTTCGCATTGAGGGTAAGATTTTGATTTGTGCATGGGTCAGTGAATAATGAGCACAAATCACCTTTTGTAATTTTTAAATCTTTCGCATCCTTGTATGATAGTTTATTTGCATAATAGTCCCTAGCCACCTGCCTCCTATCTTCCTATCCAGTTATTTGTTTGTTAATTGAATCTACGTTTTTTAACATATCTTTGAATGAATTTGCTATGGTCATTCTTTCTGTGGTTGAACCATTTGGATCACTCAACCTATTGATCAAATCCTCAATTTGTCTTTTGTTGTTCTTAATTTCACTCATTAAAATTTGTTGAGTGCTAGGAGGGAATTGAGTGATTGGTGGAGGAGGTTGATGTTGTGGTTGATTTTGATCTTGAGGATTTGGTTGGTCTTCCTATTGAGGATTTTGAGGGTTTACAGGTTGATTTGCATCTCCTAAAAATTCAAACAAATAGATATCAAATTCAACCTAAAACTAAAAAATTCAAAACAAAAACCATAGAATCCTTACCTCTCACAGCTCCTCCTTGTCGTGGCGGCATCGTTGTGAAGAAATAGCAAATTTTGGTGAAGAAATTCTCCTCCTAGAATGCAAGTGCGATATTGTGAGGTTTTTGGCCACGAGTGCAACAAAAAAACCCGTCGAAATGCAAATGAGAGATTTGCATTTGTTTTTTTGCTTTTAATAGTCAATAACCCGAGCGCGTTATAACGCGCTCGCGTTATTTGTTTGTAGCTACCGAGACCTAGCCTAGGCTTAACAGAGACATAAAGCGAGCGCGTTATGGTTTTCAAAGTTTCTTTTAGGGTGTCCACGGAATTGCTACCCATTTCCATGCACCCGCCCTAATAGTGAATGGTAGAATCAGTACCTCCAAATTATGGCCCATAATCCCAACCTAATTGGAATAATCCTTGGCCAAATGCTCAGCAAAACCAGTGGCAACCTCGGCAAGGAAATTGGAAATCACCACCGCAAAATCAGTGGAAACCTCCCCAAGGAAATTGGTAGCAGTCCAACCAGTGGAGGGGAGGCTAGAAATGGTCAAATCAACCTGCTGGTTTCCTTCAGCAACCCAAGTAGCACTCAATCATGCCACCTTCTAAAGCTAACCAAAGCCAAAATCCTAAGACAACCCAGCCACTTGCTCAAGCAACACCTAATCCAAATAACCAGCCTCAACAACAACAAGTTTATTTTACTGATCCCAATCAAAAGCCTGCTTATGCTCTCAACTTGAGTAATATTAACTTACGATCAAGGACAGTGCTACCTACACATTCTCCTCCCATAATTGCAGAATTGCATGTGAGGAGAATGAAAAAGAAGATACTAACAACCTAGCCCCATCCAATGAGCCCATGCAGAATCCATCCTTGCCTAAGGTGTCCAATAAAACTTCACCCCCTTTTCCACAAAGGTTGGAAGGTGAATTTATTCAAAAGAAAGAAGAGCCTACCTTTGACATTCTTGAACAACTAAAGCACATATGTGTAAAACTCCCCTTGTTCCAAGCAATAAAAGAAGTACCTATCTACAGCAAGGATATTAAAGAAGCATGCTTGAAGAAGTTGGGTAGGAAAAAGAAAGACCTTCAAACTGTTCATGTCTTAGGTCAACTCTCTGATTTGATGCTAGGGAAGCTTCCCATCCCAAAATATTCAGACCCTGGTAGTCTTGTGGTGGAAATCATTATTAATGGGGTTCAAATTAAAAATGCTTTAGTAGATCTTGGAGCAGTTATTACTGTCATGACTAAAGACCTTGTGGTAAAGCTAAGTATTTCAGACCTAAGAGCTACACCTACAGTCCTACAGCTCGCTGATAGTTCAACTATCAAGCCTGATGGAGTAGTTGAAGACCTGGTAGTTACCCTAGATTCATGGGAATATCCTGCTGATTTTATGGTCTTGTCTCCAAAAGCAACACTAGGAGGATATCTTGTAATTCTAGGAAGGCCTTGGTTAGCCACCGCAAATGCTTACATAGGATGTAGGTCTGGTAACATGACTATCTATGATGGATATAGCACCAAGAAGCTCACCCTTTATGCTCCAGCCCAGCCTCAACTTGAGTCTGGACATGCAGTCTGGTTAGATTTAGGAGAGGATGTGGAAGAAATGAATTTTGTGGAAAACCTGATGATGATTAGTGGAGAGCCTTTTATTGAGAAACAAGAAGATGAAGAAATATTGTCTAATATCCTTCAGAAAAATTATGGCATTGAGTACCCCCTCTGTCAAAAAGTTCCATGTTCCTTGCAAAAAATTCTTCCCCCACCTACTTCAGCTCATTATCCTACAGCAACTAACTGTTTGCACACCTTATTGCCCCAAAAGGTAGAAATGCCTTTTTCTGCCAGAAGTATCTATGCTTGAATTGACCTCACAGGTGGAAGTAGCTGTAGGAAAAACATTGAATATCAATAGTAAACTTACCAGTGAGCAGCAAGAGTCAATTGTCCAAATGCTTACTACCCACAAGAAAAATTTTGCCTGGGATTACAGTGATATGAATGGACTAGACCCAAAGCTATGTACACACCGAATTTTCATCAACAGTGAATTCAAACCTGTCAGACAGCCACAGAGAAGAATTAATCCACCCCTAAAAGAAATAGTTGAGAAATTGCAAAAAATGTTGAATGTTGGTTTTATCTACCCAATCACAGATAGCCTATGGATTTCTCCACTGGTTATTGTCCCTAAAAAAGGAGGAAAATAGAGAGTGTGTGTGGATTACAGGGAGCTCAACTCAGCAACTAAGAAAGATTATTTTCCTCTCCCCTTTATTGATCAAGTCCTGGATAACTTATCAGGGAAAAAGTATTTCTCCTTCCTTGATGGTTTCAGTGGACATAATCAGATAAAGATTGCTCCTGAGGACTAGGAAAAGACTACTTTCACATGCCCCTGGGGAACATTTTCCTATTCAATCTTACCTTTTGGTCTTTGTAATGCTCCTGCAACTTTCCAAAGAGTTGTGATTAGTATTTTCTCATATATTTCATATGATTGCATGGAAATATATATGGATGATTTTACTGTTTATGGTGAAACATTTGAGGAAGCCCAAGACAATTTGAAAAAGGTACTACAAAGATGTGAAGATCATAATTTGTCACTCAATAGTCAGAAATACTTCATGATGATGCAAGAAGGAATAGTGTTGGGTCACTACATTTATGATGCAGGAATATAGCTAGACCCTTCTAAAATTTAAGTCATTTCCAGTCTACTCTTCCCTACCAAGAAAAAGGAACTCAGAAGCTTTCTAGGACATGTCGGCTACTATAGGAGGTTTATTAAAGATTTCAGTCAAACAACAGGACCTCTATACAGTTTGCTAAAGAAGGATGCAGAGTTTGCTTAGACGGTAGAATGTGAGAAAGCATTCCTTGATCTTAAGATTTCCCTTACACAAGCACCTATTTTGAAAGGGCCAGATTGATCACTTACATTCCATATTCACACAGATGCATCAGATTATTCTATTGGTGTCATCTTAGGACAAAAGAGTGGTTCAAAAGAGCATGCACTTTATTATATCAGTAAGAACTTGCAGGGGGTTGAACTCAACTACACAGTTACAGAAAAGGAGATGTTAGAAATCATCTATGCCCTCAAAAATTTCAAACATTATATCACACACTATAAAATATTTGTCCATACTGATCATGCAGCAGTCAGGTATCTCATGAACAAGAGTTCAATTACAAGGAAACTAGCTAGGTGGTTGTTGTTGATGCAAGAATTTGATATCACAATTGTGGAAAAACCAGGTAAAGCAAATGTGGTTGCTGATTTCTTGTCTAGAATTCAAATGCAAGATGATTCTTCACTCATAGAGGATTCCTTCCTTGACGAACATTTGTTTGCAATCAAATTCATTCATTTATGGTATGCAAATATAGAAAATTATTTGGTTGCAGGAAGAACTCCTCCTCACCTCTCACCTAAGGAAAAGAGATTGTTAGTAGAGAAAATCTTTAACTTCTCTTGGATTGTAGACTGCATGTTTTATACAGGGCCAGATCAAGTAATGAGGAGATGTGTGAGAGAGGAAGACACTCATGACATACTGCATGCAAGCCATGATGAACCTTGTGGTGGACATTTTTCTGCTAAGAGGATAGCCATGAAGATCTTAAATACTGGATATTATTGCCCAACACTACAAAAAGATGCAACCAAGTATACCAGGAGGTGTGATAGATGTCAAAAGATGGGGAGGCCAACAAGATCAGATGAAATACCTTTGTTTCAACAAGTTCTTGTTACACCCTTTGATAAATGGGGACTAGACTTTGTAGGTCCAATTGATCCACCTTCAAATGGTAAGTCTTACATTCTTGTATGCACGGATTATGTAACAAAATGGGTAGAGGCTAGACCTATGAAGCATGCTAGAGATAATAAAGTAGCAAAGTTTCTCTATGAAGAAATATTTACTAGATTTGGTGTTCCTAAAGAAATAGTGACAGACCAAGGAGCACAATTTACTTCCACTCTTATTACAGCCTTAGTAAATGAATACAACATAAGGCATAGGAAGTCAACTCCTTATTATCCTCAAGCTAATGGCCAGGTAGAAATCACTAACAGGGATATTGAGGCCATTCTGACAAAAACAATGGACCTGCATAGGAAGTATTGGGTTGTGAGGTTACCTAAAGCTATATGGGCCTATAGAACAAATTGGAAGACTACAATAGGTTTTACACCTTTTGAAATGGTGTATGGGTAGAAAGCTATGATGCCTGTGGAGTTTGAACACAAAACTCTCAGAAAAACTTTGGAGTTGGATATGGATTTAACAACTGCACAGAAAGAGAGAATCATGCAGCTCAATGCCTTGGATGAGCTAAGGAAGAGTGCTCTGCACCATACAGAAATAGTACAAAATCATAGGATCAGATGGCATGATCAGTACATAAAGGAAAAGAAATTCAAAGCAGGAGATTGGGCTCTGCTCTATGATTCAAGATACAAGGATAATCAAGGGAAGCTATAGACCAGATGGTTGGGGCCATACGAAATTTTAGAAGTATTTGATAATGGTGCAGTTCAGCTGAGCACAATTGATGACATCAGATTCAAATTATTGGTCAATGGGCATCAACTGAAGCTTTACCTAAAGCCCATTGATAAGGAAGAGTTCCTAAAGCAGTTTCAAATTGAGCAAGAATCCACAGATCCTACAGCTGAAGGAGTTGAGTCTCGGCTCAATTCCCTAAGCAATGCACAAAAAGTGCATAAAAGATCATAATAAATGGCTCATCCTCGTGGATCCCCATTCCATACCTTCATTTCATCCGCTATTTGTACCATTTCTTCCTTTTGCAACCTCATCCACCTTTCACACATCACCATTTCCACATTTCCAAAGATCACCTTTTGCAATAAATGAGATGGAGTCACATGAGTCAGTTGTGATGAATCATTACAGGTAAGCTCCACTTAAATCAAGAAGTGATTAATTATTTCATTTATTATGTTTAGTTAGGTACTAAGTTACACAACAGATTTCCTATATGGCTGCAATATCCTTCGGTCTTTTTCGCACATTCATGCATTTTTCCTAATTCCTAACTGATGGCCACATCTTTACTTTCTGCCACCATGAAACCTTGTCACATCAAGTGTACTGTCCTTTTTGCTTAAACTCGGGATTTTGAGAAAACTGCAATAAATTACCAAATCTCCATTACTTCCTCCAATAATACCCAGACGTGTCTTTAGCTCCTCTCTGTAAATCATTTTGTGTCTGAAAATTGATTTTGGATATTCGAAATTCTTCCTTCTATTTTCTACATCTTTTGAAAGTTCAAAAGTTTAGGTTGAGGGGAGAAAGGAGAGATAGTTTGAGTTGCAGGAAGATTGAAATTGAGAAAGAAAGAAATTGAAATAATCAGGTTGAATTCTCGCTTGAGAGCTGAGTTGCAAGACAAGCATAAAAAAATGGGAGGCCAGCACATTAAGCATGATACGACAGACCATAATGCCTTGTTGCAGAACATGCAACATTTACCACCATTCAGGTAGTATGGGTGGCTCAACTATTTTCTCAAACTTGTTACGTTTGATGAAGCTATCGCTAAGGAATTTACCAGGACATTTCATAATGGGAAGGCCAAGGTCAGGGGAGTAAAAATTGATGCCTCAGTGGAAAGAATTGCAAAGGTAATGTGGTTACCTCAAGCTGGTGAACTATTTCCCCGAACAAGGGATGCACGAAGTGCTAGGGCAGAATTTACTCGGCCTGGAGATCCTCCTCTGCACGAGGATAAGAAAGGAACTCAACGAATGAGTTTTTCGCGGGATTGGATTCCACGGGTAGGCTATGTAATCAAATACCTGACGTGTGAAGGTTGGTTCTCTATTCTACACTCTCACCATTTCAAGCTATTATCTCATTTGTGTCATGGTTTATTAATGAACATACCAGATTTTCTGTATAATTTACTCTCCAATAGTGTTGTCGAATATAAGAAAGGAAGAATCAATTATGTATCCCATCATTGCCTCATAAATTTTCTTGTCGAGAAATCCATTAGGGATGTGTCACCAATGACCTGGGAGGAATTTGTTGTTAATTTTAAACCAGGGGTTCAAAATGTCGGACCCAAGGGTCAGCCTCTCACTTTTAAACAACGACCCTCTCAGTTAAAGGCTGAAGCCTCTGCAGTCGCACCCCCTATGCTTGAAACCTCAGACTCATAAGACAAAGTCCCTCTTTCTAAAATAATTCCTAAAGAACCAGTACAAACCCCTGTTGCTAAACCTGAGACTTCCTCTAAAAAGAAAAAGGAGAAGTCGCCAATTGTGTCACCTTAGCCAAAAACCCCTAAACCTACTCCTCAATTAGTCAAGAGAAAGAAAATGGGAGAATCTTCTAGTCTTGTAGCTAGACACCCAAAGAAACCTAAGGAAACCCCTACTCCTATATGGAGAAGCTCCAAGATTCTGAGCCAGAAAACATCACATTCACAAAGTACCTCACAATCTGCACCATCACCCTTAGAGCCCTCTAGTCCAGTACTTGAGGAAGAGGACCACTCTGTTGATGAGTTTGGGCGTAGTTCAGAAGGGGCTAGCCTTGATGAGTTAGTAGTTGTTGCAGAAAGATGCAAGAAGAGGTGGTGTGTATTGGAGAGGAAGGAAAAATAGTTATAGCTCAATCAGATGAGAGAAGTGAAAATAATGAAGTGATAGATGAATCACCAACTGTTCCAAAAAATACACCAGAACATCTAATTCCGCAGGAACAACAAGAGGACTAGCAGCAAGATGACGAAATGGAGCAGGAAGTTCCTGTGCAATCATATGACAAGGAAATAATTGAGATGGTAGAGCATGGAAATGTTAATGCACCTAAGGAAATTCAGGAACCACTTGCAGTAAATTATAACCATAAGCCTCCTCTCCATTTCACAATTTTTTCTGCAAGAGTGTCATGTTACACAAAACTTCAAAATCAGAAGACTGCCTATGAATTGGAAATTGAGGAATTAAAAAGGGTAATCCTACACAAGGATACAAAAATTGATAACCTTACGGACACCCTCAATCAGGTAGTCAAAATTTTCCCACAGATAGTGCAATGTAGGTCTCCCTCTCATATTTATGTAATGTTCTTAAAGGAGTTATATTTGAATTTTCAATTAATAAGGATCTGGCAAGGTCATAACCCTTCTTTGAGCACTCCCCAGGAATTCTATGATGCATATAGGGAGTCACCGCAGCATGTCAGACACCTTCTGTGTGAGTTCTATTTACACCATTTGGTTGTGCCTCATGATACAGAATGGAATCCTCTGTGCTATGTAGGAGACATACAAATTAGTGTTTTGATCTCTTAGATCAGGAATGAGATAAGCAAGCGAGAATAGTTTGACAGTTACAAACATGACGAGGCTAACATGCCACTGATGGTAAGGAATGAATCCAAGAAGGGGATGAGCATTTACTTTGACTGGAAGAAGTTGTGGGCAGATGAAAGGGAAAGACTGATAATTGAACCCTTGAGACAAGAAGTGTTTACTCAGTACTCCCAGATTATAAATGATGACCTCGATGCTGCTACACAACACAGTCAAACAAGATGGGAGCACTTGCCATTGCAATTAAGAAGGGAAGAGCCACATACCCCAAACAACCTATATGCAGCCACTCAGAGAGCAGAAAGGTACCTAAGAAACGCAAGGATGAAGAAAGAGAATTGGTTACCATTAGTCATGCAGCCACCTATTCTCTTATGGCCACTCTTTTCCATGCAGGGAGAGAACAATACCTACAGTAGGAACTCAGAGGATAATAGGTGGTAGCGGTTAGAACCTATGCGGGCTCACTTCTGGAGTTTTCAACATGGTGAATGTGGACAGCAACTGAATGCTGATTTAAGAGAGTTTGCTCGGAGGAAGAATGCCAGACTTGCTAAAGGGACCAACAAGTAGTCGGTTGAGGAGAATGATGAGCCCAGTTTTTGGCATATTTTAGACTATGTTTTTAAACATCTTCATATCTTTTATTATGCTGAGAAAGACATTTAGTGGTAATTATGGAAGTAATACATAGACTTTATTATGATAAGTCTTTACATGATTACTGCCTAAATGTTTTATTAGTTTGATGGAAGATCTGTGCCTTGTGACTTTTGTGATGAAATGTCTTTCCTGCAGCCACTACTATTAACCTTCCTACAGCCATATGCGAAATATTGTTTGCTCGAAACCAATACCTAATAATTGTATGAATGAGATAATGGATCATTTAATGAGTTGAATGTGTTGAGCTAACCCTTTTCCGTAGGTGTAGCTGTTAGTTATTGCAGGTACCAAGTCTCAAGGAGAAGATTTAGCCTCCACTAGATCGTTGCAGGACTGATTCAAAGTGGATCGATTTAGCAGAAAGATATGAGGAGACAACTGATAAGTCATCCGCCATGCAAGGGCAAGCGTTCCAAGAATCTAGCAAAGGCATCTTGATGACACACAAATCCAGGATAGTGGTGCTTTAATTCTTCAAACTAGTTTGGCTCAGTTCTCCCTCTTGTGTCCACTTCTTCAATGTAAAGGTCATGATGTAATAAAGATTTCCCATTTTATGAGGGAAAGGTTAGTTAGTTGTTAGTTTTCAGTTTTGAATAAATAGCCCGTTCTCCTTCAAAGAAAGAGCTAGAAGTTTACTATTGTAATAGCTTAGTTTTCAAGTAATACAATTGCAAGTTGCAAGTTGTGAGCAATGTACTTATTAGTTTCAGTTCAATAAAATCGTTTCATGGAGTTTACAGTTTAATATTTTGTGTACTTGAGACACTATCTAAGGGGGCCCACTTAGGGATGCTGTCTCTCTTTTCCATTTATGCAATTAGAGTATGTGTATTTCATTTTCATAGAACTTTAGTGTGACTGTTCCTGCAGTTGGCAGAATTACAGAGCTATCAACTATTCCTGCAGCCACTAGGGACAAAGTAGTTCATGTCTTCCAAACTCGATTTAGTTTTCATTTTGAGAATATTTAGTCAGCTAAAGTTTGTTTCCAACAATATCAATTCTAGCATGGTATTTTTAAGAAAGAACACATGTCTGAACTAGGTTGTTAGTGCATATACTGTGCAGAACCATTTCAAGTCTAACGTCCCTAGGTTGACAATTAAATGATGTCCTTAATAGATTATGAATATCAGTCGTTATGTTTAATCCCTGAGTAGAGGAATATATGTTCCTAGTTATCAGCCTATTTATGGACACTACAAAATGCAAAAATCCAAGTAGAAAAATGAAGTTAAAATGGATCCCAAAGAAAAATGGATTAATTAAATAAAGGAGTCAAAATTTAATATCCAATCAAAATATGGAACCACAAGAAAAGAGGTCTCCTACATATAATAAATTCCCACCTCCTTCAAAATGTTCATCATGCAAGGCATATAAAAGTGTTGGTTCCAAACACTATCATAATCAAAATTCTAAACTTCATCATCCACCACCCAAGTTTTGACAATAAAAATTCCTACATCCAAAATTCCAAATAAGTCATCCACATCTACCCTCATCCATCATAATACAACATCTCATCTACATTCCAAAAATCCTACTTCACAAATTTGTCACATCTTGGCAGCAACTCTTTATCATAAGGACTCCGATGGAACTCTATCACAATGTGTGTATTTCGATAAGGCGAACCCTAGTATCATAAATTATCACAATGACATCCATCAATTGTGTGCAAGTGTTATGATCCTAAAAAGGCAACTACTCCATAAAGGTCACTATTAGCATATCATGGCACCAACATCTACATCGGCACCATCAAACGGTTCAAAAAAAATAGTGATTATCTAAAGCATTAATTCCATATAAAATTAAAAAATACAAAAAAAAAAAAGAAAAAACATTGTCACCTTGATGAAACCTAGCAAACAAGCGTCTTGTGTGACATCAAAAAAATAAGAAAAATAAGAAAATAAAGAAATTGAAAAAAATAGTAAAGAGAAATAACTCATCCAATAGTGAAAACCATTCTTATGGAACTTTGGATAAGTACCATGATGAAAACCTAGAAAACAAGTGTCATGTGTAAGAGCAATTATGTATGTGGACCATTACACTTTGGGGAAAGTTGTCTCATCTTCCATAGCTTTCTCATGAAATTTTCATGTATCTATACAATCCTTATCATTTCCATCCATTTTTCCACCTAAATTGATCTTGATAGGGAATAGGGTAGAAACATAAATCATGCTTTATGAAAACTCTTGACATTTTAATATTTTGGTCAAACACTATCAATGAACATCATGCCATTTCCTACATAGCATTGTCCAAATGAATATCACGAAGAAAAAAAATAGTCCTATGTGACATGGTCCTTGGAGATCATATGTTAATTCTTCCATCCAATAATCCTTGTGTCTCCTATCCTTTACCAAAATAAATTCATTAATCATTTCATACCTATCACTAGACTTGGTTTTCTCTTGTCATTGTTTTAAGGATTCTAATCTACTCATCCAACATCCCTCCATAATCCCATTCAATTTTGAGAAAAAATCATTCTAAAATGCAACAAGCCTAATCCATACAATCTTACTATGCAACTTAACACATCATCCAAAACATTCCTGGCTTTGTTTCTAGCCTTGATGCAAGCCTTGATCCTTTAGTTACATTATCATCAGCGAGATATGTCTTTCCCATTCCTCACATTGTTTTGGGATGTGTCCTTCCCATATCAACTTCATCATCATCATAATCATCAGCACCATCATCATCCTCCTCATCATCATCATCATCACCAATCAATTGGTTTTCAACTTGAATAGGGGAAAGATCATGTTTGTCCTTGGATCCTTGTGCATGCATGATTGCTTGCTTCTTTGTATCTTTCATATGCATTTGTCATGATCCTTATAGTATACAAACCCACTTTCCCACCAATCCATAATAAAGCTTAGTCACCTTTCTCATGTTCTAAGAATAGTTGACATTTAGCATCTCCCCCTTTTCATATCCATCCCTTTTCATTCATAATAATTGGTCCTATACCTAGCTGGGGGAAAAAAAATTGACTTAGGTTTCATACAAGATCTTAGGCATGGTGTTGGGAAATATTTCAAAAACTCCAAACACATTCAAAACATTTCAGAAAATCGAAAAACATTCAAAACATTTAAGAAGATCCAAAAACATTTAAAACATTTCAGAAAATCCAAAAACATCCAAATAACCTTTTAAAAAAGTCCAAAAATAGTCATAAAATGTCAAAAAAACTTTTTAAAAAGTAGTACATGTCAGTCCAAATAGTCAAACTACGTTACTTCTACGACTTCAAATAGGCAAGGCCATCATCAATGAGCCCTCGAGGTCTAGGTCTATCCCTTAGGTTTTTTCATAATAAACTTTTCATCCATCACAATCCACATTCCATAATAAACTGTATATTCTCAAGGTCAATCGAACCACGTTGCCTCTGTGAATCTACGTAGGCAAGGAAATTTTCTATGAGCCCCAAGGCCTAGGTCTATTATTATTTGTATCTCATAATAAATGTCTCTTGCTAAGGTCGGCACTTTGATCAGACACAAACAAGTTATCCTACAAAGAACTAAACTTAACAAATCTTGAAACAACGAGAAAACTATCCAACTAGTCTCCAATCCTCACCGATCAATTGCATATCAAAACATCAGTTATCCCTATCAGCTATCATTTTGTCTTATATAAGTTTTTGCACCATCAAATCCAAACCTAATGTCTTATACGAGGTGTAACATTCCTGAAACTATACTCAATCCTATCATTTGTCTTATACAGTATGTTGCATTGTTGAAACCAAACTCAATGTCTTATACGCCATGTTTCATTTCCTGAAATTAGACTTTATCCAGAATCCTATCATACAAAAACTTATTGATTGGTAGAATATTTAAATGGTTGTTGACTCGATTGGTCCAGTTATCTTATCTTTTCATTGATTTATCTTTGTTCATGTTACTATGCACCTTGAGGAAGTCCATAAGTGATGAGAAGAGCGGTGATAGATCATGACCTTTTTCTCTTTGATTATTTTTTGTGGTTTCTCTTGGAAATATGATTGGGGAAACTAAGTTCCTTGTGTGTGATTGGGGTTCCATTTGGCATAATCAAAATATCTTATGCAAGCTAAAGGTCATCTAACGCTTTCTTGCATCGGGACTAACATGGTTTGTGGTTACTTCCTCACATATTCCGATAAGGTTTTATTGTCACTGGAATGCATCATGGCATTTGTTGTCTGCAATGTGTCTATTTATGCAAAGGGATAACATTTTTCACCTTGGTCTATGTCATACCTTGGTGTTTGTTATTCATTTCCAAAATAAAATTCTCTATGATGATAATCATGCACTGAAATTAAGCTCAAAATCTATCGACAACATCTCATATCAACCCATTTCATTCATCTCATTTCACTCCATCTAACTATTCTTCACTTCTTACTAACATATTCTTCTAGCTAACACTTCTATCATTCCTCACAACACATTAGCTTGTCAGTGAATTTACCAATTTTTTTGAATTTTTTCAAAAATCTACCGAATTTCCCAAGGGGGAACCACACTATCTCACCTTAACTAGGGCATACTGGGGCAAGTCGTGAGCTGAATTTTCCTGATTATTCTTTGACACAACACTCAAAATATTATTGTATCAAAGAGGGGGGAAATGTAGACAATGAAAAATGTCCTAAGCCTGCGAACAACATTTTTGTACTAATTTGCATCATTCCTACATAATTAAATAGTTTTCAATTATTTAATTATTCCTTAATATCACTTTCTTCTATTAATTGAATAATTTTATATTATTTAATTAATTCACTTTATCTTTATTCTTCTCAGATTAATTAAATATATCATTTATTTAATTATGTCAGTAAATACCTTCTTTTCATATATAATTAAATAAATCAAGTTATTTATTTAATTATTCACTATATTTTTCTTCCATAAGTAAATAATTTTTCCTAGTTTTTTTTTTATCGGTAATAATATTTTGTTTTATTGATAGAAATATGTCATATTACATCATCTTCTGAATTTTCCTGATAACCCATCAACTCTTCAAGCATTCAACTCCCATATTCTAGTTTCTCAAAATTTACAATTTACCTGTAGTAGTTTATTGCCAAAACCTTAAAAACTACTTCCAGTCAAACTAACACCCAAAATTACATTCACAATATTTTTCGATTAGCTCTAACTACCTTGCAAACCAAATCAACTTCCCTTCATTACCACGATTTTTTTTAAAACCCCAAAAATTAATAACAGACAGCCAAAAAACTCAAAAACACATGACAAAGGATTAAAATCACTGCAGTTCTCTATGCGAGCTACTCACCACAGCTTCCATGGTGACCCCATTCATCTTCTTCTTCTTCTAAGGTCATGGCTCCTTCTCCAACCACTCTACTTCAGCTTTTTCCTGCACTATTACCGCCTCAACCTCTACCAATTCCACAATCAATTTTAGAGCTTCCCACCCATGTGTTGCCCCTTCTCTCCATTTGGCTTTGTGTTTTCCTTCTGGCCATTTCACAAAGGGTACGCATTTCCTAGTTTCTTCATCCTCTTCACCTTCAATTCCCTCACTGATATCCATTCCTACTCCTGGAATCACCCATTCCAATAGTGAGTCCATGCCCTCCAGGTAATCCTCGTGCACCAATGTCTTCATCACCTTTTTCACAACTTCATTCTTCTCTCCCAAATCTAAGCTCCAAGCCATTATCGGAAAATAAATGTCCATATTGGTCCTGTACCTATGCTTGAGGTCATCAAAGCCTTTTCCCAAGATTAATTGCACTGCCTTCACTAATCGGTCATAACTATAAAGGAAACAACCCATCAGTCTCTTTGTTGATGCCTCTCCATAAAATGGTGAAAGTTGCTTCTTCATTTGAAGCGAGAAACCGACCTCCATCACCTCTTTAGCTACAGATCCACCACCTCTTGTTCATTGTTTCTCCACCTATTGCTCAGCACAATGAAAGAAGCATCGATAAAATAGAACATCGGGAGATTAATAGAATTAATTCGCCGACTTATCCATTAATGCTAGGCGTATGATCCACACTGCCACCTTACTCCACACACTTCCCTCATTCACTTCAAGGACTAAATGAAATTCAAATATTCCTTCATTTATTTTTGTAGGCATACCCATCTCTCATATCACATCCTCCTCTAAAACTAAATGCCTAAAATCTTCAATTCTTATTTCTCTAGCTTTTTTAAATAATAAAACCCACTTCAACAATGTATCTACCTCTGCATTTCCCACTCTCCTGATATGACTTATCTTAAAGTCATCAAAGGTTTCCAATTCCTCTTTGATTTTTCCAATTACATTTTGTAAATGTCATGCCCCAATATTCCCTTTCATCATGGCTTGGATAATTACAAGAGATTCACCCTCCAAATGACCTTTCAATGCCCCTAATTTTTCACCAAGCCTAATAGATATTAACCCTACTAAGGCTTCGACTATGTTATTGGTCCCTTCCTCCAATTTATTTTCTCCCAAAGCCAAAATATTTCCTCTCCAATCTCGAACAATAAATCTTGCTCCTGAAGGTCTCGGGTTCCCTCTAGAAGCCCCATCAAAACATTTAATGATTCTTTTTCATATGTAAGAAAGTATGACGCATGTCAGAAGTTTTCAGGGAAAATGAAATACCAAGGAGCTTTACTACATAGACCTATGCAGGTTGAAGCTCCATTTCATCAATGGGGGATCGATTTTATTGGGGAGATACAAGAGAATTCAAGTGGAGGGCACAAATGGATACTGGTAGCCATTGATTACTTCACCAAATGGGTAGAAGCAATCCCAACCAAGCAAGCAACAAGTAAAGTTGTGGTCAATTTTTTGATGGATAACATTATTACCAGGTTTGGTACACCATTAAGACTAATTACAGACAATGGGATGTGTTTTAGATCTGATGAGTTTAGAGCTTTTTGTAGTACACATGGTATCAATATTTATTACTCTGCCCCATATCACCCACAAGCTAATGGTCAGGCAGAATCTAGCAACAAAAGACTTTTGAAAATCATAAGAAGAATGCTAGGTAAAAATAAAAAGTCTTGGGATTCAAAGTTAAGATTGGTTGTATGGGTAGATAGGATTACTGTGAAGAAAGCAATTGGAAAATCTCCATATGAATTAGTGTATGGAACACAAGCTAGGATGCCTTTACAAAATTTGTTGTCAGTTTACAAATTTATCCTTCAAGAAGACATAGATGTCCCAGAACCAATGGAGGAGAGAATGGAGCAATTGGCAGAACTTGATGAGATGAGAAGACTAGCTCAAAACCAAAATATGAAGTTGCAAGCGCAGATAAAGTATTTGTTTGATAAAAAAGTGAAAAATAGAAAATTTGAAGAAAATGATTTGGTACTGATGTGGAATGCAAGATGCCAGGAGAAAGGAAAACATGGGAAATTTGAAGCATTGTGGTTGGGGCCCTTTGTTATTGTTGGTAAAAAAGGAGAAGATTCATACTACTTGTAGAACATGTCTAGAGAGGAGCAGGAGCTACCTGCACATGGGCAGTTCCTGAAGCATTTTTTCTCTTGAGGAGTTGCAAAGGGTTAAGAATTGCAAGTGCATGGACAATTCTTATTTTAACCCCTTTTTAGATCTTCTTTCCATGCACAGTAGTTTAGAAAATATTCAAGGGTTTGGGTTTGCTAGTACATGGACATTCTCAGGAGTCCCTTTCTGAAATCATTACTTTCCTTTCCATGTACAGTAGCTTAGGATCATTTTCCATTCTCCATTTGCTCCATCTTTAATATCATTCATCTGTTCTTTCCCTCCATCTGCTATGGCTTTCATTTTTCATATCTTTTGCTCGGTCTGCTCTACCAAAGATACTCTGGATTCTTGTAGTGATTTGCAAAATCACTCATCCCCAATAGGAGCCAGTGCTAGAACTAAAAAATTTCATGAAAGACCCTAAGATTTCCCGTTTGTATCTAATTTTTCCATCATTACCTTAAGGAATTTTATTCGTTTATATCCATATTTCACTATCCTTCCTTCAAAAATATTTCATTTCACCGCTATCCATAAAGCTAAAATGACTTATATATCCTATCGCTAGCTTTTATCCTTTGAAATTTATATCCTTTTGATTCCTACCACTTTACCATGGACATTCATCAAACCATCCGCAGTACCATGGTGGAGGCAAGCCACAATCACGAAGACTGTTACCGCTAGACCGCGAGCAGTCATCCGACTGACCACGGTGATTGCGGTGATAGGGTTAGCAACCAGCGAGGTGGCGAGATGGCGATCAACAAATGGTTACTGGCAAGATAATGGCAGTAGTGGCTAAAGTACAAACAAGAAGTGTTTATCGCAACACCACGCACGATTAATTCATTGACCATGGTATCGCAGTGGCAGTTAGTCAATAGTGAAACGGCGGTCAAGAGGCATCTATCACGTTACCACAGATGGTCTCCAAGTAGACCGCGGTGATTGTGATAGTAGCCAAGGAAATGGTCTGGAGGCGTCAGAAGATAACGGTCAATGATTACCGTAGAACCGTCAAGAGTTATGATGCAGACCGCGGTGATTGCGGTAAACCGTTAAATAGTCAGCTGTGGCAGCTACCGCCACACCATGACCGGCCAGTGAAGGGACCGCAGTAGTGTGGTAATGGGGAGGATGACAGTTAATATTGGCACTGCACTATCGCTGACAGCAGAAGTGAAGGCCGTGGTAGGGCGGTAGATGAAAAGAAGGTTGTGACGGTTAACACCACCATACCGCACATAGTGAAGGAAGAGGCTATGGCAGCGCAATGGAAGGTTTGCAGGCAGTAAGGATGATGGTTGAAGATGGCCACCACCACACTGCCAGTGGGTAGAACGAAGATCGTGGTAAGACGGTAACAGTGAATAGTGACAGTAAATGATAGGCACCACATAACCGCGGGTGGAAAAGTCAAACCCATGGTAAAGCGGTAAAAACAATAAAAACCATGGGAAAATGAAATACTAAGAGCGATTAAAGTGTTAAAATGAAACATACAAGCAAGAAATGTACTAAAGAAAAAAAAAATCAAAGCTAGACTATGTAAAAAATATTTGATTTTCCGATTAGGCAACTAATCAAATATTTTATTTTTTGTCATAAAATGTAAGCGGTCGTAACAAATAGTGAAGGGTCGTGACCCATAAAATTTACTGTATAAATACTTGTAAAAATCAGTAAGAGAGAGAATGAGGATAGAAAAATTGTGGCAAGCACAATATTTTTAGAATGTTTGCATTCAAGAAGACTATGTTGCATATGTAAGATTTGAGGAAGATAATGAAAGACTGTTGATTTGGTGGTTTCATTCTGGTGTCAGTTGTTTGTTGAATTTCTGCAATTATTTGATTGTCTCCAATCTAATATTTCTTAATTATTTAAGTTGAAATATCAAGTATATGTTCAATTTATCAGTGCACATTTGCTCTATCTATGTGGTTCGATTAATTGGTTTCTTCAAGAAAGAATTAAATCCTTTCAGTCAATTACAATAATCTGGGAATATTATTTGGATCATTAAGAAGAATCAAATAGTTAGGATTGATATTCTGCCTCAAGTAGGATTTGTCAATCATATTTTTGCATGTTTATACCAGTTATAAACTCATGTTTTTATGCCAAACAATTAGAGATTTGCTAGATATAAGCCATTCATCTGGGACTTTCATTTGAATCCGTTTTACCCAACAAGGCACTGGTCTCCCTTACTTTCATTACTTAGTTTTATTTATTTCATTTGACATTTGTTAATTAAACATATCAGGCTTCACCTTAATAATTGCTTACACTATTTATACCAAATTTAGATCACATCTTTTCACTGTCAATTTGCCATTGTGGATAGTTTAGAGAATCAGGAAATATAGTTCAAAATCTACAGCATTCATATAGGTACACCCACCTAGGTTTAGCAGAGCCTTAAGAGTAGAAGGTACAATTGCATCAATTGGCCTTGTTAGTTGGACAAAAGCATTGTGAGAGCTTGGAAACCTCTCGTGGTTCAAACCTGCGTTTTTGAGACCCAACCAATTGGCGACTCCACTGGGGAATAACTTGAGAAAAGTCTGGTGGCAGGCAGCCTTTCCGTATAGAGTCATTGAAGGAAGATTCACAATTAAAAATTTTGAAAATTGACTCCGCTGGGTGAAATAATAACATTTTTCTCACTTTTAGAAAAAGCGGGTGGCGACTCTAAATGAACAAAAGCATTGAGACTGATAAAATAAAATTCAGATCGGAAACAAATTGTCCTAGAGTTCAGACTATCACAGTTACTCACAGCATGCAGGGAAGAAGATCTTTGTACAGAGACAGTGATGGTCCCGATGATAAAGGAAAGTCAACTTACAAAAACAATCAGGGCAAGAAAGTATTTAATGACTTGGGCACAGCAACTAAAAACAAAACATCAAAACTACTGCTGAAAACACATAATTCATATGATACACTAGGAAATGAAGATAGCCCATCTAAAGAGCTTCACACTCCCGAGGGGAAGAGAAATCCTTCCCACCAAGTAGACCTTGAGAAAGCTGACGAGTACATGGCTGATTTTGAGGCTAAAAAAAGAAGAGAGTACGAGTATGAGTAGAGAGCAGCACTTTTTGAGGAAGGACTAAAGTATGATGAAGCATCTGAAGAAAATCATGAACTTATGGCACGAAATGAAGAAGATACACAGTGAGAGCACATGAGGCAACAGGCAGAAAGATTAAGGGTAGAATATGAGCAACAACTTCAAGCAATGGAAGAATTCAAAAAGATAAAATCACACAAAGCTCAAATTAAAACACCAATGGCTGACTCACCCAAATATGTGCCCCCTCATAAAAATAATAATATGAGAGTATCAAATTCCCCACAGGCCCACCAAAATCAGCCAAAGAATCTATGTGGACATCAAAATTCTCCACCACAACATAAGGGCGTTCAACCACCTCCTTATCAGCAGCACGTACCCTCACAAGGTCATCAATATGTGGGAATTAGTAATCATATAAACATCAACAATACCAAAATCCTCCTCCACAATACACAACCATGATCAAACAGTTTGATTTGGCCAGATTTCATATATACCCTCACCCTTTGGATAACAATTGGAGAAACTTAGTCCCAAAATTCATAGGGAGTAGTGCAGTCACAACCAAGGAACATCTGAGAAACTTTAAAATAGTCATTCAAGACCTGGATATGCAATATGAGGTTGTACATATGAGGTTATTCATGATGTCATTGATCAAAGATGCCAAGGACTGGTTTAACAGTTTACTGACAGCATCCATTAATTCCATTCATATATTTTATGAGCAATTTCTTCAGCAATATGGGAATCAATGTGCATCAGAGTTTTCTTTGCATGAGTTGGTAACTATCGAGAAGCATCAAAATGAGTCAGCTTATGATTTTAATCAAAAGTTTGCCAAATTACATAATAAGATACCTCATGGATCCAAGCTGGCTAATCCTACTGCATTGAGCATCTACTTGAAAGCTTTTGATCCCAAAACAGGATATGAACTTAGGAACAGAGATCCTAGGAACTTGGCTGAAGCTCAAAAGACAACACTCACAATTGAGAATAGCAGGAAGGATGTAGGGATGATTTATAAGAGGGAAAACCCTAGGGCTCCCCCATATGGTCCCCCAAATAGATAAGAAGATACATATAAGAATGAAAGACCAAGGTTGCATGACATGCCTTATAATACAAACTGGAAGGATGGGAAGTCAATAAGTGATAGACCAAGAAATAAAGAAACATCGGATCCACTAAAAATAAAAGGAGCATATATGGTATATAAGAGTCCCTAGTGCTCAGTTTGTTGTGCACCACATTCTCCAGAGTATTGTGTTACAGCTTAGTCAATACCAGAAGAAGACATATTGGAAAATCAGCGTGGTGGAGACCAGAATGTCTATCTAACTTCCCACACTCTTAATCCTTTGGAGCAGGAATGTTCATCTTTAGAGGAGGAGGGATATGAATATGATGTTGATCATCAAAAATACAATATTCATATGGCAGAGCAACAGGTTTTTTCTGATTATGAAGAAAGTGAAAATGAGAAAAATCCCACTATTATGTCAAGTCAGACTAATAAATATAGTATAAGGAGGCCGAGTAAAGAAGAGATTGAGAGGTTAACTATTGCAGCAGTGGAGGAAGCTAGAAGCAAGTATCGATTGAGGAATAGAATAGTGAACGAAGATGAGGGTGTTCCAAGGGGAATATTTGTAAAAAGTAAAAAAATATCAAAAGAGACATCTAAGAGAACAAATGATAAATCTGACAAAAAAGAGCAGAAGTGTGCTCCTAAAGAAGAAAGTAAAGAGGCCCCTATCGATAAACAAAATCCAAGTCAAACATGCAAAGGGAAAAAGGAGGAAAGCAAAGGAGAATTTATAGAACCAAAGAAGGTGATCAGAATTGAAGGTACACCTTTTGATTTCATACAAACCTTATCTCAATTAAAAATATTTATCCCATTACTTGAAATGATGAAAATTAAAGAATATAGGAAAGGTGTCATTCAATTAATGTCTAATGGGAATCAAAATATAAACTTTGAAAATAAGGAGGCCACTAATAACCACTAATAAGAGGAAAGAGATAAAAATTCCAGAAGCCTACTTAATGAATACTCCATAGATTGACCCATTTTTTACCACCCTACTCATGAGTGGCAAGTTAGTGAGAAATTGTATGATAGATTTAGGTGCTTCCATGAATATTATGCCAATAGGGGTAATGAAACAGCTTGGTATGAGGGTAGATGTGGAAGGAGGTAAATGTTACGCCATGGATAGCAGGCCTGTCCCAGTTGTGGGGATTATGAAAAATATAGAAGTAAAATTAGCAGCATACCCATAGGCAACTTATAATATTGATGTAACTATGATTGATACACCTCCTCGGTTTGGAATGCTTTTCTCAAAACAATGGACTGCAATAGTAGGGGGTAATGTGAAGTTCAATTTATCATATGCCACTATACCATTAAATGGTGAAGAAGTCAGGCTATACAGGGAGCCAAGAATGAATCAAATTATTGAGTGTGTTCCTCAAGAACAACTTAATTGCTTTTGTGATGTAGATTTTGGGAATTTTAGAGTAGAATTATCTCAGCCTGAATTAGTGAACAAAGACCCAATTGATAAACATATTTTTGAGAATCAGCAAGGTGTGTGGAAAATGTACTTTGATGGGGCATGCAGTCAAGAAGGTAATGGCACTGGGATAGTTTTCATATCACCTGAAGGAACAAAATTTAAATATTCATTTTTTTTGGCTTTTGAATGTAGAAATAACGTGGCAAAGTATGAAGCCTTGCTGATTGGTTTAAACATGGTTGTCAAATATAAAATTTTGCTATTGTCTGTCTTAGGTGATTCTGAGCTAGTGGTATCCCCAATCAGATCAAAATATGCTACAAAGAACAAAAGGATGAAACAATATAGAAATGTTGTGTGGGATACAGTGGAAATGTTTGATGCATTTTCAATTGATTGGATAGATAGATCTAAAAATTTGATGGCTAATTTTTTGGCTAATGTAGCCTTAAAGAAAGATGATATCACTTTAGCAGGGGTATCTCAGGTTGAATTCAAAATAAAACCTGTTGTTCCTGACAACATATATAGCTGGCAAGTTTTTAATGATGATACTGACCTTTTGAAGTTTCTTCATTGTATAGACCAGTATGAAGCACAGGAAATCAATTTCAATGCTTTTGTGGAAGAAGTAGATGGGAGACAGACTGTACTTGGTAAGGAAATTTTGCAGCTTAAAACCAACAAGCTTCCCAAAGGGCTTGTGGCATTGGAGAGAGTATATGATGGAAATGATCATTCTCTCATGAAGCACACACCTGTTAGAAAAGAGGACATTGAAGAAATAAATCTAGGAACTAAATTAGCACCTAAAATAGTTTATATTGGAAAAAGGATAAGCCCAACCATCAGAAGAATACTAATAACATTGCTAAGAAATTACAAGCATGTGTTTGCTTGGTCTTATGAGGATTTGAAGGCATATAGAGAGGATCTTTTTCAACATGAAATTCCACTGAAGCTAGATGCAAAGCCATTTAGATAGAGGCAGAGGCCTATCAATCCAACTCTGGAACCTAACATGCAAGAGGAATTGGCAAAGCTTAGAGATGGAGGTATCATCAAACTGATCAGACATTCAACATGGGTATCAAACCTAGTTCCTGTAAGAAAGAAGAATGGAGATATCAGACTGTGTGTGGACTTCAAAAATTTAAAAGTGGCATCCCTCAAAGATAATTACCCTCTCCCTAACATGGAGGCTATACTGCATAAAGTAACAGGGTGTGAGCTATTATCTATGATGGATGGTTTCTCTAGTTATAATCAGGTTAAAGTAAGGGAATCTGAACAATATAAGACAACTTTTACAACTCCATGGGGAACATATGTCTATGTGAGAATGTCTTTTGGTCTCACAAATGTGGGAGCAACCTTTCAAAGAGCTATGGACCTAGCATTTGAAGACTTGATTAATGCTATAATTGTAGTGTATCAGGATGACCTTATTGCCTACTCAAAAAGAGTTGAAGATCATGTAGAACATCTTGAAAAAATATTCATTAGAGCTTTAGAGTATGGCATTAGCTTGAATCCTAAGAAATTTCATTTTGTTGTCACAGAGGGAAAACTCTTAGGACATATTGTGTCAAAGGAAGGAGTTAGAATAGATCCTGAGAGAGTTGAGGCCATAGATAAGGTCCCTATTCCTAAAAATGTTAAAGCCATCCAATCATTTTTTGGATAGATTAACTTTGTTAGGACATTTGTGTCTAACTTTGTTGAAATTATTAAGCCCATATCAAAAATGCTAAGGGACAAAGAATAGAATGGACTCCAGAAGCATTGGAAGCTTTTGTATCCATCAAAAAGGCCATCAAAGAAGCCCCTGTCCTCAAATCTCCTGATTTCACAAAACCTTTTCAAATATTTTCTTTTGCTTCATTTCACACCATAGCAATTGTCATGTTGCAGAAAAATGAGGATGGATATGAGCAGCTTGTGTCCTTCTTTAGTAAATCATTGCAAGGATCAAAATTGAAATATGATATAATGGAGAAACAAGCTTTTTCATTAGTAAAAGCCACAAAATATTTTAGACCATATCTTGTAGGATCCAAAGTGATTGCTTATGTTCCTCATACAGTTGTTAAAGATATCTTGACATAGTCAGAGGTAACAGGGAAGAGATGCAAGTGGATTAATAAAATCCAAGAGTTTGATATGGAAATACAAATTACCAAATTGGTGAGAGGCCAAGGTTTGGCCAAGTTAATGGCAGAAGCAAATATTGAAGTGAATCAGATTTGCAATGTGGAAGATAAAGGAAACACAATTGCAAGTATTGAGCATACACCTTGGTATATAGACATCATGTACTACCTCAGAAACATGAAGTGCCCTGAAGGAATTAGTGATAACCAGAGAAGAACTTTGAAACTACAAGCATCTAAATATGTATTCATAGAAGGTGACTTGTTTTGGAAGAACAGGGATGGGATGTTGTTATTATGCTTAGATGAGGCACAGGTTGAACATGTTTTAAAATAAATGCATGAGGGGGTCTGTGGAGGCCATTATTCTGAAAAGACAAATGCACATAAGATACTCAGGGTAGGTTATTACTGGCCAAAATTTTTTAATGATTCTTTTTCATATGTAAGAAAATGTGATGCATGTCAGAAGTTTTCAGGGAGAATGAAATACCAGGGAGCTCTACTACTTAGACCTATGCAAGTTGAAGCTCCATTTCATCAATGGGGGATCGATTTTATTGGGGAGATACAAGAGAATTCAAGCGGAGGGCACAAATGGATACTGGCAGCTATTGATTACTTCACCAAATGGGTAGAAGCAATCCCAACCAAGCAAGCAACAAGTAAAGTTGTGGTCAATTTTTCGATGGATAACATTATTACCAGGTTTGGTATGCCATTAAGACTAATTACATACAATGGGATGTGTTTCAGATCTGATGAGTTTAGAGATTTTTGTAGTACACATGGTATCAATATTTATTACTCTGCCCCATATCACCCACAAGCTAATGGTCAGGCAGAATCTAGCAACAAAAGTCTTTTGAAAATCATAAGAATGCTAGGTAAAAATAAAAAGTCTTGGGATTCAAAGTTAAGATTGGTTGTATGGGTAGATAGGACTACTATGAAGAAAGAAATTGGAAAATCTCCATATGAATTAGTGTATGGAACACAAGCTAGGATGACTTTACAAAATTTGTTGCCAGTTTACAAATTTATCCTTCAAGAAGACATAGATGTCCCAGAACCAATGGAGGACAGAATGGAGTAATTGGTAGAACTTGATGAGATGAGAAGACTAGCTCAAAACCAAAATATGAAGTTGCAAGCGCAAATGAAGTATTTGTTTGATAAAAAAGAAAAAAATAGAAAATTTGAAGAAAATGATCTAGTACTGATGTGGAATGCAAGATGCCAGGAGAAAGGAAAACACTATAGGATTTGACCCCAATTTTCGACGGCCTTTCATCAAAATCTTGACAAAACATTGTCGGTCGGCCAACGATTAACAAAAGTAAGCATCATCACTCAAATTTCGTCTACATCCCGACGGGCTGCAAACGTCGACCTCACGATGCACGCTCATTAGAACCGCGACGCCAACTTCGTTGATCGCGCAATGAACAGTGCCCAGATGATGGGAGGCATGACTTCACCAAACCGTCGGATTAACAACGTACGTTCGTCACCATTATGACACAAATTCGATGTATTGGCAATATTGTTGAGACATCAATATTGTTATAGCGATCAAAATTTCCTAAGAAGATATTTCGGGAGGACTGGATTTTTGTCTCAGCGATAACTTTTCATCGTCGAGATACACATCTTGTCTCATCGACAAAGCACAAGGGAAGCATATTGGCAAGAAATATATTATCGGAGTAAGTTCTAAAGGTCTACCCAAGCAGCTATATGACGCCGATAAGATTACATCGGTAGGAGTCTTGGAGACATAATTTAGATTGAAATAGCGACAGAAGTTCATCGAATGAGCGAAAAAATAGGCAAGTCATTACGGCAAAACTTCATCAGATAGATTGCAAATTCGTCGGACGTTTTTGCGGTTTGTCGTATATTCGACGAGAAAGTGCACATTTTTTTTAAAAAACCTATTCATTGAAAGATCAAGACTATTACAGCGATCAAAATTGCCTGAGAAGATATATCGGGAGGACTGGTTTTTTGTCTCAGCAATAACTTTTCATCGACGAGATAGACATATTGTCTCACCGAGGAAATCATATCGGCAAGACATATATCATCGGAGTAAGTTCTGAATGTCTACCCGAGCAGTTCTATGACGTCGATAAGATTACATCGGCAAGAGTCTTGGCGACATAGTTTAGATTGAAATAGTGATAGAAGTTTGTCGAGCGAGCGACAAAATAGGCAAGTCATTACGGTGAAACTTCGTTGGATACATTGCAAATTCGTCAGATGTTTTTTCGGTTCGTCGTAAAATTGACGAGAAAGTACACTTTTTTAAAAAAAACCTATTCGTTGAAATGTAGGCATATCAGTGAAAGATGAAGACTATTACAGTGATCAAAATTGCCTGAGAAGATATATCGAGAGGACTGGTTTTCTGTCTCAGCGATAACTTTTCATCGGCGAGATACACATATTGTCTCATCGAGGGAAGCATATCGGCAAGACATATATCATCAGAGTAAGTTCTGAAGGTCTACCCGAGCAACTATATGACGCCGATAAGATTACATCAGCAAGAGTCTTGGTGACATCGTTTAGATTGAAATAGCGACAAAAGTTCGTCGAACGAGCGATGAAATAGGCAAGTCATTACGGTGAAGCTTCATCGGATACATTGCAAATTCGTTGGACGTTTTTTCGGTTCATCGTAAATTCGACGAGAAAGTGCATTTTTTTTTAAAAACCTTTTCGTTGAAAGATCAAGACTATTACAGCAATTTGAGGCCTGTTTGTAGCAGCAATAATGATAACTATTTTATTGGCTATCATACAAGCCATCTCCATCAACAGAGCTTTGAAACCAAATCCACACACAACATAATGTTCATAGTGAAAAGTTAGCACTTTCTTTCATCTTTGCAGATTGGTTTGATGCTTCAAATGATGCATTTCTTATATTGAAAAGTGCATTACTTACCTTTTTGAGCTTCTCTTTGTTTTGAGAGTATTTTAATAATCTCTACTTAACAGGGCCAACCACGTGAAGGTGGAAGCTCATTTGGCCCTCCCCCCCTGCCCCCCCCTCACATCACTCTCAATTCCCCATACCCAATCATATAACATTAATCATGCATTCATCCATTAATAACATATGACATTCATTCATTCATCCATTATTAACATATAACATTCATTCATTAACATATAACATTTTTTCATTAACATATTCAAATTCATTCATTAACATATTTCATTTTTTCAATTTTTACACATTATCAAAAATATGGCAGTCATAATATGATTACAATCACTTATTTTTTTTGTTTCTTTTTTGTAGCTAAAAAAAGGTGAAGTGGAGTATCATTTTCAAAATCATTTGTCCCCCCTTGATTTGTTTCGAGCTCTGCTGCAATAGCAAAGAAATGTTAAATTGATATGTTTTATTATTATTGTTACACGTATTTAATTAATTAAAAGAACATCGGAGTGGTTCTCTTTACCTAATTGGGCCACATCATGTTCCTGATATTGTCTTATAGCCTCATGCTCAACATGTTGAACACCCTCTAAATCCTAATCTGGAGTTGAAACATGAAAGATTACATTAATTAATACACCAATTGCAATTAAAAATGTTTAAAAGAACATTAGAGTGGTCCTACTTACCTGATGGAGCCACATCATGTTCCTGATCTTGTCTAGCCTGATCATGCTCAACATGTTGATCACGCTCTACATGCTCTAAAGTTGAAACACGAAAGGTTACATTCATTAATACACTAAATGCAATTAAAGATGTTTAATTGTATTAATCCATACTGTGTTTTGTATAGCACATGAATACATCTAGTATTGGGATGCACACCATGGCCTTCATTGGTAGGTTGCGCTCCACCCTCACCAGGCTGCATTCCAATGTTATGTGCAGGATTATCATTGCTTATCTATGTAAAACAAATAGGCACATTATTATGGTGGAAATTAATATTGAACAGATTGCACAAGTATTCAATTTGAAATAAACCTTATTGAGTTTATTTACCTGCATGTTGGATGCAGTGGAAGATTGTGTTTGCCCAGTCGAGACTCTTAGTTGTTCAGTCAGGGCTCCATAGCCTTGGTCGAAGGCAATCTTTAGATCCTCTTGTGTGGGAACTCTGTTGAAATCAAAGCCCTGCATTTTTGCATGCGATCATGAATTTTGCTTCTATGATGTGATAAAACCAAAATTGTTTGCAATTTATTATTTGGATGCAATATTTCATTTATTGATACTTACAAATCGTGCGACTACTTTCATATAACCACCAGAGCCAAGTTTGTGTTGCCCGTGTTTTTCTAGTCTTGTCTTTGTTGCCTTTGATGTGTTGGGCAGCCTATGAAATATTTGAAATACGTTAGATTACGTAAAAAGAAAGATTAATCAGTATATAATTAAATTGTTGATAGTATTACATACCTTCCTTGGCCTGGTAGTATCTTTCCTTTCTTCTTTTCAGCCTTCTCCTTTCCATCCGACACCAAGTCCTTCCACTCCCTTTTCAGAATCATGGGGGGACGCTCGTACTTTCTGTTCTTCTCTAAATGTGACCTATATTGGTCCCTCACATACTTTAGATAGGTACCAACTTTCTGAAGGACCTTGGTTCGGTTGAATGTTTTATCACCGAACAACACAACTAAACGGTTAATGAGCTCATCTTTTAAATCTTGATTTTGGGCATTCCACCGTGTACATATTGTGGGCCCGAAGAGCTCCAATGAAATATCACTTAGATGTCTATAAAAAACATCATTTCCTGCAATTATAATGTAGGAAAATATTGCCATTTTGTAAATCAATATAATAGGGCGCTATCCCCACTGTTAGCACTTACTTAAAAAAATAATAATAATAATTAAAACATTTTAAAGTACCTGGGACCTTCTCTATCTTTATGGGAACGAAATCCTCGGTCACCACAAATGTGACTGGCAATGTTCCCATACTAGTAATACGGGAAGATCCAGGAAATGCTGCTAAAACATCACCAGTAGTAGTGGCCTCTGCATCCACAAGTACTGACACATGTAGTGGCATGTGTTCGTTGCCAGAGGGTGGACTACCAAATGCCTGCATGGTATGTGTTGTCAACATTTTAGACAACAATATAGGCATAGATGATGGGGTCGGATGATGTGTTGTATGCGCAGGAAGATCAGGATTGACACTTGTACCGTCCCCTACTTCCCGGGAAACACTTGTAGTACCTTGATCACAGCCAGCAGCATGATCATGAGGACGCAAATAATCCTATAAAAACAACACATATTTTACTTCATGACATAAAAGAGTACAAAATATAAAACCATGAATGAACTTATGTTATAATTAAAGATCTCATGACAGCTTACTTCCAAGTTTTGTGCTCTCTGAGACAATATTTTAACCCTCTTATCTCATCTGTTTGAAGCACTACGAATACCAACTGAAGCATTTCTTGATTGCATTTTTTTTGGGCCTTCCTCATCATATCCACAGGGTTTGTGGAAAATGCGATGTCATCATCGCATAGTAGTGACTGCACCTCCATATGGATGCTCTCCTGTACTGCTGGTGCCTTTCCCTGATCAGCCAACTGCAACAAGAATATTAAAAACATTATCAAAATTAACCCAATAAACTCATGAAAAAAACATAATAATAACACATTTTGCTCGTATCTAATTTGTACAATTACAATGACGTAAACCTATCGGATAGAAGCGCCTGAAAATGGATCGCGATCTGTGCTATGGGTCGGAGCCTTCCTCGTATGATCAATGTCCCGCTGTGACAAAAATTAAATATAAAAAATATTACCAAAATGAAACCAATAGACTTACGAAAAAAAATATAATAATAAAATGGTATATTGGAGTCATTAATTGGAGGTTGGGTAAAATGGTATATATATAATACATACCACCCCCATAGTAATTGTGTTTGTATCTAAGCAATTCAAATTGTAATCGATTAGCAACTCTTCCCCTGCAGTTATTGATTTTATCGCACATACGAATACACGGTTTCCCTCTCGCGCCTCGAATATACAATTGGGTTGCTTATTTGTTGACCCAGGTTGTGTACTATTTATAAACCCTACAATATTCCCTGATGCTTTTTGCCTCCCGTCAATGTACCTAGCCACTCTTTTATTTTGATCCTTATCTTTTAGTTGTATATAATTTGTTGATAGTGCATACCTACGCATACTTCGTGTATATCGAACCAGCTGTATCCAATCTTTGTAACTGTAACAGGGTCCAACATACTCCATCAACTCAGTAACTTTTTCGTAACAGACTTTTATGCTGTCCATGCAAAATAGGCCCAAACCATGTAATGACAATGGTGCTATGCGATATATCCTCTCGTTGACACAAAGATCAGTGTTTATTGGAGGAAGTTCCTTGGGTACCCATTGTTTCCGTAGATGTTTATACCTCAAGGGCACCTTGATGTCGCCTATGCTCTCATCATCATAAGAACATGAACCCCCTTCAGTAAGAAAAAATTCCATGCGTTTATGAAATTTTCTTCTAATCTTTTGACCTTTAGTTGATCTCCCTCTTTTAGACCTACTACATGTCTCGCTTTCCTCTTCTCTTCCTGAATTTCCCTCGCTTGAGGAAGACAAATCTGACAAATACCTATTTTGTGGTGCCTTCACTCATAAGGATTTTGGATGAATTTCTTTCATGGTGATGTGATCCGAAGGTGACATTATGATTAATTTATCATTTCATCGCTAGAAATTGACAGGTTATAAGGTAATCAAGTCTTGATAGATTGCAATTTATTGTTACTACCGTCCAAATGTGTCCATCACAAATCAAATCTACTTAACGTCTTTGTGCAGCGTCTTTGCAAGCATAAAGTAACTTCAAATGATAGTTTGGAGTTAGTTCTTTCTTCTTTCAGCAAGTATTGTAGCTCATTTTTGGAGCTTTCAAGAAAAAGATAGCATTGTAACTCATTTTCACGGACTTGTACTCAGCTGTATTTTTACCTTTCAATCAATAAAAGCAAGCTATTTTTCCTTCTCTCTTGTCTAAACTTATTAGCCATGAAACAGGACAACCATAAAAAAGGTAGAAAGGTTTGAAGAATGCAGTCATGATAATATTATATCAACCTTATTGGGTTCTTTGAAAGAAGAAGAAAACCATGAAGTTCCAAATCAATTTCTTGTACCACAAGAGCACCATAAGAGTAAGATGAAGGATATGATCACACCAAAAGAGGAAAAAGGAAAAACCAATCTAAAGCTTTCAAGGGGATGTCCTATCAGGCATCTAACTAGGATGGAAACTAGCAATGCATCACAAGTCATTATTGCACCCAAGCATGAGGACTCTATCCTACTATCCTATCCATTTTAAGATAACATGAATGGTAAGTGGATTTGTGGATTTTTTTTCTCCATTTATGAGGCATTGCAATAGTTGGTTAAACATCTATCATTTCTTCATTTCCTCTTTGATGCTCACAAACATATGGAGCATTACAAGTTGCAAAGAAAGGGTAGCTACTTTCATGAACTAGTTAATGGTTTTATTTAGGTATTCCTTTCCTCAGTTAGTCTAGGTTAGGATAGTTTTTGTTTTAAGTGAATAAGTTTTGTTTGCACAGTTAGTTTGTTTTGAGTCATTTGGTAGGTTGAATAAGGTTGGTAGGTGTTATGTGGTGGAGCTTTTGTTTTCCTTCCCTTTGGGGTGGTTTTATCTTCGTTATTTTTCTACTAGTCTGGTATTTGGGGGTTTTTTCTTTCTGGCCGTTGACTTGCTATCAGCAGTACTCAGTCACTTAAGTCATGTTTTATCCCTTTTGGCCGTCACTTCACCAGCCCCTTTTACCTAGCCTTTCGGTTTTGCATTTTGACTTATGCGTCCCTGTGGTTTTCGGCCTATTAACCTTTACAATGTAGCCTTTGAATTATTTTTTGACCCCGTGGGTTATTTCCCCATTTGCCTAGTGGTCCCCTTTCTTTAAGGTAACTATTTCACATGTGCAGATTTGTATTAGCCGACGGATGCAGGAACTGCAATCTTGACCGTTCATCGCACACCTCGCAAGGTTTGTGCTTGCATCACAAAAAATGTTGCGAGGTTTGCGAGATGCTGCCACCTATTGTGTAACTTGGCGGGGCCAATTTTTGAGTGTTGATTGATGGACGAGTGATGATGCTGATAGCTGTGTACTATCTAATGCATTTGGGCCGTCCCCCGTTGACCTTGCGCAATTAAAACTTCAGTTTCAATAATGTTGCGAGGTACGCAATGTGTTGACGCGTGGGCGTCGGTGTTATCGATTAACGAATGAGGTGGGACCCGTTCCATGCTAATGTGGTACCTAATGGGCAATATTCTTGCTCGCTTGCTGACTAGAAGGAGGATGTGTCATTTTCAAACTGCTGTTGACCAAATCTGGACCGTCCGTCTGGCCAACTGTATCTTTGATCAATGACATGTTTTCAAACAAACTGGTGTTGTACTATAGCCATTCTATCTCATGCGAGCGAATAGTAATGGTCAAGTTCGACTCGGCCTGCGTAATTAAATGATAAATAACCAGTGGATTGCTATTTCAATGTTGCATTCTAGTTTATAAGAATTCCTCAGTGTTTAGAAAAGTGGCTATTATCTCAGTTCTCCATTATCGCGATAGTTGACACTCTGCAAAATAAACAGTAAGTGATACGAACGCCTTCTTTTGTAATTTCAGAATATATTAGCATTGCCTATTGAATAATTTGTGATTGTGTCCTTTTCGATTCCTGGTGAATTGTTAAGCGAATTGGCTGTTAGAGCTTATATAGGTCATTGCTAGTGATTTGTGTGCATATAAAAAAGTTTTATGTAACGACAGTCGAGAATAGGGTGTAATTGTTTTTTTTTTCTTTAAGAAAACCCTAGTTCAAATCCCCTTCTGTTTAAAATATATGGCATCCAAGGCACGAACTGTTGGTCCCCAGGCTACGCCTAGGAGTTACTCACAAGATATTATTGATCTGTTGAAACCTTCTACGAGCAAGAAGCAAGAAGGAAGGATATTGTTCTATGGACCCGTGATTCATGAAGGTTTAATGGACAAACAGTGTACAATCCATGATGTTGAATTTTCATACACTGGTTGGCAGCTCTTTTCCAATTGGTTTGGAAATAGAAATTTGCCTGTTCCTTTGTGTAATCCATGGAGACTAGACTTGGGTAAGCTGGTGGTACCGAATGTCTATAAAGATGTAGACTTATTAAAAGATATTGCTGCAAGGTACGATCCTATGACTCAAATTGTCAGAACACATCTTGGCAAGCCTATGATTAAAGTAACCAGAGAGGAAATTGCAGAGATTTTTGGCTTACATGAATGAAGCCAGGATATGATTCCCATCAAATTGGAGGTCTTCAGGGAAGAATATAGAAACACTAAGGGTTTGATAAGGACATCCCTTTTGATACCCCATTTGGTTGTGTCGGGAAGAGGGAAGAATCAGAAAAAGGTTGTTATTGGCAAGAATGAGCGTGAAACTTTCCCGGTAGACTACTTCGCCCCTCATTTCAAGAAGACCATCTGTGCACTATGTCAAGTTTTGGGGATTGACCTGAAGAAAACTGTGCCTATAGAGATAATGTATATGGCTATCAACCTCCAACACCCTAGTTATAATGTGGTATATGACTTTGCCACTTACCTTGCAGAGAACATAGATTCTGGCTTAGCAGCTTTGAAGCTAGGAAAGAATTGGGTAAAATTCAGATGGTTTTCACTGTTGATTCATATGTTTTTATATAGTGGTCAGAAGGTATTTGAAAAAGATATGGAGTTGAAGAAGATGGAAGGAGATATTGAAATGCCTGTCCAATATTGGACTAGGATCTTAGACAAAAATGATCATAAGTTTGATTATGTCACCTTTCATAATATTTTTGGATCTAAGTTAAGGAAGGCTTTAGTTGTTGATCCACCCAAGATTCCAAAAGAAATTCATGACTTTCTAAGACCTATGGAGAGGAGGCCTGAGCTAAATCTAACCCACAATTGGGGTGATATTATCCCCAATCACAATACTACAATCTTCAGGGTCTTTGGCACCAATGCCATCCCGTCTGTCCTACCTAAAGAAGTTCCTCTCAGACTTGGTTTTGTAGAGATTATGAGGCAATTGGGAGCATCTCAAGATTTCCATTTGCCTGCTGAACACAAGAAAGGAACCTTTTTCCCTAAATATACAGCTTTTGCAAATTTTGTTATGATAAAGGGAGGGTGGAGAAATTTACACTTGTTACTCAAGCCATATAGATTGAATACTATACGCCCTAGGAATTATGATCCTGAGGGTTTTATCTCCCAAATGAAGGCTAGACATCGGACTGAAACCTTTGTTCACAATTTCTACTATCCTGAAGATATCAGTAAGAATATTTTTGATGAGGACTTACAAGATGAGAGAAAGGAAATGTACATTGCCTATTCAAAAATGGTAAGAAGTAATCAGGAGAAAATACCTGGTTTTGATCCTGTACCTGATGCTAAAGATGAGCTCAGCAGGGTAATCTATGTTCTTGATAATTTCAAGAGCATAGTAGGAGTCTTGAAGGAGGAAAGGATTGTAGAAGAAAAGGGAAAGTCACATGTTACTGAGCACCACCCTGAGATAAGAATCGAAGAAAGGCCTACCTACCAGCCTCAAGGGAAAATAAAAGTGTTTTCAAGAAGGAAGAGAAATAGGACAGAGGAAGTTACGATGAGTGGTGCATCATTCATCCTAAGGAAATCAGTATCTGGTATTATTGATCTGGATTCACCTTCGAAGAGTTCAGAATAGATTAGCACATCATCCCCAAAGAGGCCTAGAACTGATAGTATGGGGGATGTTGGCCAGAAAGGTAATGATGAGGAAGATATTATTGTAACTCCGAATGAAATAAATCTTGAAATGCCACTAGATCTAACTAACATTGCAACGAGCTCAGGAGGCATCACCCTAAGATTGGGGAAGGATGAGATTAAAGGAATTACAAATAGTGATGATTTGAGAATGGAAGCCTGCAAAGAATTCATGATGGATGACTCTTTTATCCATACCCATGCTTTTGAAGATTTTGTATGGAGAGCTCATCTCTCATCTTATACTGAGCAGGTAGCACATGAGAGAAGTTTGTACCCAGAGCTTCCAGAGCAAGTAATTCAGTCAAAGGTCAGAGTACAATTGAAGGAGAGGTTTAAGGAAATCACACCAGAACAGGGCAGAACATTGGTTCAAAAGTGTGGGATATTGTTGATGCTGTAGTATTTGATACAGTAAGAAGGGCAAATAAACTGCTTCTTGCAACAAAGGAGGAGGCGGCATTAGCACTTAAAGGATAAGCTTTCAGTGAAGAGTGGGATTCTCTGGCAATATGGTCACTATCTACAGGGTCTCAAAAACCTATTGTCACTGAAACATCTGATTTTAGTGGTCATTTGATTGTGAAGAGAGTTGTTGATACCCCTACCTTGGAGGCTATTGACATGGTTGTGAATGTTGCCAAATTTACTAGGGCAATCGTGGAGGATTTATCTAAAAACTGAGATACTCTGAGGAGCCAGTATAATGACATTATTATTGAGTATAATAAGAGTCAGCAAAGGGTGGCAGAATTGGAAACAGAAATGGCCTTATTAAGGCAACAAATGGAAATCTTGAGATCCCAAAAGTAGGTTAGCTCTAGCCAAATTATTGTTGACCCACCAATTGATCAACCCCAACCTCCTGCACAGGTTCAATCTTGGGCTATGGTCCCATATAATATGGGACAAGTGCCTACTGCAGTTGAGAAGGCCAGTACCTCGAGTGAAGATCCTTCTAGGGAAAATTTACTCCAGCAGATTGAAGAATATAAGGAGATGGTAAATCAAATCCGGGATGCAGCAAGAAGGAATAATTCAGAAATTGTTGATACTGTGTTAAGGCATCTACATAAACGGGTCCAGAGTAAGCTGAATGGTGTTCATGCGAATTATGCCTTGATGCTGCAAGCACTTGAATTGTTTCCAAGGGACAGAGAATTGGCTATCCCTTTCCTAAATAGATGGGGCCCTAGAATGGAAAAATTGAAATTTATGGGAGTTGGAGCAAAGCAGCATGGGAATAAGTATCCTACAGTCATGAAAACATATCAATTTGTTAAGACTATTGTTGAGCAAAAATTCCAAGGGTTTGCAGCTCCTATGGAGTCCAAAATCAAAGCACTGAAGGATATTTATGATGGAAAAGATTTGACTCCACTACCTCATATTTTGCATAGTCAGGATAGTGTCAAGCCTTTGCAGGAGTGGAAGAAGCAAATGAATAATATAATGACCGCCCAAACTCATGAGATATGCAAAAATGCTGATATTCGCATGTTGGAGAACACTTTAGAAAAGTTATCACTTGTCATTAGTTTCCTGGAGAATTTTGACAAGACAGCCACATCATTAATGATAAAGTATGTACCTTATCAAAAAATGGTGGACCGGGTGGTGGCTTTCAATTGGCCGTCAGAGGAAGATTTTGAGTCATGGAAAAAGATGTTTATTGATGAACTTGAATTATAAATAATGGGGATGAGAGCTGCAATTTGGTCATGTAAAATATAGGTCTGGCCTACGGTATTATATTTTGAAATGCATTCTCTTCCCGGATTCAGGTACAAATTGCGTAAATAAAATCAGCACATGGAGCGGTTAAAAGATGCTTTGGTGTCAGGGAATCAATAATTGGAATCACGCTTTCCTTTCCTCCGTAACAAATTAATCATCATTTTGTTTTAAGCTTTTCTTCTCTTACCAAGCAAATGATGTAAAGATAACTGAATAGGAATTAGCGGTCCAGTAAAAAATGGACATGTGTATCCTCTGGCCTAAAGCTTGTTTGCTCCCTTGTTTTTATAAAAGAGAATTCTGGGCCGAGGAATAGGTATGTTGAAATTACTTAAGATATGTAAGAGAAGAATCAAGTAGAGAGAGAGAAAAGAATATGTCCAGTTTTTTGAAGCTTTGAGTCTGTTTGGGAACTTAGTAAATCATGGGGTTTTGGAGCATACTTATGCAAATCTTGTGATTGTTTTGAGTCTATTTTCTCTCCTATTGTAATAATTTGCATGAATTTTTAATGAAAAGTCTATCAAAGATGATGTTCATTAAATTTCATTTGTCATTTCCTATGGATTATGTTCGACTATAGCTCTGGTTCAATGGACCTGTTAAATGCTTCAGTTGTTCAATAAGTTCATGCAAATTAGCACATAGGATTTGCTAAAGAGTAATAGATTCATGTATTGATGAATGGATGGCAATGCCTTACATACAGATCATAGATTCTCTAGATGAAAGTTACCCTACAATTCAGTTTCCAGTTTGACTCCGTGCTTTAGGATATGGCACTGGTACTCTGATTGCTTATTGTTCTTTTATTTTTTGTTATAGCTTTAGGCAATTTCACTCGAATATTTCATAAAAACACACTTAGGTGTTATTTCAATTCCTTGTTAAATAAGAGCTGAATTCTCCTGAGAAATAGCCAATTTCTTGAAGGATTATCTTGTTTAAACTTAGACTGGAATTTATCTGTTGTTTATCCACGTATGAGCAAATCATTCTCATCATGAATGACAATATATTTTAGGGATACCCTCCTGGATCTTACAGAGTCTGAAGTGTAGGAGAGATAACACTTTTGTTGCATTTTTCTCGTTAAGTTGGCACAATGTCTTCAGGACTTTTAAAATTGAGTATGTCAAGCTCATAGAAGCTTCTGTAGGTCCTACTTGGGTTGTAAAAAATGCCAACATTATGCACTATTTTGGATGAGTTACAACATTATGCAAGACTATTTCTCAAGTCTTGTCAAGTTCCAAGAGTCAAAACCATGCCCAATGGATAAGTTTAGGCAACTGGTGAGGATGTTTAGCAAGAAAACATATAGAAGATGTCACCAATTTTTTTACCTAATTTAGCTTCTAACTCAATCAAGTAAAGTTGGGATAGTTTTTGCAAAAATAAAGATAAAGGTACACATTCAATTCTACTAAGTTCCATTCATATACACAAAAGTATTATCAAATGAATTGCAGTTCATTATGCAAATGTATATAAGAGAAAGATTGCACAAAATTTTCACAAATGTCTTTTATTGATAATTACAAATGTATGGTGTCCCACACAAGTTGTGGGAATAACTATTTCAATACAATATAAGACATAAACTATACATTTGAAGAAATAGAAAGGAAAGAGCATATGGAAAGAGTAGGGATTCGTCATTGCCTAAATGATGAACCCCAAAGTTGAACTATTGCCTAAATGATACACCCCAAAGTTGAACTATTGCATCATTGGAAAAGTATGATCAAATTCATCTATTATGAAGAATTGGTCTATGTGCCTCTAGTAATCACTATATAAATGTGAAAGACAAAGCTATTTTATTTTTTGTCTTATCTTATACCATTTTACGAGAATGGGGGGGCCAATGTGCGAGAAGATCTTTGGAAACTAGGCATGAAAATTGCAGGTTAAAGAGAATGGGGGTGCCAAACTTACAGTACTCATTGTCCCTTGGTCGTCGATTTTCCCTAAGTGCCCTCAACCTGGTCCTCGGTGCTGGTATTGACCTTGTTTTAGCTCCAAACTCTTCGTCGGCACTAGTATTGACCTTGTTTTCACTCCTCCAAAGTCTTCCTCAGCGCTGGTATTGACCTTTCACTTGTCCAATTTGATGAGCTACAACCTTCTTTAGTTAGGTTTTAGAGTATGTTAATTAAATTTAAAAAAATTATGGCGCCATTTAGAGTAGTGAATATAAAGCAAGCAAAGCCTATTATGGCGCCATTTAGAGTAGTGAATATAAAGTAATCCAAGCCTATTATAGTCATGAGGGAAATAATAAAACTCCTAGGATACTTTGTGAAACCATTTTCCTTGGTTAAAGGGAGGCCATAAAATATACCTTTGGATTTTTTCAATCTTCAAATATGAGGATTTGCAAGGTTCTTAGCAACATGACTAATGGAAATGTGTGCAACAAGAATTTTTGAACACACATGGAATCTCCTTGCCAAAGAAAGGGGCTTCATAATTTAATATGATAATTTTTCTCAGCTCTAGAATCAACTTTTAAATCTTGTCCTAATAGGGCCAAAATCACATCTTCTTGTATTTGAGAAGTCACCAGTACTGAACATAACCGTCAAGCAACATTTCATCAAAATTATAACATCACCGTCGATTTTGAGCACGTGCATCTCGGAGCCGCTTTAGTAATCTATCATATAATGTACTAAAACTCGACATAAATATTAAAGCACTTTGATTAATAGTAATGTTATAATATTAATATATTATATAACAATATTATATTACATTATATGAATTATAATGATATATTTGATATATTAAGATTATATATAATCTATATATAGATTAATAGTAATTATATTAGATTATTAATATTATTGGTATATTATTAATAATATTGTTAAATGATTAATTATATTACAAATGAATGCTGCTTTCAAATTCTTAGCTTTGAATGAATGGTTGAAGTACCAATGTTGAATGTTGCAACTCTAGTAGGCATGAATAGAAGTAGAGGAGATTGTTTGGGAGAAGAATTTTTTCTAGTGCTAGGTTATGTGTTAGGTTATATAGGGTTAGGTTATATAGTGTTTGAGCCTAGCCTCAAACACTACAATTAGGGTTAGGTTATGTGTTTTCTTTAGGGTTAGGTTTGGGATTAGGTTTATGGTTATGGTTAGAGTTTAGGGTAATCCAAATCATAACCTAACCCTTTCTCTCGAAACCTTAACCTTGACCCTAACCCTCACCTTTATCCTATCTTTATAACCTAACCACAACCAAAACTCTAACCCCAACCCTAACCCTAATTACCTAACCCTAAATATTATTTATTTTATTAATTAGTTGCATTCACTCTAATAACCCTAAACCTATCCCTAAACTTAACCCTAGCCCTATCCCTGGCCCTAATCCTAACCCCAACTCTAAGCCAAATATAAAAACAACCCTTAATCATAATTACAATAACCCTAAAACTTCATTCTAGATATAACCCTAATACTATAATCCCTAATTGTAATACTAAACCCTAACCCTAATTTCATATCTAATCCCAACCATAACCAAAACTCTAAATCTAACCCTAACCATAAAACATAAACCCTAATCTAACCCTAATCCTAACATTATTTTCCTAACCCTAACCCTAACTCTAAACCTAACACTAACCCGAACACTAAATCCTAACCCTAATTAAATACCCAATCATAACCCTAAATTGTAACATCATCCTTTGAATTGGATACTACATCAAAAATTATGTGTTACAATCATTGCTTCCATTGTTGGCATTTTTACATTGGGATGCATATATTTTTAAAATCAACAAAATCTTTTAATGTCTTGCCAAAATTAATATTATTAATTGTAATATCAAACTTATAAACATGTATCCAATTTAGAACATAAATAAGAAATATATGGTATTAGTTTCTTCAAAAAACAAAATGATGTGGACTAGGACTATAAGGACTATAATGATTTTAGAATATACACATAATGGATTTGTTGAAAAGGTTTTAGAAACTTTCAAACAAATGCAATTGGTAGATGCAAAGAAAAATTCCACAACCTGATGGAGCTTTAGTAAATTGAAGCTGGGGTTAGAGGGTTTCTAAATTACTCAGGGTAACCTTCAGTATGGATCGGTCAAAACCCTCTTGTTATGTTTTAACGGTGACCTGTTGCCATGGCGGACTAGTCACTTAAGTGAGGTTTCATCCCTCTCAGGTCGTGCTTAACCGGCCCTATTTCACCTGATTTGTCGGTCTTTTTGGCGTAATGGCCTAGGTATTACACCGCCATAAATTTCAATGCGGGCCCCACTTAAATGTTCCATCTAAGGGCTAATGAGTCATCCGATCACAGAATTCGATCTTGACCACTTCTCGTAGACCTCGCAAGTTTTTCTACTGGCGTCATCAAAGTAGTGTGAGGTTCGCGAGATATGGCCACGTGGCCTGAATGGATGAATGGGTTTTCTTCCCGAGGTGTTCGATATGACAGGGGGCCGTCTTTTCACCGATAATAGCCACCCCCACTTAAATGTTCCATCTGAGGGCAGATGAGCCATTCGATCACAGAATTCGATCTTGACCGCTTCTCGCAGACCTCGCAGGTTTGTCTACTAGCGTCATCAAAGTAGTGTGAGGTTCGCGAGATATGGCCATGTGGCGTGAACAGATGAATGGGTTTTCTTCCCAAGGTGTTTGATATGACAGGGGGTCATCTTTTCACCAGTAATAGCCATCAATAATGGGGTAATCATGATCTCTCGCACACCTCGCACGGGCAGAGTAAATATCCGGGAGAGTGTTGCGAGGTTCACGAGGGAGTGGCACGTGGCTTTTCTTTTCGTGCCAGTGGGATTATATGGGACCCATTGTGCGATTTGGGTCTATTCTTCTACCGACATGGATTGTCAACATCCATTGACTTGATCTCCACCCTCTGTTTGTTAAAGTGCCTCCTGAATCGGCGGTTCATTTATAGGGAAGAAGTGTGTGAGTTGCCTGCATGGCATGTATTACTTGGTTGTTGCTCATTTCATTAATGATACAGGTTTCTTTTCTCCCGAGGATCTCCACCTGATATCCTCCTGCGTGCGAATAGTGCCATCCTGCTGAGGGTATTCAAAGTTATCCGGATCATTAACTGTGCAAGTGCTTGAATCACCTTCAAGTAATTGTACCCTACATACTGGCTTGCTCTATAAATGCTAACTGAATTGTATGTAATCAGCATTGCATTCTCTTATGTCTAAGTGCAGTAAGGTTTTTCTTCTGTTTGTGGCTGCGCTTTGTTTCTCTCATGAGTAAATTAGTTAAGCAAAGGAGTGCGAGGCTGGCTTCACCAGTCATGAAGAAATCCGATTCTCCCATGTCTCCCAAGGCTATTATTAGGAACACTAGGAAGAGGCCAGTACATTGTTCGTCCCCGATAATCATCTCAGATTCTGATGAATCTAAGACTAATTCTGATTATCAGTACTATTTGGCTTCCCTGGCCAATCTTATGGGAGTGGATGAGGAGGTTCTGGCAATTAATCCAGTGTTTGCATTAGCACCAGGTCCAGTTGTTTAGGAATGTGCTCACAAGGTTGGTAAAGAGGAGGTGGTGCCATCGTTGTCGCACGCTTGAACTCGGAGTGGTTGCTTGTACCGGGGTCGTGTTGCTTCTTCATGATTACTGGCAGTGGGTCCATTGGATGTGTCTTCTCTTCTCTTGTTGTTCTATCAATTGGATGTGGATGTGGATATGGACGTGCGCGTGCTTTGCACAAAATTTTGTTTTTTGACTAGTTATTTCATAACCGTTTTGATTCCTTTGTTCATGCACGGTATCAATATGACAAGGAATGTAAATTTTAATTTCATTTTGGTGCTGAAATTCAACTTGGTGTCACAATGTAGCCTAATGCTTGTTGCTCTCCTATTCTATAAAGGAGATTTCACGGCTCATTGTGAAGGGTCAGAAAAATTTTGCAATCCGACGCTTGGAAGTTATACAATCCTCTTTATTGTTAAAGTGTTATGAACATTTTGTTTCAGGAAGTCATCCTGGGGTTAGGTTTATATACAAATTAGTGTGATATGCTTTTTTAATTACTTATATCAAAAGAAATCTATAAAATTAAGATGGTTTACTCTGTTGGGTGTGTGCCATGGATTATGAATAGCTTTATCAAAGATTCGTCTGTTCAATTTCAATAGTTAATTGAAATGTGATTCATTTTCTTGCTTTAACTCAAAGATTTAATCAAATGCTTGAAAAATAAGTTACATGTTCATGGTTGTATATACTCAAGATGCTTGAAGAAGTACTATCTTAATATGCTAAAATATCTCATGATAGTAATGCTATATGAGATGGGTTCATCGTATCAGGATTTTGTTCTGTATGACTCTGTTGCCCTATGGATGCATGAAGCACTGGATAATGTTTGTGTCATTTTATTAGTTCAAGACTGTAGGTTCTAAGCAAGGATATCCAAATACTGAACACAAAACACTTGAATACAACCTTGTCCTCCTCAGGGAGGTATTGTAACAAATAAGTGGGTCAGTTTCGTTGCTCTTTGGTACTGGTAGTCATTCTCTGGTCTGCCAAAACCTTGAGATGATCACTATCCCTTTGAGTGTGTAGGAATTGTAATCTGTACACAGGAAGTGTTCTTACCAATCATGAGACATTCATGTGAGCACGTTTAGGTTTACCCACCTTGGTCCTACAAAGCCAAAAGTGTAGGAGAAGTCAGTCCTTTACTGACTCTCGTTAGTTGGCCATTAGTGGTTGTAGTTGTCCTTGATAGGGGTTGGCTACCTCTTAGATATCTGCAACCTCTACATGGATTGTATTTTAAACACCAACACAACCTTCACCAAAATCCTTATTGGTTTCCTTAATATGGGATATTTGGAACAAGGTATAGACATCCATCAAAGCATAATATGAAGATGATTTTTTTCAAATGTTGTGGTTGTAGATGCCCTTCTAAAATTTATACAAAATGTGGAAGTATAGAAAACTCTTGTGAACTATTTGACAAAATGTCTCAAAGAATTGTAATCTCTCAATTTATTTTAGTGTCTATTTTGTTATACCCCATGTCCCAAATTGGGTATAACACAATAGACACTAAAACAAATTGATAGATTGTTATGAGGGCAGTGATGAGACTTTTCTAATTAGAGTGTATTCCATGAGATTACAATTATTCGAGGCATTGTGTCAAATAGTTCATGAGCTTTGTCTATCCTCCCACATTTTGCATAGATTTCAAAAGGGCATCTACAACCACAAGATTTGAGAAAATTCATCTTCATATTATGTTTTCCTTATGATTGGTTGACTCTTATACTAAATTAATATGTTCAATTTATGTTTCCTACTTGATCTAACTATCCACAAATGGCAATTTAACAATGGAAAGATATGATCCTACTTTGGTATAAATTGTATATGCAATATCAAGGTATGAATTAATATGTTCAATTAAGAGATGTTAAATGAAATGAATAAAACTAATGTAATGTAAATAAGGGAGACCAGTGCCTTATTGGGTAAAACGGAGTCAAATGAAAGCCTTTAATGAATGGTTTCTATCTAGCAGGTCCTCTAATTGTTTGGCATATAACTATAAACATCCAAGAGTGTAAATGATAAACCTTAGTTGAGGTAGAATATCAAATCTAATAATCTGATTCTTCTTAATGATCCAAATGGCATTCCCAGATTACTGTAATTTATTGAAAGGAATTTTAATTCTTCTTTAAAGAATCCAATAAACCAAATCACACAAAAACAACAAATGTGTAATGATAAATAGAATATATACTTGATACTTCAATTTAAACAACCAAGAAACATCAAATTGGAGACAATCAAATAATCGCAAGAATGCAACAAAAAATTGATACCAGAATCAAGCCACTAAATCAACAGTCTTTCATTATCTCCTTCAAAGTTCATACATGCAACATAGTCTCCTTGAATGTCATCATTTCTAAAAATTTAATGCTTATAGCAGTCTATCCTATTCTAATTCTATCTTCTACCCCTTAAATTTATCCAACAACGGATACTTATACATCAGTTTGCAAAAGGACATGCCTTTTCAAAAAGGTTTAAAGCATAAAAGGTTTAACAAATCCACTATTAACTAATTTCTCTTGAGCCACAAATGGATTGCAGACATATGCTCCGTATAATCCTGGCGCTCATGAGTGTCGGCATCTCCCAATGCATCGCGGATCACAATCTCCATCATTATCATTTGCTCATTTTGCTCACATGTTGCATCCAATATCACATCTTTCATAGTGGTTGTCTCCAGCATCCCTTGGAGTATTGTTTCGCACTCACTTTTCCATGTAGTCGCTTCCTTCATTTTCCCTTCATCATCACATAACTTGGTGAATCTATCTTCGGTAGCCTCTATCAATTCCTGCATATCCCCTTGTAACTCCACTTAGAAATCCCTGTGCCTATCCATAATACAATTGGCATATTTTTCAATCTCTTCATTACTAGTAGTGTCCTCTTCTAATTCCTCAATTCTTTCCTGAATTTTGCTATCCACTCTCCTGTGTTCCTTTATTGCATCTATGTACTGTGAATGTTTTCCCCAGAGTTTATTTAATGAATTGGTTAAAACAACCTTCCTTCTTTTTATTATTGCAGCAAATGCATCCATTCTCCCTTGAGAGTATGCAGTTGACCCTTCCCAACGCTCTTTTTTTTGTTAACTCTCACCTTGAGTGAGCATCCTTGTTGGTTTTGTTACACCACCTACCAAGTCTTTCAAGTGTTCATTCTCTCTCAACATCCTCTCATTATTGGTTTTGTACATCTCCCTTTCCCTTATCAATGCTTGGATTTGGGCTTTATTCAACTTGGCTATATTTGTCCTAATATCAGCAGTCGCTACAAGATCAACCTCCCCAACCTTCAGGGTCATGACATGTATGAATGCCTTTTCAGTATCAATAATAATTGATTTCTTGTGAGGAGGATACAAGGCCCAAATCCTCAATGTTTCATCATCAGGATTGTATCTTGATCCTGTGTATACCTTCGTCACCTTCTCTATACTGAGCTTGTGGGTAGCATTGTTATCTTTTAAGAAACTGTCAAAAATTAATGCAGAATTCATATCCAAACCTGGAAAAGTCATAACACCTGCCTTTTCAAGCAGCTCCCTCCCCTTTTCAGGGGTCATGTCAATCATCTCTTTGTCCACTTCATCCTTTAAGCTTTTTAACAGTTGATCCTCATTCCCTGGAGTGACATTGTCAACCTATCCCCTTATCTCTTTCCTTTTTTGCTTATATAAAAATGTCTTAAACTCTGAGGTCTTTATAAATTCATCATCTGATATGAAAGACCTATAGTCTTCATGTCTTGTATCTCCATCCATGGTTTCCTCAACGTCTATTTCTCTGGCAACATAGGCATACTCCTGAGTCTTCATTCTTGAAACTTTCCCAGATGAGCTTTGTGGCCTATCTATTTTTCAAATCCCTTTAATGGAGGATAACAACTCAGCATCCACCAACTCCTGATTATGTTTTTCAATCACAATTTCAGCTTCCTCTGCCTCCAGGTTTCTGATTATGTCATCAGATTTAAAGGGCACATGATGGTACCCTCCGAGATTTACTTTTTGTCTAGCAGAGTGGATATACCCTTCTGGATCAAAGTTCTTTCTCACTGGTGCTCTGCTCATGTTGTAGTGCAATAATTTGTCCAGACTCGGATCATAAGCTTCCTTTGCTAATATAGTGAAATCACTAAAACACAATGTACTGGGCATAAAAGCCAGTTACCCATATGAACTTAAGTTCATAACACTGGAGTAATCCA
>CM021105.1:389718230-389871111 GCA_007115665.2 Sequoiadendron giganteum
TGATTTCCTCCTGCATGTGAATAGTGCCATCCTGCTAAGGGTATTCATAGTTATTTGGATCATTAACTGTGCAAGTGCTTGAATCACCTTCAAGTAATTGTACCCTGCATATTGGCTTGCTCTATAAATGCTAACTGAATTGTATGTAATCAACATTGCATTCTCTTGTGTCTAAGTGCAGTAAGGTTTTTCTTCTATTTGTGGCTGCGCTCTGTTTCTATCATGAGTAAATCAATTAAGCAAAGGAGTGTGAGGCTGGCTTCACCAGTCATGAAGAAATTTGATTCTCCCATGTCTCACAAGGCTATTATTAGGAACACTAGGAAGAGGCCAATACATTGTTCGTCCTCGATAATCATCTCAGATTCTAATGAATCTGAGACTGATTCTGATTATCGATACTATTTGGCTTCCCTAGCCGATCTTATGGGAGTGGATGAGGAGGTTCTGGCAATCGAGCTACTGTCTACATTAGCACCAGGTCTAGTTGTTTGAGAATGTGCTTGCAAGGTTGGTAAAGAGGAGGTGGTGCCATCGCTATCACAAGCTCGAACTCGGAGCGGTTGCTTGTACCGGGGTTGTGTTGCTTCTTCATGATTACTAGTAATGGGTTCGTTGGATGTGTCTTCTCTTCTTTGGTTGTTCTATCAAGTGGATGTGGATGTGGATATGGACTTGCGCGTGCTTTGCATGAAATTTTGTTTTTCGACTAGTTATTTCATAACCGTTTTGATTCCTTTGTTCATGCACAGTATCATTATGACAAGGAATATAAATTTGAATTTCATTTTGGTGCTAAAATTCAATTTGGTGTCACAATGTAGCCTAATGCTTGTTTCTCTCCTATTCTATAAAGGAGATTTCATGGCTCATTGTGAAGGGTCAGAAAATTTTTGCAATCCGACGCTTGGAAGTTATACAGTCCTCTTTATTGTTAAAGTGTTATGAACATTTTTTTTCAGGAAGTCATCCTGGGGTTAGGTTTATATATAGATTAGTGTGATATGCTTTTTTAATTACTGATATCGAAAGAAATCTATAAAATTAAGATGGTTTACTCTCCTGGGTGTGTGCCATGGATTATGAATAGCTTTATCAAAGATTCCTCTGTTCAGTTTCAATAGTTAATTGAAAATGTGATTCATTTTCTTGCTTTAACTCAAAGAGTTAATCAAATGCTTGAAAAATAAGTTACATGTTCATGGTTGTATATACTCAGGATGCTTGAAGAAGTACTATCTTAATATGCTAAAATATCTCATGATAGTAATGCTATATGAGATGGGTTCATCGTATTAGGATTTTGTTATGTATGACTCCATTGCCCTATGGATGCATGAAGTACTGGATAATGTTTGTGTCATTTTATTAGTTCAAGACTGTAGGTTCTAAGCAAGGATATCCAAATATTGAACATAAAACACTTGAATACAACCTTGTCCTCCTTAGGGAGGTATTGTAACAAATAAGTGGGTCAGTTCTGTTGCTCTTTGGTACTGGTAGTCATTCTATGGTCTGCCAAAACCTTGAGATGATCACTATCCCTTTGAGTGTGTAGGAATTGTAATTTGTACATAGGAAGTGTTCTTACCAATCATGAGACATTCATGTGAACACATTTAGGTTTACCCACCTTGGTCCTACAGAGCCAAAAGTGTAGGAGAAGTCAGTCCTTTACCGACTCTCGTTAGTTGGCCATTAGTGGTTGTAGTTGTCCTCGATAGGGGTTGGCTACCTCTTAGATATCTACAACCTCTACATGGATTGTATTTTAAACACCAACACAACCTTCACCAAAATCCTTATTGGTTTCCTTAATATGGGAGATTTGGAACAAGGTATAGACATCCATCAAAGCATAATATGAAGATGATTTTTTTCAAATGTTGTGGTTGTAGATGCCCTTTTTAAATTTATACAGAATGTGGAAGGATAGAAAAAGCTTGTGAACTATTTGACAAAATGTCTCAAAGAATTGTAATCTCTCAATTTATTTTAGTGTCTATTTTGTTATACCCCATGTCCCAAATTGGGTATAACACAATAGACACTAAAACAAATTGATAGATTGTTATGAGGGTAGTGATGAGACTTTTCTAATTAGAGTGTATTCCATGAGATTACAATTATTTGAGGCATTGTGTCAAATAGTTCATGAGCTTTGTCTGTCCTCCCACATTTTGCATAGATTTCAAAAGGGCATCTACAACCACAAGATTTGAGAAAATTCATCTTCATATTATGTTTTCCTTATGATTGGTTGACTCTTATACTAAATTAATATGTTCAATTTATGTTTCCTACTTGATCTAACTATCCACAAATGGCAATTTAACAGTGGAAAGATATGATCCTACTTTGTTATAAATTGTATATGCAATATCAAGGTATGAATTAATATGTTCAATTAAGAGATGTTAAATGAAATGAATAAAACAAATGTAATGTAAATAAGGGAGACCAGTGCCTTATTGGGTAAAACAGAGTCAAATGAAAGCCTTTAATGAATGGTTTCTATCTAGCAGGTCCTCTAATTGTTTGGCATATAACTATGAGTTTACAACTGGTATAAACATGCAAGAGTGTAAATGATAAACCCTAGTTGAGGCAGAATATCAAATCTAATAATTTGATTCTTCTTAATGATCCAAATGGCATTCCCAAATTACTATAATTTATTGAAAGGAATTTTAATTCTTCTTTAAAGAATCCAATAAACCAAATCACACAAAAACAACAAATGTGTACTGATAAATAGAATATATACTTGATGCTTCAATTTAAACAACCAAGAAACATCAGATTGGAGACAATCAAATAATCGCAAGAATCCAACAAATAATTGATACCAGAATGAAGCCACTAAATCAACAGTCTTTCATTATCTCCTTCAAAGTTCATACATGCAACATAGTCTCCTTGAATGTCATCATTTCTGAAAATTTAATGCTTATAGCAGTCTATCCTATTCTAATTCTATCTTCTACCCCTTAAATTTATCCAACAACGGATACTTATACATCAGTTTGCAAAAGGATGTGCCTTTTCAAAAAGGTTTAAAGCATAAAAGGTTTAACAAATCCACTATTAACTAATTTCTCTTGAGCCACAAATGGACTGCAGACATATGCTCCATATAATCCTGGCGCTCATGAGTGTTGGCATCTCCCAACGCATCACAGATCACAATCTCCATCATTATCATTTGCTCATTTTTCTCACATGTTGCATCCAATATCACATCTTTCGTAGTGGTTGTCTCCAGCATCCCTTGGAGTATTGTTTCGCACTCACTTTTCCATGTAGTCGCTTCCTTCATTTTCCCTTCATCATCACATAACTTGGTGAATCTATCTTCGGCAGCCTCTGTCAATTCCTGCATATCCCCTTGTAACTCCACATAGAAATCCCTATGCCTATCCATAATACAATTGGCATTTTCAATCTCTTCATTACTAGTAGTGTCCTCCTCCAATTCCTCAATTCTTTCCTGAATTCTGCTATCCACTCTCCTGTGTTCCTTTATTGCATCTACGTACTGTGAATGTTTTCCCCAGAGTTTATTTAACCAAGTGGTTAAAACAACCTTCCTTCTTTTTATTATTGCAGCAAATGCATCCATTCTCCCTTGAGAGTATGCAGTTGACCCTTCCCAATGGTCTTTTTTCTGTGAACTCTCACCTTGAGTGAGCATCCTTGTTGGTTCTGTTACACCACCTACCAAGTCTTTCAAGCGTTCATTCTCTCTCAACATCCTCTCATTATTGGTTTTGTACATCTCCCTTTCCCTTATCAATGCTTGGATTTGGGCTTTATTCAACTTAGCTATATTTATCCCAATATCAACAGTCGCTATAGGATCAACCTCCCCAGCCTTCAGGGTCATGACATGTCTGAATGCCTTTTCAGTATCAATAACAATTGATTTCTTGTGAGGAGGATACAAGGCCCAAATCATCAATGTTTCATCATCAGGATTGTATCTTGATCCTGTGTATACCTCCATCACCTTCTCTATACTGAGCTTGTGGGTAGCATTGTTATCTTTTAAGAAACTATCAAAAACTAATGCAAAATTCATATCCAAACCTGGAAAAATCAAATCACCTGCCTTTTCAAGAAGCTCCCTCCCCTTTTCAGGGGTCATGTCAATCATCTCTTTGTCCACTTCATCCTTTAAGCTTTTTAACAGTTGATCCTCATTCCTTGGAGTGACATTATCAACCTGTCCCCTTATCTCTTTCCCTTTTTTCTCATATAAAAATGTCTTAAACTTCGAGGTCTTTATAAATTCATCATCTAATATGAAAGACCTATAGTCTTCATGTCTTGTATCTACATCCATGGTTTCCTCAACATTTGTTTCTTTGGCAACATAGGCATAGTCCCGAGTCTTCATTCTTGAAACTTTGCCAGATGAGCTTTGTGGCCTGTCTATTTCTGAAATCCCCTTAATGGAGGATAACAACTTAGCATCCACCAACTCCTGATTATGTTTTTCAATCACAATTTCAGCTTCCTCTACCTCCAGGTTTTTGATTATGTCATCACATTTAAAGGGCACATGATGGTACCCTCCAAGATTTACTTTTTGTCTGGAAGAGTGGATATACCCTTCTGGATCAAAGTTCTTTCTCACTGGTGCTCTGCTCATGTTGTAGTGCAATAATTTGTCCAGAATCAGATCATAACCTTCCTTGGCTAATATAGTGAAATCACTAAAACACAATGTACTGGGCATAAAAGCCTGTTTCCCATATGAACTTAAGTTCATAACACTGGAGTAATCCATTTGCCTAACAATTTCAAGGTATGCAATTCTATCCGGGACAGTTCTGTGCAGAATGAAAGGTGTATCCTCAAAGCCATAAACCCTAATCATTGTGGCATTCTCTAAGCAATACCAATCCCCCCAGTTGTGGTTAATTGGTCCATTGTAATCTCTAGGCCTAAGAAACCTTTTTACTTGTTCAGATAAAGAATAATCACAAGGATGGCTAAAAAATCTATACAAGGGTTTCACAAAGAATTCTTCAAAATGCAAGAAATTTGAATTGGCAAACCTGTTGTCCCAAAAGCAGTCCATAATTGAACAGGCAATGGCCTACCTTCCTTGTCAGATTGTGAAATCCTCAGCTCCTGGGGCCATAAACCTAACTCTTGTCCAAAATACAACACTAAGTGCATCAGCAGTGAGTAATTTCTGAGATGGAGAACATAAGCACCACTCTTTATCGCCATCAAACCTGCATCCAGCTCCTTAAAAACATGTGCAACATAGTCAAATGATCTGGAATTGTGGTACTGAATGTCTACAGAAATCACCATGGGCACAACTACCATATGCTCAGGTACCTCCATCCCTAATACCTATCCCACTGAGTAGTAAGTATATTTTAGGTAAGGTTCAAAGAGGTCTACATGAAAGGGTGGCCCCTCACTGTCTTCCATTGGAGTAGGTTTTCCATGACACCTAATTCTGTGCAGAGGTAACCTCCACCCTTTATAAATGGTGTCCATCCTTCTAAACTCACTATCGAGCTCTTCACTCACTACTTTGTCACTGCATATTCCCTCCATTCTAAAACCTCAGGAATTGCATTCTCAGATACATGTATCAATGGATTCCCTGACAAATCACATATAGCTTTCTTTTTCGAATCATAGTGTCCGGCCAACAATTTTACCAGTTCGACGTTAATAAAAACATTAGGGCACACTAATTTCCCTAAATTGAGCCTCCATGGATTGCATACTGGCTCAAAGCGATTTCTCCTGTGGTAATGGAAATTGAATAACTCATAGCCTCTAATCGGAGTCCAAACATCACCTATAAATTTGCATTTGTCGTCCAATATGTCAACTTCTACTTTGAGTTGTGCAAAATGCCTAGCTTTAGGTCTAGAACTAGGTAACTGGTCTATGAGGTCTTGATTTAGCTTCCTTTCAGTACCTTTTGGTTGCAACTCAGTCTTTTGCTTTTTTACTTTTGATTGGCTTCCCTCCCCGGGTTTTCTTCCCTTTAGTTTTCCTGAACCAGTGCCTTCCATAATTCAATTTTTTACGAATTTTGAGAGGATGAGAAACTTACTGTAACTTCTTCCAAACTCAAGCTAGGTGAATGCCTTAATTGCTCTGCTAGTTCCCTTGCTCTCCTTCTCTTTGAATTCTATGAGACAATGATTTCAATTGATCATACCCTGATATGCAAAATCTCCTATACTACATGGCTCCATTAATGTCTTTTACCAATCGAGACATGAATGCTGCAAGTTTTTTTTTTAAATTCTCGTTGTCACATCAAGGTTCAACGATCACCCACCCACCAAGACGTCTTGCAGTTTCCCCAACATCACAAGTCTCCCTGATAGTTTCTTTCCTTTTTCTTTTATATCACCATGACTTTCACCGAAACAACTATCGCTCAGACTTAATGAATTGGGCCAATGGTTCTTTGCCTTACTCCGAAAGTACTTTGTCTCACCGAGATGTTTACTTTATCGAGTATGTCACCGAGACCAAGCAATTTGTTCTGGTGACAAAATAATACTCGCTGTGATGTCTCTTAGATCTCCTAGTGGTGACATGTCTCACCAATACGCCTCTTCTTCGGCAAGACAACGAGCATTGTCTTATCAATACCGTTTATCTCTGCATGCTCAATTCTATCGGTGTAACCCGAGGGGTCGGTAAGACTTTTATGAACTCTTCTCGGCATCGTTTGTCTTACCAATTGAGTCCTCCTTTTGCTTTATTGGCAAGACAAATAGCACTTTGGCCAGTGTTTTCAAATCTCTCTCTGATGACCAAAGTCTCTCTGATAGACTTTACTTTTCTCCAATCGGCAAAAGGTAACTTAGCTCGATATGACCTTACACTATCATGCTGATACCTTTTGTCTTGTCGATAAGTAATACAAACCTGCATTCTCCTAGTGTATAACTTTATCGGTATGACCCGTTTGATGTCTCACCGATATAATAACATCAATAAGACATTTCAAATCTCTGGCCGGTCCGCTTGTTCAACGTTCACCCATCCACTAAGACGTCTTGTAGTTTCCCCAACATCACAAGTCTCCTCAATAGTTTCTTTCTTTCTATTTTTTTATCACCATGACATTCACCAAAAAAACTATCACCCAAACTGAATGAATCGGGGCAACAGTTCTTCACCTTACTCCGAAAGCTTTTCATCTCATCGAGATGCTCACTTTATTCACTTATGTCACCATGACTAAGTATTTATTTTTCCAACAAAACAATACTCACCGTGATGTCTCTTAGATCTCCCCATGGTGACATGTCTCACCGATACACTTTTTCTTCGGCGAGACCATGCATATTGTCTTCTCAACACCCTTTATCTTTGTAGGCTCAGTTCTATCAGTGTAACCTGAGGGGTCAGTAAGACTTTTTGAATTCTCCCCGACATCGTTTGTCTCACCGAGTGAGTCCTCCCCTTGCTTTATCGGCAAGACTAATAACGCTACGGGCAGTGTTTTAAAATCTCTCTTCGATGACCAAAGTCTCTTCGATAGACTTTACGTTACTCCAATTGGAAAAAGGTAATTTAGCTCGATGTGACCTTACATCGTCTTGCTAATACTTTTTGTCTTTCTAATAACATATAGAAACCTGCATTCTCTTTGTGTATAACTTGATCGGTGTGACCCTTGCTATGTCTTGTTGATACATTTAGGATATGTATATTATCATCGATGAGACCTGCATCAACTTATGCCAATATTTTCATATGTAAATATTTTAATGTCAGATGAAATTTATGGGGCGTTATGGCACAATTTTAAATCAGATTTTGGTAAAATATGCTATGTGAGGATATTTTTGTCTGCATTATGAATCTTTTTTCGGAGACTAATAATCATGAAGAAATAATGAATTTGTCAAAATTTGACAGTTCCAATAGCATGAAGGTTTCATGTTTCATGATAGTACTAGCATTTCAGTTATAATGATATATTTAGAGCTCATGGCTCTCCTTTGTATAAACATATCACAATTTTGAATAATATAATTAAGGGTTATGGCGTTCATCTCACTATTATCATGGTGTGTATGATTTCCATTTTTGCTTTAATTCAAAGAGTAAATTAAAATGCTTGGATGGAGTCATAGATGGATATGTTTGTAAAGGGATTTGATAAGAAGTATTGAGTTAGGATAGAAATTGACACTATTGTAATGCAATATTGTCAGAGATCTTATATGTTATGTGTTTGAACCTATTATGGAAATCTAAATATTTGTGAATTAATTCGACTCCCCAATAGTATATGGCACTGGCCTAAATCGTATGTGTTTGTAAGGTTCTGTGTCTGTTTGTCTTAGCTTAGAGCTTGCTGCCAAATTGCAAATTAAATGACTATCTTATGTGGTGAAATGTCGTTGTAATCATCTCATGCTCGAAGTAGTTGATACTATTGATGCTTTTCTGTTGTTTAAATTGATATATCAAGCATATATATATATATATATTCAGTTTACCGATACACATTTGTTGTATTTGTGTGATGTGATTATTTGGTTCTTTCAAGTAAAGATTAAACCCTCCTAGTCAATCACAGTAACTAAAGAGTATTAATTGTATCAATAAGAAGAATCACATAACTAGGATTGTCATTCTATCTCAAGTAGAGTTTGTCAGTCATTTACTTGAACATTTATACAAGTTATAAACTACATCTGTGTGCCAAACACTTTGAATTATTGCCATCATAGATTACACTTTTATAGATCTTCATTAGACTCCATACACCCAACAAGGCAGTGGTCTCACGCTTTCATCTTTTGGTTTATCCATTTTATTTTTTACATTTGTTAACTGAACATATTCTAATATAATTCAAATATAATTAAAATTAAAAACATCATAAATTAATTATGTAACCACATAAGTCAAATATAATTCTTTCAAGAAATTAATATCAAATAGATAATACAAATTAATGTCATTGATCTTCTTCTTCATCCAACTCTTTGTCTGTATCATCCGATCCAGATTCAACATTGTAAGGATTGGTCATATCATCATCATCGTCATTGATATCAGTTTCGATAATGTCATCATCCACACGGATATCATCTTCATGAACATTAACTCCTACATCATCATGATCTAGTTCCTCCTCTTCGACATCTTCGTCAGGCACATCATCAACTAACTATTGATCCTGATCATCATCTACATCATCTTCTATTTCTTCAGTATCTTCTTCTTCCACCACATTATACTTTACCGGCCTTCCTCTTGGATCATGTCTAACAACATATGACCAACCCGCTTTACCTGGAACCTCTGAGTAAAATACCTACTCACATTGGCTTGGAAGAACATAGGGCTCATTTCCAGCTCGCTCAAAATACCTTGTATTAACCATGGTAAATCCATTATCATGTTCAATAACAGTTCTCTCGGGATCATTTTCATTCAATCGTAGCCTGTACCATAGGACGACGAACAAAACTAATTTGAAGGACTTAAAGTCACACTCAAGTATATCATCCAAAATCCCATAGTATTGATTTTCTGAGACTTCTGGATGTATGTTGCTTCTAGATGAAACATTAGTCACCTAGAAGACTGCAGTTATCCCAGAATCACAAGTTTTCTTCGTGTCATCCAACTTTTTGATTTGAAATTTATGACCATTGCACCACATAGCCTTGTGGTGTTTCACCTGCAATATGTCAAACATGCAAAAATTATTGCAATATCGTCAGTTGATAAACATATTTATTCTTGGCCGAATGTATGCAAAGAAAAAAATCTCAACATATATATACATCAATATAATTGAAAATAATTAAATAATATGGGTGATTAATATATTTATACATACCTATTTATCTCTTAAACCATATGCTAAATCAATATCCCTTGGTGTAACATTGGAATCTCCATTATGATGAGCTTCTTTAACCAATGAAGCCACACCTTCCCATGTTAATGCACGACCAGATTGTTGACATCGTTCAATCCATACCATCATCCAATCAAGATTGTTTGCGACATACAAATGTAGTGCATCACACTCTCGACCAACTGTATCAAAAAAAATGAAATTCACAAACGACATAAAATTAGTTAATTACCACGGTATACGACCTTAATTTATAAGTACAATATACATAAAAACCAAATGTAAAATGTATTCTAATTAATCTCTGGTGCAGGAGCACACCTAGGCTAACCTCCATAGTTAGGATATTTTGGGCTTGTATCTGACATTAGCCAAGTTAGAGTAATTGTATGTTTGTTTTGGACCTTAGAAGGTCATTGTTGTGGCTAGGTGAGTTAGTCATTAGGACTAAGGTCACCAAAGTTAGTCATTGTTAATAGTTTTTACATTGCTTAGCCTTAGTAGCTTAAGTTGGGATTTGAGTCTTAAATGTGTTCTAAACACATGAATGATGTTAGAAAGATGCCATGAGGCCTTTAATGGTGTTGGTTACTCGAAATATAGGAGATAGAGGTCCTAAGAGTTAGGAAGGTGGCATAATGACAGAGTTGCCAAATGTTGTTACAAAATTGTCATGACAACAGTTGCCATTTTGGCAAATGTTGCATGCAACTCGGTTACATAAGATCCCATAAAGGATAGGAGTGGGGGATCAACCAACATACCCTACAAACATGGTGAATGGCATCTAATATGAAGCAGGCTCGAATTCAAGAAAGAGGGAGATTGTAATCAAGTTTTTGGAATAGAAGATAGCTCTACAATTTTTGTTTTTATGTGAACTCCGAGTGTTATTGAGTGACAGTGATACTAAGTGAATTGCATGTTTTGATTTAGTGTTAGAGTCATGTTCATGGGATAGTATTAAACTTTTTTCATTCTGCAAGTAAGTTGATTTAAGCTGTTTTAGTGTCCTGAATAGATAGGTTAAGGTTTAAGGGTTTTACTGGTCCTGTCCTTACCAGCTTGTGTTTTTATGGCTCCCCCATGAAATCTAGTCACGGGATTTTCCTGAGGGTAGATGGATGTGTTAGGGGAGCCATTGGTCTGTACATATGTAGAGTTAGGAGTCATGGAGAGTGGAACAACTATGTTTAATGTCAAGTCCTAGGCGAGCTTAGAGTGCCCGGTTAAAGGTTTGATAGTAATGAATTGAAGAATTTAGGCAGGGGATTGAGGTATAGTACGAAACAAGTATAGTTCCAGGTAGGGTATAGACATATCCTAACATGCTAGAAGGATGGAGGTTCTATCAATCCATTTGACTGAGGTTTGAGCAAGAAAACCAGTGGGGTCCTACAAACTAGGCCTAATAGCCCTATTTAACCTAGATAATAGGAAACCAGTGTACGGAGGACTTAGGAGTATAGAATCTTTTGAATCCTTCAGAAAATACAAAAGGGTATTCGAATGTGGAATTGTTTTTTTAAGTTGTTTGGAAATTTTTGGCAAGAACAAAGTAAAGGTCTCTGTCAAAGGCTACAAAAAATAGGCCTCCTCAAGACCAATTCTTGAAACCGGTAGGAAAGGAGTTTGGAGATCCTCCAAGATGGATCCAGTTGGAAGTACATGGCATGTTTCCAATGTGTTTGGCACCCCTGCAATCAATTCAATGTTTGTGTGATGTTGGCACTTAGAGTCTTCTAAGTGTAGGAGAGAGTTTGCACATAACAAAGTGGTGTTAGTCCTTCAAGGTGAAGCACAAGGTGTGAGACTCTTGGAGAGGAGTTGGATTAGGACTTAGTTAATCATCTAAGCCTAACAAGGACCTAGAAAATATTAGGTTCCCAGAAGAAGACAAGGAAAGGTCTTCTTAGCTAGTTGTGCAAGAAAGCCTTGGAACACTTACACCAATCTCCATGACCATCTTATAATTACCTGACACTTTCCTCAATCTACCTTTCCCCATCAAGTACTCCCCTTCGAATTTGTTAATGGAGTTGGGATCCCAAATGCGATCTACATGGATCTTTGCTGCAAACTTAGGAAGATATTCAGTAATGTACACCATGGTCTGGTATACCATGTATCCCTCCACCATAGAACCCTCGGGATGTGCTCTCTATCTAACCAAAGCCTTCAAAAATTTCAAGTGCCTCTCAACCATCCACATTGACCTTGTGTGTACAGGTCCACACAATTCAATCTCTCAACTTGGTGTATGAGGTAGTGTTCTTGTGCATTGAAAAATGTCGAAGGTAGACACTTTTGCATTTCACACATTAGACGAGGAATTCTTCTCTTCCAATAATTTATATCTTCTTTATGGATTGCTTTAGATGACAGCCATCTACAAGTGATTCAAGGCACAAATATATTAATGAGATTTAACAAAAATATACAATGAATTGAACAAATATCGCTACTTACCTCATGTATTTTCCAAGATCATATATAACTTGCTTGACATTGTTGTCGAAGTTGTCTAGGAGAGATAGAGGTAGAACGTACTGCAGCAATTATAAAATGATCTTTTCATTAATATTTTTTCAAAAGTAGTAAACATAATACACTGAAAAGTACATGCAATATACAAATATATATATAATATACCAGAATAATTACCTTAATGAAGGTATGCCAATCATGCGTTTTCATCCCTAACCCAAATTCACTTTTCTTTGTTATGATATTGTTTATGTTGGCAACAAATCCTGTGGGAAATCGAATTTTTCGTATGACTTGTTTTATAGCATTGCTTTGTTGCTCTGTTAATAACCAAGGAAGGGCACTTATATTAATTTGGTCTCCATTGCTATTTAATTGAATGACATTTTTCATTGCATGACTGGCTTCCTGAATGTCACTACAAATTTTGACAAATTTTTCTTTGTCATGCCTTCCATCCAATATTTTCCATAACGTTTCTATCATATTCTTTCCGATATGCATTGTATCAAACAAATGCACAATTTGTAGCTGCTCATAGTAGGGCAACCTACTAAATTGTCTGGGATAACTTTTCAGTCCCTATGGAAGCCGACCATTAATGCCTTGACGACCTTCATGAAGCATATAAGTTAAACAAATTAACAACAACAATCATTGTCAATTACAGCATGAATAAACACAACACAATATAAAAATATAAATTCAAAACATATCATAAATGATAGATAAACAATTTGATCCAATGTATAACCTTGATGATTAATTCTATTATATTCCAACTTCCATAGGCGAGGTGTCATTCTTCGTGGTTTTGATGTAGTCTCTTCTTTCCCATTGAAAAGATGTTTTTCAGTAGTTCGATACTTATGGTTTCTGTGGAGGAAATGCCTATACTCATCAAACACCTGCTTTCCTAAACTTGTTGAACGACAAGATTTCATCTTTGGACCACAAATTGGACATGCAAATTTTCCCTTTGTTTGAAGACCTGCAAATCATATATAATTGGATTAAATATGTCAATTTTTATAATTATATATAATGAATAGATTATTTAAAAAACATGCATGATATCTAATTCATAAAATTAAATATCATTAAAGTCATGCAGTCGAACGTTATAACATACCAGAAAAATGTGTTAGCCCTAGGGCATCATGAATTGTCCATACAAGCATTGCATGGAATTGAAATTGTCTTTGTCCTATTGGTCTAGATATGTCATATATAGTGACGCCATTCCATAACTTTAGTAACTCATCGATAAGAGACTCAATATATACATTCATATCTTTAACTTGGTACTTACCTAGTTGAATGAACATAAACATTACATAATTATTATAACCATTTTACTGCAATATATATAAATTCATGTACATGACTATTAAATGAAAAAATATATAAGTCATTATGCAACAAATAAGACAAATGAGATGCTACTACGTTAAAGAAAATTGATGTAAACAAATACCTAGAACAATCATTTCCAACATTATGTGCTCCCTCTTTATTGACATCCATGGAGGGATGTTATTGTTGATAACAAAAACAGGCCACATCGAGTAAATAGATCTCAGCTCTCCAAATGGATTGGCACCATCCGCTGCCAATGAAAGTCTGAGATTACGAGGTTCTTCTTTAAAGTGTGGCCATTTCTCCTCCATGTCCCTAAATGCAGAACCATCTACAGGCATTCAAAGAATCTCATCTCCACTTCTATTACATGCATGGTAATCCATAAATTGCGCTAAGCTTTTGCACCTAAATAATTGTTGCATACGTGGAATAATGGGAATATAACGAAGAACCTTGCGAGACACCTTTTTTGTTAGTTGATCTGTTCGATATCTACTAATATGACATTCCGGGCATTCTGTTGCAAATTCATGTTGTTTATGATATATAATATGATCATTGGGACATGCATCTATTGCTTGATACTCCATTCCAATATCTTTCATAATGCCAGATAAATCTCGGTATGAGCGAGGTAAAATATTTGATGGTGGTAACAAAAAATCACCAATCAATCTACAACAAAAAATAACTTCTTAATATAAAGAATATTAAAGGTACATACTTCATCCTTTATTTACTAGCGATGAACTAACAACAATTAAAATAGATGAAAAAAAATGACATTTATGACATACCTTAGCATCCGTGAGATTGCTATGTTGGATAAACCATTCATAACTTTCAAGTTCACTAGCAACAATACAACAGAGAGAAGAGTTGTTTGGGAGCCTTCATAAAGCGGCTCGTATGCCTTCTCAAGTACAGGTAAATCATGAACATCATCAAAGTCATCTCGATCAACATGATCAGATGTGCCACTACATGTGTCATGGATCAATGTATTTGTACCATCATCTTCAATTGTGTTTTCTAGTGCATGATCATCTTCTTTCATAGGATCATTAACTTCATCTTCGATATTCACAGCTCCATGTTCCTCCGCTTGCAAAACCACATTCTCTGGGCCGTGATAATTCATATCGTGTGCCCTAGGGCGCCCCACCTTTATAATAATGATAGACACAAATAAACCATGATCATGATCAAGTGATAATATATATATATATATATATATATATATATATCAAATGTTAAAACAATATAAACATTTACAAATTCAATCAATATAAACACATATAATGAACAACTTACCAATGGACGATAATCATGCCCCCCTTCAACGTGACCATGCTGCCTACAATGTTTCTCAGCTGTTGTGATTAAAAGTCTTCTCGTCTTTAAGCCCTTGCAATTATTGCAAAGACAATAACATTTCCCATCACCCTTTCTTTTCAATATAGCCCACAATCTAGCAACTGTCTATTCATTTTGTTCTGGACTAATATTATCTAACATGATTTTTCTTTACCAAGCTTGAATATTTAGATCTTCAAAAAATATCAAACTCACACACACTCCAATAATTTTTAATTGTACACAGATAACAAAATATAATAATTATGATATTTTACACCAAAAAAAATTGGCATGCAACCACCCCTGCAAAAGAGAAGATAGTCTGAAGTTAATGACCCCAAAAAACACTTTCAAATGCTAATTCCAGAAATTATTAAATTCTGATTTTACAATGATTTCCAACTGTTATACTCCTAAAATTAGAATATTGAACTTGCACAACAAAATCTAGAAATGAAATTCTCAAAATGCAGCTAATAGGCCTCAACAATTAAGGCCTACTCAAGACTTTGTGAAGTCACTGCAAGGCTTCCAGGCCTTACCTAATGATTTGAGCAAGAGGATTAAAGAGTTGGTAAAGAGTTTTGATGACTGGAGTGGCACATCTTTACCAGATATTGTAGATGCCCAAGGAAATGTTAGATCACTACAGCAATGGCAGGACAGGGTAGATGAAATCATTAACACTAGCACATTTTTGGAATCTTTTGAAAGGGAGGCGAATCAAGTAGCAGTAAAGTATACAACTTATAGTGCAAAGGTAAATTAGGTGGTAAATTTTAATTGGCCAATGGATGAGGAATATCAATGATGGGTAGAAAACTACTTAACTGAACAAGAATAAGACAGAGTCTACAACCGGCAGTTAACAGCTCAGCGGTTATGGTTATAACAAATTTTGGCTATGTCTTGGTGGCAGTTTTGGTGCAAGTTTTCAAAGTTTGGCAAATGCAACAGTTATTCTCCAATGGACGGGATGAACAAGAAGATTCTCCAGAGACTCAGCTATTGTAACCAATTTTTGAAATGTCATAAGGCGGTCCAACTAACCAATGACAGGTGTATTTCTGGTTCGATGCTTATTGCTCCTTCATTTTCCCTATAAGAAGGATTTCAGGACCAAAAATATGGCCAATTAGCAAGTTAGATATCTTTAGGTCAAGTCTAACTGAAGTTGCAGAGCGAATTTGTAAAGAACCTGATATTATAGTGAAGATACTATTCTTAGGTTTGGTGATGTGAGTGTTCCAAGGCTTGCTTGCACTGCAACTAAGAGACCCAGCTTGTCTCTTCTAAGAACCTAGTCTCCTCTAGGTCCTGATTGGCTTAGATGATTAACTAAGTCCAATTCTAACTCTTCTCTAAGAGTTCTATCCTTTGTGCTTCACCTTGGAGGACTAACACCATTTGACAAGTTCAATTTCTCTTCCTCACTTAGAAAGTTCTAAGTGCTAACTTCTCACAAACATCATTCTTCATTGTAGGGGTGCCCATCCTATTGAAAACATTCATAACCATACATATTTGAACCATTTTAGAAGGTTCTTCAACCCTATCCTTACCGGGTTCAAGGTTTCACCATTTGAGACATTAAATAGGCCTATTCCTTGTAGCCTTTACCAGTCCTATTTTGTCAATTCTGGCTAAATTTTTCCAAAGACCCTACAAAACTAAAGGTAGATTTGGATACTCATTTGGAAGTTTTAAAAGGTTCAATGGGGCTTAGGGCCTGACAACCTCTGTACACTAGTTTCCTACAACTTAGGACAATAGGGCTAAAAGGCCTAATTTCTAGGACTGAATGTAATCTTGCTTGGAACCTGCTCAAAACATAAACTAAATGATTAACATGACCTCAGTCCACCTAGTATGATGAGCTATGATGAAACCCTACTTGAACCTGTACCTGTTCCATACAGTACCTCTTTACCCTGCAAGAAATCTTCAAAGACATTCCTAGACCTCTAACCAGGCTCTATCTGTTCGCCTAGAGACTAGTGATAAAAAGAGCTCTCCACTCTTTCATGCTTCCTAATCCTAAATCTATATACATTAATGACTCCCCTAACATTTCCACCTATCCTTAGGTGTTTCCCAAGGCTAGATTTCATGGGGGAGCCATGAAAGCACCGACTGGTCAAGACTGGACCAGTAAGAACTTAAAACCAAAACAATTTGCCTAACACCAAATATCATACTCTAAACAACTTGCTTATCAAATGAAAAAGACTAAGATAATCCTATAGAACACTAAAAAAATACTAAAATCAGTCTCTCAATCCATTAAGCATCTATGTCATCACAAAAGTTTGAGTTGTTCTTGAAAACACTGTTGCAGAGCTCTCTATTTTACTTTCAAAAACTAATTACCAATTACATCATGTCATGAGATTCGAGTCTTGGGTCATAATAGATGCCATCCCCATGATTCTAGGGCCTGTTGGCCGATCTCCCACTTCCTATTCTCAAGGGAATCCAAAGGTAACTGAGTTGCATGCCCATGCTAACTTCTTTACAACATTTGGCATCTTTCTTTATGCCTTGATCCTATTTCTTAGGACCATTATTCCCTCTAGATTTCGAGGAACCAACTCATTTAATGGCCTTAAGGCATCTTTACAACAACCACTAAGTGTTTAGAACATCTTTAAGATTCTAATCTCCCATAAACAACTAACATTAAGAAAACTTAAATTACTAACACTAGCTATTTGTGTGACCTTAGTCCTAATGACTAACTCACCTAGCCCACAAAAGAAATGACCTTCTAAGGTCTGAAAACAAACTAACATCTTGACTTGGCTAGAGTTAAGTACAAGCCAAAATAACAAACATGGAGGTCAGCCTAGGTGTGCTCCTGCACCATTTGGTGTCATTATGTTGTAGGTTTTAGTTTCATGGGTACTTAATTTTCAAGACAGTACTAGCATCTGAATGAAAATTACTCATTTCAAGGTCATGTATCTCCATTGTATGAATATATTATTATCTTGAATAAAATGATCAAGGGTTATTCTGTTCATCTCACTATTATGGTGTGTGATTCTCATTTTGGCTTTAATTCAAGGAATTAATTAAAATGCTTGAGTGAGGTTATAGGTGACTATGTTCATATAAGGATTTGATAAGTAGTATTGGGTTAGAATATAGATTGATAGTATTGTAAGGCAGTATTATCTAAGATTTTATATGCTATGTGTCTAGAAGATAAACTTGGTTACAGTAAAAAAACAACCAACACCTTTGATATTATCTAGCTATGGCTCCCAAATCTATTGAAAATTGATCATTAGGGTTAAAATTGAAACCTTGCAAATATAATCTTTGTCCAAATCCATCAAGAATTTTCCATTAGTTATAAACAATTCCCTTATAAAGAATTTGTGAAGTCAGGTCTAAAATCTGGAAATGAAGTTCTGAAAATGCACAAGACTAGAAATGAAATCAGATGAGATGTTGTTTCTCTTAAATATGGGATTTTCAACCCCGAAGTACAAATCAATTTCACAAAATGAATCTCCTAGAAAAAGACACAAATGACTTCGAACTGGGCGACATCTTCTTGAGTTTCTTCTAATTTTCCCCAAGAAAACCGTCGAGCAAAACACTGTCGCAATAAATAGTCGAGCTCATTTCAATTTATGCCTGCTACAATTTAACTTTGGCAGACTTCCCACCTTTGCGGAAAGATCTCGGCCAAAACGCATTAATAAAATGTAAATGTACCACAAAATTCTAACGTCGGGGTAAAAAAATTTTTAAAAATGGAAATTCGCACAAATGCCCGACAATACATCTGATTATATAGGTTTCGTCGGAAGGTTTCGTCGGAAATTGGGGTCAAATCCTATAGTGAAACATGGGAAATTTGAAGCATTGTGGTTGGGGCCCTTTTTTATTGTTGGTAAAAAAGGAGAAGATTCATACTACTTGTAGAACATGTCTGGAGAGGAGCAGGAGTTGCCTGCACATGGGCAGTTCTTGAAGCATTTTTTCTCTTGAGGAGTTGCAGAGGGTTAAGAATTGCCAGTGCATGGACAATTCATATTTTAACCCCTTTTTAGATCTTCTTTTCCATGCACAGTATTTTAGAAAATATTTAAGGGTCTGGGTTTGCCAGTACATGGACATTCTCAGGAGTCCCTTTCTGAAAGCATCGCTTTCCTTTCCATGTACAGTAGCTTAGGATCAGTTTCCATTCTCCATTTTCTCCTTCTTTAATATCATTCATCTCTTCTTTCCCTCCATCTGCTATGGCTTTCATTTTTCATATCTTTTGCTTGGTCTGCTCTACCAAAGATACTTTGGATTCTTGCAGTGATTTGCAAAATCACTCATCCCCAACAGGAGCCACTATTAGAACTAAAAAATTTCATGAAAGACCCTAAGATTTTCCCATTTGTATCTAATTTTTCCATCATTACCTTAAGGAATTTTATTCGTTTATATCCATATTTCACTATCCTTCCTTCAAAAATATTTCATTTCACCACTATCCATAAAGCTAAAATGACTTATATATCCTATCGCTAGCTTTTACCCTTTGAAATTTATATCCTTTTGATTCCTACCGCTTTACCACAGACAGTCATCAAACCATCTGCGGTACCACGGTGGAGGAAAGCCACAGTCACGAAGACTGTTACCGCTACACCGCGAGCAGTCATCCGACTAACCGCGATAATTGCGGTGATAGGGTTAGCAACCAGCGAGGCGGCGAGATGGCGATCAACAAGCGGTTACCAGCAAGATAATGATGGTGGCGGCTAAAGTACAGATAGGAAGTGTTTACCACCACACCGCGTGCAGTCAATTCATTGACCGCGGTATCACGGTGGTAGTTAGTCAACAGTGAAATGACAGTCAAGAGGCGTATATCACATTACCGTGGATGGTCTCTGAGTAGATCACAGTGATTGTGGTAGCAGCCAAGGAAATGGTCTGGAGGCGTCAGAAGATAACAGTCAACGATTACCACAGAACCGATAGGAGTTATGATGCAGACCGCAGTGATTGCGGTAAATCGTTAAACAGTCATTTGTGGCAACTACCGCCACACCATGACCAGACAATGAAGGGACCACGATAGCGTGGTAACGGGGAGGATGACAATGAATATTGGCACCGCAATATCGGTGATAGCAGAAGTGAAGATAGCAGTAGGGCGGTAGATGAAAAGAAGGTCGTGACGATTAAGACCGCCATACTGCACACAATGAAGGAAGAGGCTACGGTAGTGTGGTGGAAGGTTTGCAGGCAGTAAGGATGACGGTTGAAGATGGTCACCGTCACACCGCCAGTGGGTAGAACGAAGATCGTGGTAAGACGATAACAGTGAATGGTGACAGTAAATGCTAGGCACCGCATAACCGCGGGTGGAAAATTCAAACCCACAGTAAAGCAGTAAAAACAATAAAAGCCACAAGAAAATGAAATACTAAGAGCGATTAAAGTGTTAAAATGAAACATACAAGCAGGAAATGTATTAAAAAAATAAAAAATCAAAGCTAGACTATGTAAAAAATATTTGATTTGCCGATTAGGCAACTAATCAAATATTTTATTTTCTATCATAAAATGTAAGTGGCTATAACAAACAGTGAAGGGTCGTGACCCTTAAAATTTACTGTATAAATACTTGTAAAAATCAGTAAGAGAGAGGATGAGGATAGAAAAATTGCGGCAAGCACAATATTTTCAGAATGTTTGCATTCAAGAAGACTATGTTGCATATGTAAGATTTGAGGAAGATAATGAAAGACTGTTGATTTGGTGGTTTCATTCTGGTGTCAGTTGTTTGTTGGATTTTTGCAATTATTTGATTGTCTCCAATCTAATATTTCTTAATTATTTAAGTTGAAATATCAAGTATATGTTCAATTTATCAGTGCACATTTGCTCTATCTATGTGGTTCGATTAATTGGTTTCTTCAAGAAAGAATTAAATCCTTTCTGTCAACTACAATAATCTAGGAATATTATTTGGATCATTAAGAAGAATCAAATAGTTAGGATTGATATTCTACCTCAAGTAGGGTTTGTCAATCATATTTTTGCATGTTTATACCAGTTATAAACTCATATTTTTATGCCAAACAATTAGAGATTTGCTAGATATAAGCCATTCATCTGGGACTTTCATTTGACTCCGTTTTACCCAACAAGGCACTGGTCTCCCTTACTTTCATTACTTAGTTTTATTTATTCCATTTGACATATGTTAATTAAACATATCAGGCTTCACCTTGATAATTGCTTACACTATTTATACCAAATTTAGATCACATCTTTTCACTATCGATTTTCCATTGTGGATAGTTTAGTGAATCAAGAAATATAGTTCAAAATCTGCAGCATTCATATAGGTACACCCACCTAGGTTTAGCAGAGCCTTAAGAGTAGAAGGTACAATTGCATCAATTGGCCTTGTTAGTTGGCCAAAAGCGTTGTGAGAGCTTGGAAACCTCTCATGGTTCAAACCTGCTTTTTTGAGACCCAACACTATCAATCATCTAAATTGAGCTTCTTGCAAATATTGTATATTACATATATGAGAGAAAACGAGCAAAATTGAGAAGAGCAATGGAGGAGAATCAACTTTAGCATACAAATTGAGGTATTATTGCTCATTATTTTAATTTCTATTGGCACCTTGTGTTGCATTGTTAGATTAGGGTCTCTATGGCTTGAATTTAGGTAGTTTTGTGGTTGCTATTGATGATTCATGTCTTTCCCCTGATTTTTCCTAGTCAACAGTTCCTTACCACTTCACCATCTTCATTTAACTTATTCCAGAATAGCCACTTTGTTCCTATCACATTCTTATTAGTTGGTGTAGGAACTAATTCCCATGTTTGGTTATTCTCTATCTAATCCAATTCTTCCTACATTGTCCTTATCTAATTTTTATCTTTTCTAGCTTCAGAAAAGTTTTTGGGTTCTACCTTTGATAGTAAACACGAATTAACTTGCTCATTTCTCTTGAAAAATTTCTCCTAGTCAACACACCTTCATCTTTGTCCCTAATGATATGATCTACAAAATGATTCCTTTGGACATACTTTGTTGGAGTTTTAAGAGTCTTCACTGGTTCTAGTCTTTCTTTTCTATTTCTTCTTCTTCTTCAAACCAGGGAAGCATATCAAATCCAAAAACTTCGAGTTCATGTGAGATCTGACACAAGTCTTCATCTACCTTGAGATTTTTACTTTCAATCATCTTTCCCAATATCTTGTTATAGAATCTATATGCCTTGCTCCTGGTTGAGGAACCAAGAAAGATTCCTTTATCACACCTTGGACCAAACTTTCCAAGGTATCCTCCATCTCTTCTAATGTAGTAGCTACTGCCAAAGATTCTGAAATATCTAACAATGGGAGGTCTTCCATACCACAACTCATAAGGGGTCTTATTTTTGTTGACCCTTAGTTGCACTATGTTAAGAAAATAGACAGCAGTATGTACTGCTTCCTTCCAATACATGTCTATTAGTTCAACATTTTCCATCATTGTCCTAGCCATTTCTTGTGTTGTTCTATTCTTCCTTTCTACTACCCCATTTTGTTGAGTGGTTCTAGGATCAAACAGATGTCTCCTAATGCCATGATCTTCACAAAAAAATTCAAAATCATATAAAGTGAATTCACCTCTATTAGACCTTACACATTTAATCTTAGTATCAATTTAATTTTCAACTTTTTCTCTAAAAATCTTAAATTTATTAAAGGCTTTTGATTTCTCTCTTAAGAATGTAACCCAAGTTATTTTAGTGTAATCATCTACAAAAAAAATAAAATACCTTTCACCTTGATGACTCGTTATCCTTGTAGGTCCACATAGATCAATGTGGATTAGCTCCAATGGCATTGAAATAGAGCACTCCTTTCTTTTGAAACGTCTTTATTTTCTTTCCCATCTGACATTCTTTGCATAAAGTATTTGCAAGTTTTGTTATTCTAGGAATATATCTCACTGCATAAGAGGAAATGATCTTCACCATGTTCTCAAAGTTGATGTGCCCCATCATTTTTGCCACAACCAACATTCTCTAGACTAAGACAATAAGAAAGTTCTTCCACTAGCCTTCTTTAGATGATATACATTACCATTTGTTTGTGTTCCTTCAATAACAAGCCTTTCAGAACCTTCCTTTCTGATCTCACATCCATTAACATGAAAATTAAGATTGTATCCTTTGTTGCACATTTGACTAACACTTAGAAGATTATGTTTAAGACCTTTTGCATAAAGGAAATCTTCAATTTTGTTCTTTCCATCAATTGTTATATCACCTTTTACCCATATTTGTGTTGACTTGTCATCACCAAACTTAACAACTCCGCCATTGACCTTCTTAAGACTGATGAACTTACTCCTATCACCCGTCATGTGGTGAGAACAACCACTGTCAATCACCCAAGAATTTTCCTCTTCCTTTGCATGAAAGGTAGTTCATACTACCATTGATCTTTCATTAACCTTACTATTTTGCAAGATACTAGACCTTTTACATTTTCCAATGTTGTTATTTTTTCCTTCCAAAACAATGAATACATTTTCATCATTTGAATCATTATCTTCATCTTCATAAGACCGAGTGCTCTACTTAAAATAGAATCCTCTTTTGATTTTCTCTCTTTTTTTATCATCAACAAATTCTTTATAGGGACATTTAGATGAAAAATGACCAATCCTTCCATAATTGAAACATTTGAAAGGTAACTTACCTTTGTACTTTCCATTTTCTTTCTTCAATATTCTTACAAAGTTAGCTTCAACTTCATCAAGGTCGTCATTTTGATCAGCAACTTCATCTTCAATCTTTTTGTTAGCTTTGAATGCAGCTTCCCTTTTTGGAAAATCTTGATCAAAATCTCTCATTTCAAAGGTAGTAAGAGAACCAAACAATTCATCAATAGATTACTAATGCAAGTCTTTAGATTATTCAACAACAAACACCTTATGACTATAAGTTCTAGGGATAGATCTTAGAACCTTCTTCACAATCTCACTTTCTTTAACTTCTCCACCAAGACTAGTGATGCCAAAGACAACTTCTTGTACCCAGAGCATGTAACTTGCAATATTTTCATCTTTTGTCATCTTTAGAGTCTCAAATCTACTTTTAAAGATCTACATCTTAACTTACTTCAATTTTGTATCACCTTCATAGATGTTGCTAAGCTTTTCCCAAACATCTTTAGCAAAACTACAATTCATCACCTTTAAGAGCTTTAAATCAGCTAATCCACACAAGAGAGAATTCTTAGCTTTGGCATTGCATTCATATAATCTGATTTCAGTGGGATCTGTTGGAGGAGTATCAAGAGAAGTATAACCATCTTTGACTAAATTTCAAACACCAAAACCTAGGGATTTTATGTGTCCTTACATTCTTAGTTTCTAGAAAGCATAATTAGTCCATCAAACCTAGGACCCTTGTATGAACCATCATGTGCCATCCCAAATATTTACCTCAAGCTATTAGACTTCTTCAGAGGAACTTGGCTCTGATACCAATTTTTGAACACACTCAAAGACTAAGAGGGGGGGTGAATCAATCTACACAATAATCTTAATCCCTTACAGACCTTGAAACTTTCCGCACAATACAATCCTCTTATTACAACTAAAAACCCTTAATCAGATATAGCAATTTAAACCCTCAGTATGGTTAGAAATACTCAGTAATGAATGATATAAAATTTCCACTTCTAATTTGACCAGTAGTAGTGAGATAAACTAATAACACACACATGCACAAGGAGAACACTAGATTTACATGGAAAACCCAATGAGGGAAAAACCACAGTGAGAGTTAACTCACAATGTAAAAGGCTCACTACCAAAAATACCTACAAGAAGGCTCATTGTCTTAGAGCAAGATACAAAGGACTTGCAACACTTAAGTACCAACCAAATCCAAGAGCAAGATACATAGGACCTAATGAGATTCACTATCTCAAAGCAGGATACAATTTTTTATAAGAGATTATAATATTTGTCAATAATTCACTATGTTGACTGAGGCATTAAAGCACGATTAATCTTTCCTTTCACACACTTTAGCACTATCTCTGTTGGATATTCAATACTATTTGCACACACACTTCATCACCCTTATACACTACTCCATCATATTGCATCCAAAATGATCTTTCATTTATATCCATAACAACTCTTCAAAAATTCAATTCGGTTGGCCAAGAAGAAGATAAAAAAATAATTCAACAAGTCGGCCACAAAAAACTAATGTGGTCCTATTCCAAAGATAGAGAGGACCAAAAAAAAACTTATTGCATCTTCCAATTTGATCCAAAATAATTCACATGCTAGCACACATCAACCTAAGTCGGCTCAAAATCATACTTCTAATTGAATTTTATCAAGGCAGTTCTAACCAAGATAGGTTAGGACCCAAATCTAACATGACACATCTCCAATTGCTTGTGTAGGCCCCAAAACATATGATACAAGGAACAAGCCTTTTTAGCCAGATATCTACAAATAACCTAGAAATCCAACTCAAGACAATGCAACACAAAATTAGATAATAAGCATCGTGTGGATCACATGGGGATGTTCCATGAACATCCAATAATATACTTTTATGCCCTTCATTCATATTGTCATGCCACTAGCAACTACCACAAACCAAACAAGAATGGAATACTCCATCTAGGAAGCACAAAACTTATAACTAGAAGATATAACATTAACATATCAGCTTTTGGGTCACTTCATCACATGAAATTGAAACTGAGACATAGCATAGACATTGAGAGAACATTCACCAAGCTGCAAGAGTAGAGACACCAATGCAAGGAAATGTGGAGCATTTCCCAGACTAGTCTAGATAACCAACAACACTGCCAGCCTTCTACAATTCATAGAACTTTCCTCGACAATACAGGTGACTTGAAAAGATAGGAGTGCAATGTCCACAGAGAATTAACATCGAGTCCAAAATCACAAGACCAAAACTTCACTAGTGGAGGAATGCAAAGAATTCACCTAGACAAACTTCAATGCAGCTTCCTAAACTAGAAACATTTAAGCACCTTGTGGAGGTCAAATATTTCTTTCAATAACACATGCTTCATCAAGAACATTAGGAGAGAGTATAAGACATACTGTAGACCTTTAGAAACATCTCTCCATTGTCAACAATGCTTCTAATCCTCATCTTAATATATCATTATAAAACTAACTCTGTTGATCAAAATCATACTCAATTACAGCCAACCATAAACTTCAACAAACGTAAGTTAAGGCATGACAATCAGTCATGAACCTCAACAACACTTCTTAGATAAGGCATGACATCCAACCATGAACTTTAACAAACATAAGGCATGAAAACCAACCATGAACTTTAGCTACCATTCCATACATCAATGCTAGCCCATATTGAAAGTTGTAAACAATGACAACCAATGCAAAGTGCGGCAAGGACATTAGTACCAACTAATGCCAACAATCTCCCAAGCATGAAAACCAACTGCCAACAATCTCAAATAAATCTCCTCAAGCTTTGACATCAATGACAACCAACAATTAGTGTTGACATCAATGACAACAACTTCCAACAAATCTAGTGCCATTGGTAGCCACTAGTGGCAATGGTATGGGTAGTAGTACTAGTAGTGGTCAACATGTGCTACAACAAAAAATCACACAAGAGGCCAAAAATACAAGATACTACATAGACACTTAATGATCAAGACATTCTGAAGAAGCAAAGGATTATGACAGGTCCAAATCCAACTACTAGTACCAGTACCACTACCTTAATTTCCACCCAAAAGGAGTTATTTCCAAGCACTCCTTCAATTAGTGTGACTACAACAACAATGGCTAATCCTCATCCTTTTGATTAGTCTCAAAAACTTGGAGATGTTCCCATCACTACAAGTAATCCTTCGTCATTCAAGCATTCCATTATGTTTACAACTCCAAGTTTTGATTACAATGATGAGTTTAAAAATAAATCATAAATGTATAAAAAAGAAAGTAAGCAAATGATAGAGAGTATTTCTACTGTAACTTTAGCGCTTGCAACAACTAGGGTATTACCCACATTTGACTCAAATAATGAAATCATGGAGTACATGTTTGTTGTTCCCATAGTTCAAAGTAAACCAGAGAATCAGATGGATCGCTTTGAATTTTAGGTGAGTAGGTTCTAATTGGATTTTCTAGATATAAAAATTCTAACAAAATTAATCTATCAAAAAAGAGCAATGAATTGGTGTACACATCATTGCTAAAGCAAGAGAGAAAAAAATTGTTTTAGATTCAAATAGAAAAGTTACAGTTAGACCTAACAAATGAGAAAAAAAAGAGGAAAGCAACAAATAACAAGAGAAATGAATTAGAAAAAAGAATAAAAAAACTTCCTCCACATCTACAAGCAAAGAGGATAAACAAATAGAGGTGTAATTTAATGAACTGAAGCAAAGGTTAGATGAGAGAAAAAAAAAAAATATGATGATGAAAAATCCACTTCAAAAAATTAAAACAAAACCTAGAGAAAGCAAAATAGTGGGAACAAAAATTGTAGGAAGATAAAAAAAAATAGTGGAAGATTGGTAGAAGAGCTGAGGGAAGCAAAAAATGAAATGAACTCTTGTCAAAATAAGTTAACTGTATTTTGTAGAGAAGCAATGAGGCATATGAAATAAAAGATCTGGGAGGAAATAATGCAGAGGATTGATCATTTGTGTTAATTATTTCAACTGATTGATGATTTGATAGTAAATAATAGGGAGCTCAAAAAATATGTAGGGGACAATAAAAAAGCGATTTCAATAGAAAAAGTTGCAAATCAAATTTTACAAACAGTCTACAAAGCCAGTGACAATGAATTGAAATCAAAATGAATTAATGATTGGATTGATGCCTCAATGAAGGTGTCATCTATCATTTAAAAGTGTTTGAGAATAAGTGAAACAAAGGAACTTCTGGATCAGGATCCAAAAAAGATGAAGCTAGATAAAAAGATAAGGAACTTGACAGAGCTTGGTTTTCCAAAGGCTTTTGACACAACTGAGTGATTCATTGGAAAGGATGATTTCAAAAAGAAGATGGAGGATACAAGGAAGATTGATTTGGACCAGTTTCCTCAAAACCCAGATGAGGTGAACCATTTAGATTCCATCAAACCACTGAAAACCTTGAATGCAACTTTGATTGAAAAATTCAAGTGGAGTTCCAATTTCAATCATGAATTGTTAACAAATTTTGAAGTCAAATACTATCGGTTACAACCAATGGCACTACCATCAAGTGAATAGTGGAGCATGCTACAAAAGTTGATAGAATGATTTGATAATACGAGTTTCCAATTCAGCTCTGTGCAGAGTTGTCTTTGAGGAATATTTTTCATTGCTTCTATGTATTCCTTCATTTGAAAATCAATAAAAAATCTCAAATTTAGTAATGTGTTCAATTATTTGTATCATTTATTTGCTCAATTGAAGAAAAACTCTGGTTTCTACTATTAGATACATATTTTACATTAAACGATTGCTCATGTTGTATATGCTATTATTAGTGTTTTTAATATGTTATTAAGCATTTAGTTGAATGATGAATCAATGAGTACATGTAAAACTTATCAGTATGACACAATTAAAATATGAAATTATTCATAATATATTAATTTATTCAATCTGATTTATAATATAAAATTTCATGAAATACAATATAAAATATCATCAATTACGGTTTGGAATATGATTCATGAAATGTAGTATAAATACCAAAAAACTGCTAAATCACTTGATTCACTTCCATTTTCCAATTCACCTCCTGGTCCTCACTTTGACAATGAGATTGAGATTCGTCTTGACTCTGAGTTTGGTCCTCATTTTCTTCACCCTACATATGTCTGCAACTGCATCTCAAGTTCAACATTCATTGTATCATTGTCATTTGTGTCGTTGCCACTAAAATTTGAAGTGTTGCACAACCCTCTTCTTTCACATATGGACTTCCATATTGTGAGTGCCCTTTCAAAAGGAAAAATTTAGACTTTGTACCTAGTTGTATACACCCTCAAGCAATTTTCCAAATTCTTGTCTAGTTTGTTTCTTTCTTTCATTTCAAAAACCCCAATGCACTGAAAACTCTCTCATCCTCCACTGACCCCGATATCATTGTTTGACATAAATCAACAAGTTTGAAATATTTTGATAATGAACCACACAATATTTCACTTTGACCAAAGGCTGCCCAAACCTTTGTTATTGATTCTGCTTCGATGGGATTCTCCATGGAGTCAAAATAGTCAATCATACTTGTTGAAAAATGGTGAGCTTTTTCTCTAAGCTTAATTTCATTTATAATTCCTCTTATTTTCTATCCATTGTATTCTAAACTTTTTGAAGTGTTCGAACAATTTTTTTATGAAAAACGGTTGGGTTGTGATGGTTTTCTAGGATCCAAGATTGAGGATACACAATATAAATGGCTTCCAATAATTCATCTCAAGGGAATCGTTCATAAATCTCTATGGAAAGATATTTTGCAATAGATTTTAAAGTACCGCTTACAAATTTAACAGGTCATTAAAAGATTCCTTTGTAATAGGTACTTCTCTAGTAGAGTGCCTAACCGACGTATAATATTGCATTGGTATCTCAAATCCACACACATAGACACATAACTGCCCACTTGCATTAAACTATAAATAATTTTTCAGGATTATTCAAATTTGTAATTTTTTGCCAACTTTGAAATTTTGAACTTTGAAATAGATAATCTATTAGATATAGATTGTCGATGATCATGCATGTCATTCTATGTAGTTTAGTATATTCATAGATATACATAGTTTTTTCTTGGGCTTTCTTCATAGGATTTAATTTCATCCAATATGGGGAGAAGACCAGCTAAAGTTAAGAGTGTCTCTATGTCACTTAACCTATGTAGGAGGTTAGGAGCTTTATCTACTATGTGGTGATGCTCGTACATTACTCCAATCAAGGATCAATATTTTGAAAAAACTCGTTGCATTGGTCCATGCAAGGAGATCCATATGGTATCAACATCCTTAAGAAGCATGTTTCCTCTTATTATTCCCTCAACAAAATTTTGAAATTTTGCAAAATGTTTGGGACTTTGACAAAAGTATGTATAAAGCTCACAAACTAGATTTTAAAATTTTGATACTGCAGGAAACTTGCTTACAATTTTAAATGCTAAGTCCATTTTATGGGCCATGTAGTGAATGGAAATCATGTATGATGAACAAGTAGTTTGTAACTTTATGCAAAGATCGCTCCTGTGACCTTGTATTACTGAAACTCCATCAACTCCTACACGCACCAACTTTTTGGCAATTGTGAACTCATCCATACCTCCAATTTCATTCAAAAAATTCTTAACTAGTTCAAATAGATTTTGTGATGTCGAATTTCCCTTCATTTTATGAACACAGAGTAGATGAGGTTAGCAGAAATGTTGGTGTACAGTATACACATGCATGCATACCCAAGAAGTATTATCTTTCATAGTAACTTCATCTAAAGATAATGCAATGAATGCTAACTCTTTTATTTTTTCCATTCTTTGCATATGCTCATCATATTCCAAGGCATACTTAACATAAGACATCATTCCTTTGATTTCCATCTTACTACTAATTTTTCCTTTTCATCTATAGTTTGTTTTTCATAAACTTTACCGATATGTTTTTCTATAGTGTCAATATTAAGTTGCAACTTCTTGTCTATTTTATATTTCCAACTAAAAATCTTACACTTGTATTCTGTTGGAGGTTCATCTTTTCTTGCATTCTCCATTGGCTCAACGAATGGGTACTTTGACACCCAATCAATCTAAAAATTCCTTGTCATATCCCACTCGTGCCCCATTTTTTATTTGGCTTTTCTTTTCCTCTTCCTTGCAGCAACATCGTCTGCGGCGCCAACATTTTCATCCAATTCAATTAACTCGTTTTGGCTAACCAGGGATGTATCCCTTGGAACATATTGTGTGGCATTTTCATCCTCATCTGACTCAATTAACTCAATCCCATCTTCTAGTGAGGTATTTCCAATACCTTCTTCATCAATATTTGATGCAAGAGTTGATGATATAGGTCCATCTTGATCTAATGGATCAAAAACATTGTCAAAGTAAGACTTTATGGTAACTCTACGCTTTGGTCATTTTGATTGCCTCTCAGTCCCTTCACCATCCTAAGGAGTCTTACGCTCATTACACTTACTGCTCAACATCTTGATCTCTCACTTTGAATAAAAGCTAGAAAAAAAAATCTTATTTAAGGACATAGAATATAGATCCTATTCCCCACTCAATATCATCTTTAAGATGAAGCAAGAATGGAAAAGAGATAAAAAAATCTTATAACACTACATAGAAATGATCACTTACCTTTAGGTTTTCACTAACTCGCTATTCATTAAAGCAAGAATGCATGTAGTTGTAAGTTTTTAACTTGCCTATGATCAAGGTTCCAAGTCCAACTTCTGAATCGAGAGCTCAAAAGTTTAGAACTGAACAAAATGTGTAATAAATCATAGTTTTGATTGTATTTATATCAATCCATATTTGGTGAATTTCATGGAATTTTTAAATGGTATAGTAAAAAATTTGTGAATCTCGCATGATTATACAACAATACATTTAAATGTTTGGCGAATCAAACATCGATGAAACACATATGTTTTAATTTTTAAGGCGATTTTGGCCCTATGATTAGCATGGAGTTATCATAGTATTGGTGAAATGGGTCCTCATACATAATTATTTTTTAATGTAATTGGCAAAATGTATCCACAAACATAATTATTTTTTAATGTTATTGGTGAAATGGGTCCTCATAGCCAATTATTTATAAATTTTATTAGTGAAATGGGTCCTCATGCGCAATGAACATTTAATGATGTTGGTGAAACATGTCCTAATACACAATGTTGTTTTAATAGTATTGGAAAATATGTGGGTGATTTAATACATTCTTCCGAGATTTCAATCGAAAATATTAATTATTCCATTTGAAATGCATAGTTTGTTAATATGGTGAAAACATTAATTACATTTGCCTCATAAAATAAATTGATGTTGAATTGAAATGCATTGGACCGATATTTCGTAAAATCTAAGTGATTTGACCACCCCATTGGTTGCAATATATTCACCAATTTCAACTTGGTCGATATGAACTATTCACCAATTGAAGAAGATTCACCACTAAAAAAATCCCTAGATTGGACAATGCAAAGATATATTTTCTATTTTACATTAATGTGTAAAATTTGTACATGAGGGAAAATTAATAAAAATTGAAAGGGGTCATTATCATCCACCATCTTATGTTAGTCACTAAACATTAAGATGCATTTTTTAAGACATACGATGGTGTACCTTATGACAAGAAGAGGATATCATACACAATGGATATAATTTTAGCTTGGATGATTTAGAAAGAATTCAAAATGATTGAAATGTCAACTCTATCCACACAAAATAAAAGAGTGTACAATTGAAGAAAAAGGAAGAACCAAATAAAGAACAAATCAAGCAAGAAGCAAAGATGGAAACAAAAGAAAAGGCAACATAAATGCCTACAATTTATGTGCAAAGGAAAACTTGGAAACTAAAGAAAAAGGTTGTGGTACACTAAATTCATATCATTCCACCACAACCACAAGTTAAGAAATAAGAATGGGTAAGAAAGGAAAAGCCTAATTTTATACTTATTGGTCATGATTACAACTAACATGAAGAAAAATTAAGAATAAACACATGTAATTCAAGGCAAGAAAAAAAGAGAAAAGAATGAAGGAATAAAAAGATAAATTGCATGATTTTTGTTGGGACAATGATGACCTATTTGATGAGCATGAACATACACCTTTAAAAACAAAGGTTCCACCTAATAATTTTGTTATATTATTCTTAAGAATCATTATAGCATATATTCATTTGTATACCTTTAGTTTAGATTTCAATATGATTCTTGATTTTTCATATTTATAGTTCGGCATTTTTTCACACCTTATTTCTTGTGCTTTTCATACTCATATGACCTTATATGATTCTTTTTCATGATTATTCTACCCCACTTGGTGGACATTTTGGTTTTTATCTATTTACTTTTTACACTTTTCTTTCTTTTGTTTGTACCAACTCTTTTATCCATATGTTTTTGTTTCCTTTTTCCTTTCTCCTTTTATTCCCCACTTGGGTTGATTTCTTACTTTCACCTTTTACTTTTACCACTTTGTTTGCTTGTTTTTCCTTGTTATATTTCACTTGTGTTACACATTTTTATGTTTACTAAGTTGTGATCATGGCTTTCATGCTTATTAACATGTTTATGATATTTACCATGTTGTGATGCGTATGCTTGCCCATTGACTACTTGTTATTATCCTATAGTGTTATACCATGCTTTTTAGAGCTTACACATTGAGCCTACATTGATACATCACATTCCTAGATTTACATATTGAACCGATATTGTTGTATCATACTTTTACAGTTATCACATGTCATACTAGGGGCATCATGTTTTCAACCTTTATATCATTTGTGCTTTCATAACTGTATCTTTACATTGGGAGCACCATGTCTTCCCCCACCTTTTGCACTCCTCTTTTCATAGCTTTAACATCTATTATCCACATTGGGGGCATCATGCCCCCCCAAACCCTTACACATTATGCTTTCAATGATATATTTTTCACATTGGGGGCATCATACATTCCCCCTTACAGACCATATTGGCATTAGCATACCTCTATATCAAAGGCATCATGTCTTCCTCATTTCACTTTGTTCCTCCCTATATTCATGTTACCACTAGGACCAATTGCCTTACCATCATGTGCTCATTGTCCCATATTAAGGGCATATTCCTTTCTCAGTGCCCTACATGCTTATATAGTTGTTCCTAATTATTAAAGATCACACCATTATTTCAAAATTGCCCATGTTGGGGGCAACCTTCTAGAAATTTTCTTACTATGCTTTATCATTTTACATGTTACACTCGATTATGACATGATGCACTTATATTTTTATTCCTATTTTATGATTCACATGCTTACACACGTATTACATTTACATTGCATCCAGACTATTTTTTCTTCTTCTTCAATTCCTTGCCCCTTATGTGTGCAAGCAATTGAAGGGCGGCATGTTGTTAATAACATTCCTATGTTGAGATTCCATGTCATGACAAGTGCTACACAAAGACTCATCGTTATGGCCAAATAGAGCATTACTATGACACATTAGCACCCCATGAAACTTGCCATCCTATAGCCACTAAGCCAAACACATCATTATTATTTTTTGAATAGGAAAAATTTCCTAACTTTGCTCACTTCCCTTTTTTCCTATTGTCTAGATAGCGAAGCAAGCCCTTATTTTGTGTATAATTTTCATTTGTAAGACAATAGCTACTCATTGCATGTTTTCCCTATGTTTTGCAAGTTCCTATGAAGAGCACACACCAAAGGATGAACCTACATGATGGCATCCTGCAAGGTCCATTACGTTATATGGACCCCCTTTGATATCCTTTTATATCTAAAAATTTACTTTGCATGCAAGCATGTTTGTGAGTGCTACATACTTTGAGATACATGATTATTCTAGGATTCACATGCATCTCAAAATAACCACAAAATATTATGGTGAAATTTGTATACCTGACATTTTTCCCATTTATTTTTGCACCTATTTTGGGAGAATGTCTTAATAAATGTACATATTGACAAATGGTGCAATTGTTTGCAAAGTTGGGCTCATTCACCTAGCCTTTACCCATCCCTATATGCACATATTCCCATGCATTTCATCCCCCACCTTATCCATACTTGCACATACCCCAATACATTCACCTAGACTATGCATTTATTACACTTAGTCATACACCTATTCCAATTTATCCATTAACTACCTAGATCTAACCACTTGCCTACCTAGTGGTGTTTCTATAGTCATGCATTCAACATCATAAACTTGACCCCTACTTATTCAAAATTCAAATACAAAATTGGTTGATTTTTGCCTATATTACTAACCATTGTGAGCTAAGTAAACACACATTTGCACAATTCGACATTATGTGCTTGTATTTAAAGGTATTCATTTGCACAAATTTCACATCCTCACGCGTTCAACCATCCTCTTTCATCATAGAAGCATCTAAGCAACAATTAATAGAAAAACACTTGGATTTGATACATTAAAGGAATAATTCATCAACATACATCATTCTAGGACAATTGCATGTTATTTTTTAATATTTTTTAAGGTCAACTTCGATGAACGTGTCCCCTTCCAACATAACGGCAACCCTTCCAAAGGTATTTCTAAATATTGTTCATCTTCAAATATTAAAAAAGAGCAAACTAAAAAACAATCACTTAGGCAAACCACAAAACAAAAGTACACATTGAGCAAAATCAAATATGTGCAGAATGGATGAATCTACAACCACAAAACAAGCTTGAAACCATAGACTCAACCCATGAGAAAGCGCAAATTCAAAGCTAGATCAAAGAAATTTTATTGACAAAGAGGTAACTTTCACCAAATGAACAACAATCAAATTCAAAATCTTCATCAAGTGACACTCATTCTACAATCATAAAGATAAATACCCCTACCATTTACATTTTACTTTGACAGCTTAACTCACAACTATCATCAAATTAATCTCAATTAAGTATTACTTACATGTTTTACATTTTAATATATTAAAAATAATAATTTATTTTACAATTCCATTTGATATAATAAAAACTTGTTTGTATAGTCTTTGAACAAATGAGCATCACAAAATATAAATTATAAATACAATTGCTTTTTCATTTTTATTTTTGAAATTGCATCTTCCTCCACCCAAATATATAGAGGATTGGATAACTCCTCAACATACCTTGGAGAGAAAATTTGGCATGGGAAGAAATGATATGCATATGTAAAGGTCAAAAATAAAATTCAAGAAATTTATCTTTTACCATGCCTCTCATAGAACTTACACCTTTCCACCAATTTATTTTTTGAATATTAAAAAATTCAAGCATATGAAGTACTTCTCACAATCCACTGCCTCAACAAAATCAAGCGCAACGCTGACCTTACTAAATAAGTAACCGTGTTAAAAGCCACTGTCAAGCGGCGCTCCTGCAGGGCCCACATTCCATTTATGCACAGATTTATACCCTCCCCGATGATCTCATATATCCCCATCGAATTCAAGAAACAAATTAAATATAACCGGATATTTTCTGATAAGCGGCTCTCAAACCCTAACAAATCTGCCATAACCAGAAAAAATAGTACGGAATTAGAGGCAGAATCACCCTGAAAGTAACAGCTAAAAGCCAGAAAAAATGCAAATAACGCAAGTAACAACAGATAAGATGACAAATTCCATTACTGTAAGCTATAAATTAAAAAAATTAAAAATTTCATTGCAGCCGATCAAGTTCTTAGTACCTTTCCAAGTTTCCGAGTCATTTTCTGTAAATTTTCCCCAAAGATCGGTTCAAAATGTGTGTTTCCTCTCTCAAATTTGAAGAGTTCATATAATAAATCATTCAGGCGCCAAAATTTGAACTATTTACTAGTCAGGCGCCAGGTGCCATTTGTATCAAACTTTTGGACTCTCTTGCTTCTAAAACAAGAGAAACAGAAAAGAACAGAGAAAAAGCTTACTCGCAGAGAGAAAATAAAGATTTACATTCCTAAAAACAGATTTTTTTTCCAAAACCCTAAGAATCTTGAACAAGAGATCATTAATGAAGGAAATACAGAGCTTTAACTCACTGAATTCGGCGATTACTTTCAGCTGCATAAGTCTGCTTCACAGGATTTTTCTCCAGTTCTTTCTTACAATTTTATTCTTTTCCAACCATTAATCTGTTGAGCTGTTTTGTTTTCTTTACCGTGAAGTAAAAGCTACACAATCTCATCAAAAAAATGAATTTGTCTCAGAATTGCGCGTTACGTTTGGAACAATTTAGCCTCCAAAATGGCTGGCCCACATCTTTCTGGCCTTCAAATTTAATTCGGGAAAATAATCGTGGGGTCTTTCGGGATGCTTATTTTCAGAATGTAACGTATTTTTTACAGTGATTTTACTGGAATTTCCCTTTTAAAGGTAAAACAATTTGGATTTTTAGAATCTTTATCTAACCCTTAAACGGACTCCAAACTTGTTCATCTTGTGTAATTCAACGACTTTTACAACTACTTTTCATTTCCCAAGAGAAACATTATTTTACTACAAGAAATGGGTATGTACCTACTCCATACACAATCTCTTAGACAACTACCTATTGGTTGGCAACACCCACAAACATTTGTGTGACTTGAGGGTCTTCTAACAATAGATTGATAGGGGAGAAGACCCAGTACTCGTCAGGGCTAACTTCGCGCAATCATAGAATGTGAACCGTGCGTTGAATCGAAAAAAAAATTTATGGGTTTTTTTCGCCCATGAGTTAAGAACTTATAACTAAGTTTTTGGCTTTTTAGACAATTCGGTAGAGTGCAGGAGCGTTGGATATGCGCGCGGAGGTCAAAAAGACACCTTTTAGAGGTGTCGTCCGGTTGCCGCCACCTAATGTCCCAATATTCACCCACTTTAGTTTCCATCAATTATAGCTGTTTATGCCTTAAATCCACTATAAAACATGCACTTTAACACTTAATGAGCAGCCATTAGTGTTTTTGTAATTATAATGAGCAGCAATTGGTGTTTTTGTAATTATTTACTCAATCAAATAAAGTTTTTTAATGGATCAAAGTGAATTTTTTTTGGGGGGGTTAAGTGAACATGGAGGTGGCGGTTATTGGATGGGGGGCGGTAACTGGGTCTTCTCCCCTATATGAAAAATTATTTTCTATGTTAATGGACTAATATTATGATTTTAATTAGGTTTTATGAAAATTATTTTTAAGTTAATCTTACAAACATAAGTTTTTTGTTTTGTTGGATTGATATTCATACAATCTCATGATTTGAATTAGTGTTTTTCTTAAGTTAACATTCATAAATCTAAAGTTTTATATTGGTAGGTTAAGTCTCATAAATATCTTATGAATCTAACTAAGGTTGTTATTGAAAAGATGTCAAGAGAAGTAGTATCCAAAACATAAAGATTCACATTAGTGGTCTAACACTCATAAACATCCCATGATTTTAACTAATATTTTTGTGGAAATGGCTCTAGGGCTAACACCCACAAATATAAGGTTTCACATAGTGGGTCAATATTCACTAACATTTTATGATTCTAAGGTTTTGATATAAAGGACCCTCAAGCCAATACCCACAAACATAAGGTTTAATATTATGAGTCGCTGCTCATAAGCATTCAATGATTTTAATTGGGGTTTACATTAAAGAGACTTTGAGCCACCACCCACAAACATAAAGCCTCATATTAGTGGACTCACAAGCATACATCGATTCTAATTAAGGTTTTGATTCAAACAACATCCTAGGAATAATCTAAAAAATATGATAAATAAATAAATAAATTTGTATATGTTGTGATATTTCACAGTTTTGGATTTCCTTTAAGGATTAGATTGGACTAGAGGGTGGGCGTTGGACTATGGTTCTAGCATGGCATGTGTTGATAGCATAATTGGATGATTTAATTATGATGGTTTGAACTCATTCATCAAATAGCTCAATGTGTCTAATAATAGAATCATAATTATGAGGGGTCTTATGGTAATGGGCATTATGCATGTGAGTTTTATCCTTGATTTTCCTTAGAGGTGGGCTAGTGATTATGCCTAGGAAATGGGTTTGGGTAAACCCCTAAGTCTTGTTTGGGCAAGGAGCTGGATGGTCTTTCTTGACTTTGATTTTACCCTTGTTTATTAGATATTGTAATAATATTTCAATTTCATGGATTTTCCTGTGGTGTGACCTTTGATATAGTGGTATTCATAGTATTCATCCTCCTTATACTAGGAGGGTTGGGGTTGGATCTCATTAAAGGGTTTGGTGAGTGGAAACGTAACCATGTTGGCCTTAACCAATTGTTGGAAGACCACCTCTATAAGCCCCCCTAGTGATGTAAATTACCATTTCTTTTTCTTGAGTTTAGGGGTGTGGATAGAATAGTGATGGATGAGGTTTGTTGGATAGTTTGGATGTGTTTTGATTTGGTAACCCCATATTTGATGAACTTTTTATTCTTTCTAAATAATTTGGGTTTATTATTGGAGAATTTTGATTTTGATCTTTTTGAATAGATTTTGATAACCCCTTTAGAAATGATAAGCCTTTTTGAATTGATTTTTTTTTTAATAATCTCATCAAAGGAAGTGACACATTGCATTTGTAGATGGAAAGCGAACTTTGGGTTAAGGTTGGTAAAAAAAATATTCATGAGGTTCTTTTCTAACATTGGCCATGAAAATCTACTAGCCAAGGCTCTCCATCATTGGAGGAATGACAAAAAACATTCCCTTGATTTTTGTTTGATGTTACAAAGTTCCATCATGGTTAACTCATGTTCCATGTTGTAGGAGAAATGATTTTTCAAATAGATCTCCTAAGGATGTGATGAACCCCTTAGGTTGGTGCAAGAACTATTCAAGTGCTTTTCCACCTAGTCGACAAAAAAAAAAAAAGTATAGTAAATACATATCCTCATGTGCCATGTCTTGGCTAGCTATGAATAATTATTTGATACGTTCGTCAGGATCACCCTTCCCTTTGTATTTTTCATACTTTGAAGCCTCAAAGAAGAGAGGAAAATAAATTTATGAGATAGAGAAATAAAAAGGATAGAGACATAATTCTTCAAATGTATATATATTTTTTTAAGTCACGTCTTGGAGTCCTTTAACTGTGTCTTTCATGGCTTGCCACTCTTGATTAAAATATGAGCTAGGGCACAATGGTGGTGGTTGGAAGTTGCATTGGTGTGAATGGTGTTTGGTGTATTTATGTTTGGGGGATGTGAGATGTTGGTGAACTGTTGTGTGTGACCTAGCACTAAGGTTGACCTTAGGAGGGAAACTAGGGATGGTCATGTTAGAAGTGAATATATAGGAATTTTGTGGTTTGATTGGGATGGAGATGTATTCAATTTTTGAAGCCTATTATTTGATCTTAGAATATGTGTTAATGATAGATGTGGCTTGATTGGTAAATAGTGGATTTATGAATTTAGTTTGATTGAGGGCTCATATTGGTCATTGGGTATGGTCATGTGTGTCATTTCCTTTGATTGTTACATAATATTTTGGTTGGAATGTAATGTTTTGGTCTAAATGAAGGTTTGTATGGTCATGGCCATGATCTAAGGGGTCAAATACACTATGTTGTTAAGGATAGAAAGGTGATATTCAAGTACCAATTTAGCCCTTGATTTACTGACTTTCCTTATGATAACATCTATATTTATTTTAATGAATTTATCCATGAGATCACATCCTTGTTCTACACTAAGGAGGTTATTGAGATCAATAGTATACTTAGGTTGATTAGGAGTGTCCTCATCAATATCACTATCCCTATGGTGAAGTTGGGACGGTTTTCCTAGGAAAGGAAACCATTCTATAAGGGATTGGCCATGGAAATGGTTTTCCTCAAGCTTTCTAAATTTAGTGGTTTTCCTAGTGACAAAATCCATTAGTCTTGGTGACAAGAAATGAATGTTGTTGGTTGATGAATTGAATTTAGATCAATTGGGTGGAAAATGGGAAAATTTAGACCCAGGATCTAAGCTATGATTAGATTGGATGATTATGTTTTAAAGGGATGTTAGATCCCAAATGGTTGATATCCTCAAGTAATCTTATCATTTGGATAGATAAGTTGGATGGATAGGGTGATTTCCAAAGGCGGGAATAGATGGGTGGAGATGCCATACAGGTGAGAGGATTGAATATGTTAATCTTACACTATGGAAGTGATAGCCTTTTAGACCCTAGAGATGTTTTGATTTGATCAATATTTTGGAATACATAAATGATTATAGTTACAAAGGTTAGATCATAGTACCTAGGATAATTAAAGGTTGCAAGGATTGGATGTGAGGCCCTAGGATAATTAAGGGTCATAAATGATGGGCTTGGATAAATTTTATTAAAATGGGGATCCAAAGGTGGGTCTTAAGTTTTCCAATTATTTATTTTAAAGATGGTAAGGTGTTAAATTATAAATATGGGTATGAAATGACCTAAAATTCAAAGATAAATTTATGATTTCATAGATTTGGATTTGACCTTTTGAATGGTTTATGGAGTTTTGGACTATTTGGATAGTGGGAGAATTTGAATTTGGATTGAGGATGATATTTGGATCAATGAGTAGCAAAGGGTAAGCCCTTTGAACTCAAAGGTTGGATGTGATGATTTTAAAATTGAAATAGATTTATATGTTTTAGAGGATTGATTTGGATATCATATCAAGAGTAAGGTTCAAAGGTTAGGTTTAATGGTGTGGGATGGACTAAGGTTTGCATTGGATAACTAATGGACCTAAAGGATGGATTGTGGTAAAATTAGATGAGTAAGTAGGACCAAGTTCCTAATAGTTATTTAAATTTGGGATGATGAGTATGGATTATAGTTTTGGAAAGGATTGATTTGATGCACTAAAGTTTGTGTAGGTTTATGCTTGATTTGGATTGGCTAAGGGATGGATAAATTTTGGTGGACCAAGGAAAGTGTAGATGGGTGGCTAGGATTAATGTTTTTATGGATAGGAGAGATTAAGGGAAAAATTTCCTTAGTTTTGGACTATTTTTTTTTCTATGGATGAAGTGATTAGGATAAAATTCTTAGGGCTAGAATGATGTAAGGGTGGTTAATGAAGTGATGAGGATGAAATCCCTAAGTCTAGGAATGATATGAGATGATGGATAAGGTGATTAGGAGAAAAATAGGAAGGTTTAAAACATGATGTGTGGATGGTGGATGAAGTGATGAGTAAAAATCCCTAAGGCTTGAGAGAATGTTTGATGTAGAATAAAATCTAAGGCGAAAGGGTAAATGGGTAATGGTTTTGGATTATAGATCTAAATTTTTGAGATGGTAATGGATGAGGACTAGTGTGTGTGGACTAGGGAGAATAGACTAAAATCCTAGACTAATATTATGGTGAAATGGGATATGGAAAAAATGGTAAAAGATCATGGAGGTCAAGATGTATAATCAAGTTAAAATATAGAAACATCAAAATGTACAGGAACTAAAATGTGAAAGCACTAAAATATGCAAACACTGATATGGGGGTAAGTGTTAGAATAAGGAAGGAAACTATGAAAAAGTGAAAGCGCTAAAATAAAGTATTGAAATTAAAAAAATGAAATCACAAATGTGCTAAAATAACAGAGATGCTAAGGCATAGTGCAAATATGCAAATCTATGTGAATAATTTTTTTTGAGAAATTATTAGCAAGATTTACAAAATAAAAAACAAAATTAATGGTTGATTTTGGACTTCATGGATTAAGGCTTATAGGTATGTACTAGTTTTACACATGAAAACATTCAAAACACTTACAAAATCCTATATTATTCAAGTAGGAGTGTCACCTTTTGTGGGCCCATATTTATACTATATACCAAGGGTTTGGGTGGCTAAGTAATGCAAGGTCATGGACCACCTATGCACCCAATATCTTGGAGTCTTAATCCTTACCCAAAGTGATCTCTACCTTTATCACTTGGAAGTACATTATGAATAAATTCTCTAGCCTAACCAATAACTAATGCACCACAAACAAGATAACTAAAAGGTCTTATCTATAATATAAAATTTCTTTAAGGTATCCTCATTATAGCACAAGGATACATGAGACTTAGATCCATGAATAAGATCCCATCTAAAATTATGTAATAAATTAATGTCACTTTTCCTTTTGTCCTAATGAAATAGGAGCCCCAAGGTTGTGCCAAACACAATAATGAATATATTCATGTATAAATTTCATTCTACCTATTTGTATATCTCACTAGATTCATGTGGTTGAGGTCATCACTTGGAGTGATGAAATTCCCAAGAAGGCCTCGTAAAAGAAATTTAATAATCTTTTTTTATCACATAAGATTGCATGAAGTGCAAGGGAAGAGCATACACACAAACTAGCGCCATTAGGTTGTTATCTAAAACACGAGAAAATATGTAAAAAATTTGATGGACCCAATATCACACTAAGTGCAAGGTGAGGGCATATGCTCCACAAATTCTCAAAATATGGCAAACAAATTCATTAACTAACTACTCTACTTTAGGTGCAATTAGACAAGTGATAAAAAAGTCTTTGACAAGTGTAACCTACACTAAATATGTTAGTAGTTTTAAAATTTGATCTTGAACAAGAATAGATAGCTACACCAATTAGTGAGAGTACCAAATTAAAATAGAAGGTTATCCAAAAACAAAAGAAATGAAGAATAAAATAGAAAAAATGGAAGTGAGTTTACATAAAACATAGGAATTAACTACACAAGCAAGCTAGAATAAATAGAAGCACTAAAACATAAAAAAAAAACTAGCAATCGCACCTTAGTGTGCAATGGGTACGCCGAAGAAGTGTGGAAAGTCAATTAGGATAAATAAAATATATTATTATATTTGCATTATATATAATGTAAATTATATAATATATTTTAAAAATATTATTACATTTTAAAAATATAAATATTTAACACATATTTATTATTAAATTATATGTAAAATGTAAATTATATTTATATTTTATATAATATATATTATTAAATATAAACATAATATATAATCAATATATAATATTTTTAATATAATACTACTTAAATAAATTTATGTAAAAAATAAAATAACAAAATCAATTCAGAAACATACAAGCCTGTTAATTTAAATTTACTAAAATCGTAAATTGTTATATGTAAAATGTAAATTATATAAACATAATATATAATCAATATATAATATTTTTAATATAATATTTACTAAAATCAATTTATTTGAAAATAAATAAAAATAACAAAATAACAAAATCAATTAGAAAAATACAAGGCCAGTAATTTAGATTTACCAAATTTACTAAGATTTTAAGGATCTTTGATTTATTATTATTTGTAATTTTTCAATTTACTAATTTTTAAAATAAAACTAGAAATATATAATAATGTTAATTTATTAAATTATTAATTTTAAAAAGTAAATTTTAATAGAAAAATAAAATATATAATAGATGTTAAATCTATAATTACATCTTATTTGTTTTTAAAATTAAACTTTCAAATTCTATATTAAAAATGTTCTATTACATTTAGATATCATTTTAAATTATTTAATTTAGTAACATATTTAATCATTATGTGATTTCGGAAAAATTAATGATTCACATAATTTTATAATTTATTATTACTAAAAATTGAAAAGAATGTAAAAATCATTTTTTTTAAATAAGCATACTTGTATTTAAATAATTTTTTACTCTCTTTCCAAACTAAAACTTGTTGTAAGTTGATCAACTAAAATACTTATTTAGAAATGAAAAATTTATTCTAATTATATTAATTCAAAATAATATATATACTAACACAAAATATTAATTATCTTTAAAATTATAAATTAAAATTAATTATCTTTAAAATTATAAATTAAAATTAATTATCTTTAAAATTATAAATTAAAATTAATTATATATCACAAATTTGTGGTATGATTTTTAAAAGAAAGAATAAAAAAAAAATAATAATAATCCAACGCATAGTTTGTTGGAATTTTAATGCCTACGTTGCCATATTAAAAACAGTGAGGGGACATTGAGTACGAGTAAATCCCCGTTAATAAATGGGGAAGGGCAGTGAAATGACAGTTGCCAGTGAAAATGACAGTTGTCGTGAGTGGATGTGAACCGCTCAGATTAAATGAATGGTCTTCATACTTGCTGCGTAAATTTCAGAAAAAAGGTTTAAAAAATGATAGAAAAAAATCAACGTGTCAAATTGATTTAACTGTATTGCAGTTACCTGTGAACCGTTGGTAGTCAAAATCAGGTCGGGCATTTTCAAATAGGATACGCCTTCGGCGTAATTACGCCGAAGGCGTGTCCTATTTGAACTTTTCAAGCTCACTTTGCCCATCAACGATTGACAAACTCTGAGAAGGTCTGCAAGAGGGTTCATTACATCTCAGCCGTGCATCATTTTTCGTCATTTTTTAGACTGCTTTTCACCGTTGTTTACTGTTTTCCCCGTATTTGACTTTATTTGATCTTTTTTCAGATATTTTATTTGTTTTTAATGCTTTATTTGCCAACTATTATCTTCGCCTGTCATGTCTTCGCCACCTACAACGTGTACAAGTACATTGCATACTGTACACTGTCCGTTTCACTTGGTAGATGTGGTTGGCATGATGTCGGAGCATAGCCTCTGACCGCACGGTAACCGCTTATGGAGCATGATCTTGTATCTTTTATTTGTATTAAGAATTTTATGCAGAGCAGCAGAGGTTCGATACAGCCGTAGTTGTCATTTAAGGTTTAATACCGGTGTTACCCATAGAAATGGAGATAGTAATGGAATATTAACGAATAATAATTTTTTTATTTATTGTTTTTACATGGGTTAAAAGTGTACTTCATAAATTTGAAGACAATATAGTTGTATTTATATAAAAAAAATTAGAAATATATAAATAATAAATATAATATAATAATGACATAAATATAATAATATTTATATAACAATATAATAGTTACTATATTATTATATAATAATAGTTCATAGAATAATATTAAAATTATTATATAATAATAAATACATAAAATAATGACATAAATATTAAATATTTATCTAATAATATAATAGTTAATATATTAATAAATTAATAATAATATAAATATGTATATAAATTAATAATAATATTAAAATCGATAAATTAATAATATAAATTATAAATTAAATTATACAAAAAATAAATTAATAAATATAATAATATAAAAAAATTATTAATAATCTTAAAATCATTTTCTAAATGATCTATCAATTGATCTTACTTACTACACAAATGTGTTCAAAAAATAAATCATTTTTTTTCTAATTGACTTTTCACACTTCTTCGGCGTACCCATTGCACAAGGTGCAATAGCTAGTTAATTTTATATCAAATCTATGGAAGTGTTGGATCAATAACCTGCACAAAAAAAACATAGACTTTAGGAAAAAATAAAAATAATAAAGACCTACAAAACATAATCTTGAAAGTGGTGAAAATGACACAAAAACACATTAACAAACAGAAAGAAGATGAATGATCGAAATAAAAATAATAATGAAACAAAAAATATAGAGAAAAATCTAGCAAACACAAAAGCGTTCAATGATAGAGTGTAGATTTAATACATGTATGCACTAATACATAGGTTGTAAGCACTAAATAAGATTGGGAGAAAAACACTTTGCAAGAAAACATGACATTCTACAAACAAAGGATTAGAAAATGATGATACTAGTAAAATAATAGGAAAACCCTACATAAGAGATGTCAAAAAGTAAAAAAGAAAACACAAATAAATGTTAGAAATAAGACCCAATAAAATCCAAAAAACCTTAAGTGTCGTGTAGGACATAGAAGTGTTGATTTAGAAATGTGTGCACTAAAACACAATGTGTGGGCACTAAGTTGATAACTTACACATAAAAACTCATAGAAAACTCAAATAAAAATGTGATATGGACATGGGTCCCACCCAACATGCTAAAATAAATATAAGAAAAAATAACGATGCAAACACAAATATTTAAACACAATAATCAATTTGAAAATCCTTTGAAAAATCTCACTCATGTCAATTTTATATAGATTTTCATTCCCCTTCTATAAAATATCTCCATTTTCCTCATTTCTTTTTTGAGGTGGCTTATTAATATTATTATTCCTCTACTTTGTGACTCTTCCAAAACATAATATCTAACATTATCATACAACTCATTACAATATTCTTTTAATTTATTCTCTTTTTCGTTAACATATGGTACAAATCTTAATATTCTAGATCAATTTGCTAGTGCTAGATTGCACACATTTCAAATTATGACATTATGTATCTAAATTGTGATAAACACCCTTTACCACTTCCAAGATGTTGGCTCCTATTCAACATCTCTCATGAATTATAAACTAAAAAATATCATTGTTGTGTTTAAGGTCACAACTTACTATCAAAGACTCAACACTAATAGTTTTCAGTAGCTTTTTTCTTATGTATTAATGGATCTAAACATACAAAATCAACAAAAGGAATCATAGATCTCTAGGGCCTAGATGCCTCACTACTCAATATCACCTATAGCAATAAAACCAAATAGATAAAATAATAGGAGTCTTATACTATGAAATAATAAATAAATTTTCACTTGCGTTTTGTTGACTTGCTAATGTATGTTATTATCTATGGCTCACTAAAATAGAACTTAAGTTATCTAGTAGGCACTAAGAAGATCTAGGAAGCACACTTTTAATCCGCACATGTTTAGACCTAATACTCTTCTACATCTTACCAAAAATGAATATCTGAGAACAAATTCAGTATAAAGTTCAAAATAATTTTTTAACTCCTTTGAAAGATAAAAACAACATTAAGATATTTTGTGTATGATCAAATAAATAATACAAGTTTAATACAAAGCATCAAATAACAAGGAAGACACACACATAAGATTGAATGCAATATTAAATTATAAGCCTAAAAGGGTGAAAACTCCAACAATAGTGAATTCATGAAACAAAAGGTATCTATGTAAGGACTTTGATTGAATCAAATTTGATCAAATCATCTCCCATTCAGTATTATAGATAGCACAATAATTTTATTGAATTGATTTAATTGAATGTTTTTCATTAGAATCTATAAAATTACAAATATGATTTGTTCAAATTTTTATTTTAACCTAAAAATAAAAACTATTATACTAACTCAATCTACTAACATGTCCAATATTTTATTCTATAAATCAATTATCATATCTTCTATTGCTCCAAATAAAGTATCTCTAAATTTACATTTTAAATCTAAAATTATCAATTCATTACCAAAATAATTGAAATATATCATAATTTTTACTAGAAGATTATTTTCACCTTTATTATCTCTCAAACTTTGAAGAATTTTATATATTTTAAAAAGTCTCATAGTTATTGGAAACATTTTTTTTGCTCACCATCTCACTAGACAATAGATGTTGGGATTTTCCAAGAGAAACCCTAAAGTTTAAATTCTAAAATAAATCACCTAAATTCCCCTCAACTCCTTTAAACTTGTAATGTTTGTAGTGTGGTCAAACCTCCTGTTCCTTCTTTTATGAGATCTGCTATCTCACGTACTCTTCATACTTATTTTTAACCCCAACCACATCTTTCACTTCAATATTGCAATTTGAAGAAGCATAATTATATTATATGCCTAAGTAGGTGACCTTTGTCAAGGGCATTAAGGTTTATGATATTCCATTAACATTTATTTATATGCCCACTATAGGGGAATATCACCTCCAATGTATCAATATTCTTTATGTATTTATTTTATGTTTTCTTTCTTCATCTTCTTTTTATCAACATTATTTTATTTGTTAATCTTCTTTTTATAAATATTTTTTATTTATTAATAAATTATATATATACACTTAAATTTTAGTGTTTTGTCTATCTTCAAAATATATATTTTCCTTTTAATAAAGATTTTTCAGAGTATAAATAGTATTTAAATTATTATATTTTTTATAATATTTATTTTCTTTCATTTAATAAAATATTAAATATTACATCTTATTTATTTAATTTTGATCTTCGTGTTTAAAACACCACTTAAAATAAGTTAATTCATTTTAACATATATCATGATTAGGTGATACTTGTAATAATGTTCTCAATTTAGATTTTTTTATATATACATGTGCATCTCATAATCATTGTAATTAGAACTAATTTTAAACTCCTTAATAGTAATTTGAAGTAGTTGTGTTTTCACTTGCATTTCCATATACAAGCTTATTCATCTTAATTTGTATTACATAACATAGCTTCTTCTTTTAGATTTAGTTGTCAAGCTTCATAGCTTTCTTTTATAAATTCATATCATACATCATAGTGTAGATTTATGTTTCTATATCATCTCCTCAATGTTTGATTTAGTTGTGTTTTTTAAAATACTTTTATTAGAAATATGTTGTATATCATGTATGTTTACACCCCTAATGGATTGCACACATGTCCACAATATTGGATCATTCTTCAAGGAATTTAATTAGCTCATGGTTTTCTACCCATTATTTTTGTTGGTGTAAATAGGTAATTTTTCTATCTAGTTATTAGTGGGGTCATATTTGCATGTTAAGTCCACTTAGGTCCTAGGCATATTTAAGTTGTTTAGATAAGATTTTATCTTTTTATCTTTTATTAAATATTAGAGTCCTAGGTCATTTAATGTTGACTCATATCATTTAATAATGTCAATGTCATTTAATGTTGGTACTTCATCACACCTTGTCTATATAAGTAAGGTCGTTGTACACTCTTGTAACATACCTCATCATCATATTTGGTAGATCTTAATATCAAGCTGGCTCATTTCTTGCACACTCTTTTGTAGAAAGTTTTTCATTATTTTTGCAGTGGTCCTGGGATAGAGCTAATTTGCAGCTCCTACAATTTTATAATACCACTTAGTGGTTTTTCAAAGTGATTTTTCTACAAATAAATGCACATAGATTAGGTTTATTAAGGATGAGAAGCATTGTATTGTCTAGTTAGGCTATCAAATTGACTCTGGAAGACAGAGTTGAAGATCTCCTATATCTCTAAACTTTGCATTGAATTTTGATCATATTATTGAGATTGATACATTAAGTGTGCTTTGGAGGTTGGATTTTTCTTATACCATTTTATCGAATTTTATATCTTATTCTATCTCTTAACTATTGTTTTATTGAAATTTATATAGGTTTATTCTTACCGTTGGTGTGAATAGGGGTATTACCTAACTAGTTCCACTAGTAGGTCCCTTTCACATCCTACCACTAAAGTTTACTTAGGATTCACATGGTATCTTATCACTTTATGTCTCATATCATAAGATTAATACACTTGTCATAATCCTATGATGGCTTTTTTCATTATGTCGTAGGTGATATAATTTCAGTTGTCTCATGTCATAGGATTAAGACACTTGTCATAATCTTGTCTTATCTTATATCTCACCTTGGCTATATAACCAATGGTCTCTCACACATTGTACATCTATTATTTGTGCATTCTTTAATAGGAATACAATTTATTCTTTCCATATTGATCTTCTGAGTATTTTGTGCACCTTTCCATAGTCCTTTAGATCTTGGGTGGTTATCTTTGTAGCCAAATCTTATACTTACATTGTTTCTCTCATAGAATTAATGTGGATCTAACCTAGTTTCCTTTCATTTTCTTTTATTTAAGGCCTATAGTTCATTCTCACTCATTTTCTACTCTCTATCTATTTCAATTTCAAAAACCACATATTCATTTTCCTTGTCTTGATTTTTTTATCATTTCACCATTTGCAATTGAGCCCTCAAAGTGTCATCTTTTTATTCCAACTCTTCTCCACTTCCTTCCTTGATGAAGCATATTCTTATAATTTTTTAATCCTCCTAATTATGGCATTTCCTTTCTTTAATTTATTTGATAGTGTAGTTATTATTACTTCTTTATCTTGGTTTACGGTTTGTTATTTGTCTCATTTTTCTCTAAAATACCATGTTTCATCAATTGATTCCTCTAGCAAGTGATTACTCCTCTAATTTGCTAAATACTAGTGAGGTGTTTTTCAAACTCCTTCATCCTCAATTTGCAAAAATGCCATCCTTTAGATTCCAAAAAACATATATGGTTCCTTGTATAAATTTACTTGTCCCTTCTTTTGATAATTGTTTAAGAAATAATTCTTCCACATTTCAAGCCATATGGAGAGATAGTAGCTCAACAATAAGAGTCTCTAAAGTGCAACTAAGAGCTCCTAATTTTGTTTTGTAGTTGTTCTATTGAAAATTAACATGATATCAAAGCTAATATAGTGGTTTGAAGTAGAAAAAAATGTGGCTTAAGGGGGTGTTGGAGCAACTCACATCCTAAACCGTATAAAGGGACATTGCTTTAGTAGTTAGAATGTTCATTACATGCTTGGAGGGTCCTAGATTCAATTCCTATTTAGTCCATGGAAAATTAAACATGAAAATTTATACAAAATTATTATATATTAGGTCATTAACCTATGAAAGTTTAAATTAGTGTTTTGTAATATTTAGTAATTTTAATAATCTAAACTTATAGGGATAATGTACTACAAATAAGAAACCAATGTTTTTTTATAAAAATAACTTATTTTCTTGGAGTTTGGCTTTGCTTATTTATTATTTTAAATTATAAATTGTTGGTTTTAAGGGTACACAATAAAAAAAATAGAGAAAACTATAATAATTATTATTTTAATTTGCTAATGTTTGGTTTTTATGGCACAAAGTTAGAAATAGATAAGATTGGTGGTAATAATGACAAACAAAACATCAATATTTACACTACAAGGAAATAAATTGTGCCTTGCATTAAAGAATATGGGATAAAGCCACTAATTGGATTACACTCTAGAAACCTAAAAGAAGTTGAGAATAAATGTAATACAAATGAGTGAAAGAAATGAAAACATTAGGAAGGATTTGGGAACTTATCTAATATTAATTGTGTTTTCAATTTTGATTGCTTTAATTGGCTTAGACTTTATAATAGAAAAACTAGAAACCAAATCAATGACCAAGAAGTTGGACAAATATTATGAGCCTTCTAAGGATTGGGACTTGATTGCACTTACAATCTAGTTCTAGAACACTTCAATCTTGTGCATTTATGTTCACTTTTAAGTTTTACCTCCAAGATATGTACAACATATTTATCTATGGCTATACTTACACCCAAGAAATGATGGTACTACAGAGCATGTTTAAAGTTTTGATATAAAAAGTTGGAAGATAATTGACTTCTTTGATAGAAGTCAAGCCCTGTGTTCAATTTAACAAGATTGAATACACAAAACAAAGAATGTTGATGTTGATGTAATTGATGTTGATGTAATTGATGTTGATGTAATTGAGACCAACTATGATTAACATTCTAAATACAAATCTAAAATGTTACTTAAGATAATATCCTTAATTACAAGTCCTAGATACAATGCAAGACATTTGACACCTAAACTAACAAGTAACCATCATATACCTAAAAAGTAATCCTAAAAAGTGAAATATTTTGAATTTGAAGTATGAGGATTAGACTGTAGAGACAACTTAGTGTAGGTAGGCAATGCCCTTCATAATTGGTTTGGTCCCATTTTGTAATGATGGGTTTAGCATAATACACCAAATCAATTAAATTAACTATTGCAATCATATATTTACATCACTTACACAAAATAATGTAAAAAAAATGATAATCTTACACTTTCATCATCTACAAACAAAAATAATTTAAATAAATAATTATTATATCAACGTACAATAACTAATGAAATCTAAGCAAGATTACAAATCATAAGAATCATTTCATAAAGTTTACTTTAAAAAATATTATTTTAATTTGCTTATCTCATAAATATTTATATTTAATTATTTAAGAACAATAAAAATCATTTCATCTTCATCATAAAGTGAGATCTTGAAAATTTCTACTCAATTATATCAAAAAATATTCTTATATTCATCATAGAATGTGAAAATGCAATATATCTTAACAATAGAAATTAATTTAACACCTATTAAAAAATATAAACAATTAACTTAAATTTATGAATTTGATGGCATGAATATTTCTTATCATATTCTATAATTCATCATGTTTCTGAATATTTCTTATCATACTCTATAATTCATCATCACAACCTATTTTGCGTCATCACATCATCACAATGTGTTTCATGTGATAACCTAATTTAATTAGTTAAATGATTAAAATCTAAGATTCTCTTTAACCCCAGCCATATGTGTAATTATAAAAGTTTTAACAGCCTTCTTACGAACAAAGGACGATTCACATGACAAATAGGGGAAAAGACCCAATTGTCGCCCATGATCCAATACCCGTTCACTTCTTGTTCACCTGACCCCCCAATAACCGTTTACATTTTAGTCATTACATTGTTTTAATTATGCCAATAAAAATTTACAAATTACACCAATATATGTTCACTACTGAATGTGTAGTTGACAAAAAAAAATAAAACACATTGAAAACTATTGAAAACACCTTTTTAACTATTGAAAACATTTTAAATTTTTGTGGGTTTTTATTGTTTGTCTAATGAACGGGTACTAGCGAAGTGGTAAAGATGTATGGGACGAACGTTTTAAAACACCCTTTCTGAACACCTTTCGCTTTACGGGTTCCACAAGGCGTGTTTTAAATACCCAAAAGCCATTTTTTTCATTTTAAGGTCCTAACTCACTTATGAAGAAGCCCAAAGAATTTTTTTTGAAATCGAACCTATTTTGCACTCTGCACGAATGGGCGAAGTTAGCCCTGACGGCTACTAGTATCTTTCCCCTATGTTGCTTTTTAAAAAATTGAAGTGTCGACTATTATTTTGCCTTGAATGGAAAGTAGAACATTAATTGGCAAGCGAGGGCAAGCTCTGGTACAAGTCCACCTTTCCTGGTTGTCGACACAGTAGAATTATACACTATTTTGCTTATTCTGAAACTATTGGCCCCTCACCTACCAAATGTAGGCTTACAAAATAGTACAGATCAGGAAAATCTGGCGGGCGCCCTAACAATGAAGCGCCCAACCAAAATTAGGCACAACGTTGATATTACCAAATAAGTAACCGTATTGAATGCTACAGATAAGCGGCGCTCTTGTAGGGCCCACAACCCTGAGGTACATATGTTGAAACCCTCTGCCATGGCCCAAAATAACCCCATCAAATGTGAAATTTCAATTTATTGAAACCGTCTGACAAAAACCCCTTCAACCCTAAGAAATTTGTGCAAAGATAAGTAAAATGGTTTGTATCAGAAGCGTGCATATGCCATGAAACAAAGAACTAGAAAAATGCAAGCATATAATTGTTCTCTTCGAAGAAAAAAGGAAACCCTCGCTTTTCAGATAAAACACTCCAAAAATCTTCCTTAAACCCTTAAGCTCAAGGTCATAGAGCCTAAATCCTTGCTCGGGTAGCAAATACAGGGGAAATTTTGTTTTTCCATCATTAATGCATGTTTTTAAATTTTAATTCACCTATATTATATTCTCTCTTGGATTGGAAAAAAATTCACTTATGCTTTAGAAACTAAAAAAAATTAATCATATGTAGGGCATTTTGCGCAAATCTTTACCAGAATTTAGCAAAAGACTAACTCAGCAATTTAAAGGCGAGGCAGAAGCTCGCTTTCATGTCGCTCAAGCAAATAAATTTCCACATCCATTATATTAATAATTCACAAAACTTTTCCACATCTATGATAAATTTTCTGTTCTGAACACAAAACCTAAAATCGCAAGCATGTCTCTCCAAAAACTCCGTATAATATTAAAATTAAGTAATTTTCTAAGGTTAAAAATGTGACATACACTCCCCTTAAAAAGCTTAAAATCCATTGATTAGCTCTAATTTTTAGACATCTGAGGAAACCTAGTGGTGTTGACCATTTCCTCAAAAACCTAAAAAACACCATAGTTTAAAGCTCATCTTAATCCATCCATAAGAAAGAAAACCAGTGATATTTAAAACTCCATGGCCGTTTTTAGGGAAAATTAACGGACATTACGTTTTGTAGCCCCTAGACAGAAAGAAAAAGTTAAAAAATACTGCTCCTTACACAAATGGTAGCTTATCAGTCCATCATCATCTGGATTTAAAGAAAAAAAATTGGAAAAAATCATTTCTTGCCAGAACAGCAAAAAATTACAAAAATTTATATGAAAAAGAGTCTTCAAGGCTTTTACCGCAGAAAATTCGAAGGTTGCCTTGAGTTGAATAAGGCTTCCCGGATTGCTCCTTCACTGTATTTTTCTTCTCATCATCAATCACATCTAGTTTTATATATACGTACATTCAACATTCTTGCATTTTCTTGCTATCCTCCATATTCTCTTAATTATTCCTTCTTTTTTTAAACTTTCCCCGTAAAGCAAAAACCACCCAACCTTTACGAATTTTATATTATTTGTGAGGGTATATATGATAGAATTAAATGTTAAGATATGATGGATAATGATATTTAGTTTGAGGAATGACGTTGGAGGTATTTCTCACATTGATCTTCTGAGTATTTTGTGCTTTCCATAGGCCTTTAGATCTTGGGTGGTTATCTTTGTAGCTAAATCTTACACTTACATTGTTTCTGTCGAAATGCACAAGACAACTAAGAGAGGGGGTGAATCAGTTGAATCAAATATCTTTGCTTAAAAACTTAATCTTTTCACTTTAACTTCAATTTGTTATTAAGTGTAAACATGAAATGCAAATAACAGAAAGAAAAAACCAAAGACACCATATTTACGTGGAAATCCCAATGAGGGAAAAACCACGGTGAGGATTAGCTCACAATATAGTAGTAATGCAACATCGGATACAAAGGGTCACTGCCAGAGGGCACACTGCCCAAATACAAAGGCTCACTGCCTTGAGAAGGACTCATTGTCCATAAAGGAGGCTCACTACCTACAAAAAAATTAAAAGAGATCAATGAAGATCCACCACTAGGGTTCCACACATTCGCAACCTAATTAGAATATTGTAGATACCATCAGCACGTTTCTTTCGGGAATTTAACACCTTAAAGTACTATTGCCTTAATTCACTCTTCAACTCTCTACTTTTTGCACTTGTTTGCACACTTCGCTCACTTGCTCGATTCGTGGATGATTGATTGATGGATATGAAGTTCGCCACAACTTGATTTGCTTTTATACCATCTTCAACCTTAGAAACATTCACAAATTTAAACTAGGTCGGCTACTCAACATTCCCGCGGTGGATAAGAATGAGAGAGGACCAATTACATATTTAATTTAGGACCCAAACAACATCTTGAATCTTTCACACGCTTTATAAAATTGATGCAAAAGCCAAATGTAACTTGTAAACACTAGGTCGGCCAAACCTAATGAAAACACCAATGATCTTTGAAGTACACATCTCCAAAAAGATAATCACACGTGGATCACTCAACACACTTCACCAGTCATTTCACCATCTCTGAGAACACCTCAGGTACATTCGTAACAAACTTCATTTTTAGAGAACTCTTCACCAGTCCAACCAGACCAACCAGTAAAAACACGAGAGCTCTAGAGCATGGCTTTCGGAGCACCAAACCACAAGCAAATTTGTCAGAACATAGAAACCATCAGAAAAAGTCATCTCCCAGATCTGCAAGATTTGAAACCAAATATCAGAAGACTATGGAGCCAAAAAAATTCTCCCAGTCCTCAAACAAATAGTTCTGGTAAACCAGCTCACACACCGGTGAATCATATCTTCTACTCTCCATCGAACTAGAAGATGAAACTCGGGATATACGATCCATTCAGGCTTATGAACACACCTATAGATCCGCATAGGGATAGGATCAACATAGGAGAAATATGGAGCACAATACCAGAGCACACTCAGAACATACTTTAATTATGCTTTCATGATTTCTTAAATTTTCTCAAAAGCACTTGGCAAATACACAACTTACTCAACCTGAATTGTGTTGACATCAATGACAACATTAATGAAAACACCACCAAACACATCCATACTTGCAACAATCTCCCCCTTTGTCATTGATGGAAACACATGATGTGAAAAACCATCAAAGATAGCATACATGATTCTCATAAGCGACAACCTACCAAGCATAAATTTTTCACATGATTCTCTCCCCCCTTTAACATTAATGGCAAAGGAAGTTCCTGCCATATAAAGCTCTATTCACTACCCCTAAGGAGTACATCCACATCACATACTGCAATAATGCACTTCTCTACTCCCCCTGAGGAGTAGACCTCAATCATCAGTCCAAGATAAAGAGTCTGTGAATCCACTGGACTGATGCACCTCCATGTGCACTTAGTTCAATGAAGGAGGGGTAGTAACCCCTAACTTCCTTCTGGGATACTCAAAAGTATCCTTTGGAAGGGCCTTAGTGAATATCTCTACAACTTGTTCTTTGGTTGGTACATATTCAAGTCTAACTTCATTCCTCAATACCTTCTCCCTCAAGAAGTGATACTTGATAGATATATGCTTTGTTCTAGAATGCATCACTGGATTCTTTGAAATGTTTATAGCACTTGTATTGTCATAAATTATAGAGATAGGTTCATCACTTACCATACCTATTTCTATCAAGGTTTGCTTCATCCAAAGTACATGTGTACAGTAGGATGTTGCTGCAATATACTCTGCTTCTGCAGTGGATAAAGAAATTGAATCATGTTTCTTTCTCAACCATGAAACTAATCTTCCTCCAAGGAAGAATGCACCACCACTTGTGCTCTTCCAGCCATCTACACAACCAGCCCAATCTACATCAGTGTAGGCATTCAAAGTGAAATCATTATCCTTCGAATACCATAATCTATAGTCTGGAGTTCCTTTAAGATATTTGAATATCCTCTTCACAGTTATAACATGTGCTTCCTTAGGTTTTGCCTGAAATCTTGCAACTAAGCATACTACATGCATGATATCAGGTCTAGTAGCAGTAAGATACAATAGTCCACCAATCATGGATTTGTACATGCTCTGATCAACTTTAGCAAATTCATCATCCTTACTCAATTTACATCTAGTTACCATAGGGGTACAAACCGGTTTGGAGTCATCCATTCCAAACTTCTTTAACAATTCCTTAACATACTTAGAGGCTTTGTTAGTTTGATTTACTTGAAGTCCAAGGAAGAAATTCAGTTCACCAATCATAGACATTTCAAATTCTTCTTGCATTTCTTCAACAAATATTTTACACATACCTTCATTTCCACCAAAGATGATGTCATCAACATATACCACAACTATCAGTATCTTGTCTTTCTCAACCTTGAAGTAAACATTGTTGTCTACGGACCCTTTGCTAAATCCTTTCTTTTTCAAGTATCTATCTAATCTAGCATACCAAGCTCTGAGAGCTTGCTTCAGACCATATAGTGCCTTTTTTAATTTACAAACCATGTTTGGTCTATCTAACAATTGAAATCCTTCTGATTGCTCCATATATACTTCTTCTTTCAGTTCTCCATTTAGAAATGCAAACTTGACATCCATCTGATATACTTTGAAGTATTTATGAGCTGAAAATTGCAAGAAAATTCGAATGGCTCCCATTCTTGCTACAGGTGCAAAAGTTTCTTCAAAATCTATTCCTTCAACCTGTGAATATCCTTTACATACAAGTCTTTCTTTATTTCTTACCACTTCACCATCTGCATTCAGCTTGTTTCTGAATACCCATTTAGAACCAATTACATTCTTGTTTGCATGTCTAGGGACTAGTTCCCATGTCTCATTCTTCTCTATATGTTGTAGTTCCTCTTTCATTGATTTAACCCAACTTTCATCATTACATGCTTCACTCATAGTCTTAGGTTCTATCTTAGAAAGTAAACACAAGTTTACCTCAACCACTTTGCTTCTTGTCTTTACTCCACTTTTGTCTCCAATTATCTGTTCCTTCGGATGATTTTTCTGAATATATTTAGGATTCTTCAGTGCAGGTTTCAATGTTTCCTCTTGTTCATAACTTTGTGCTTTCTCTTCCTTTTCTTCTTCTTGTATTTGGACACAGATTGGATCATCAGGTTCAACTTCAATTATTTCCACTAGTCTATACATAGCTTCATCAACCTTTACATTAACATTTTCAATTATTTTCCTTAGTCTCTTGTTAAAACATTTGTAAGCCTTGTTGTTATTTGAATATCCAAGGAAAATTGCCTCATCACATCTAGCATCAAACTTTCCAAGATGTTCTTCATCTCTTCTAATATAATATCTACTTCCAAATACTTTAGAGTATTTTACAGTAGGAGTCTTACCAGTCCATAACTCATAAGGGGTCTTAGTGTTGTTACCTCTGATCTGAACTCTATTAAGAATGTAAACAATAGTGTGGATTGCTTCTCTCCAATACACATCAAGAACATTGGCTTCTTTCATCATAGTTTTGGAAGCCTCTTGAACAGTTTGGTTCTTTCTTTCCATGACTCCATTCTGTTGAGGGGTTTTAGGAGAAAAATAATTTCTTTTTATGTCATGTTCTTCACATAATGCATTGAACTCACCAGATGTAAATTCTCCACCTCTATCGGACCTTAAGCATTTTTTTAGGTTTTCCTCATTTTCTACTCTTGCCTTAAACACTTTGAATCTATCAAGAGTCTGATCCTTTTCTCTAATAAATGTAACCCATGTTATCCTAGAGTAAGCATCAATCAAGAGCATAAAGTACATGTCACCACTTAGGCTTCTTGTTCTTGTAGGACCACAGAGGTTTGTATGGATTAATTCTAGCATTCTGATAGATGATTGATCATTTCCTTTAAAATTGTTTCTTGTTTTTTTCCCCATCTAACAACTTCTGCAGATTGAATTTAAAGGCTTTGTGATTCTAGGTAGATCTCTAACAACTTCCCTAGAACTGATCTTAACCAGATTATCAAAATTCACATGTCCCATCCTCCAATGCCAAAGCCAACTCTCATTAATCTGAGAAACAAAACATTGACCATCGCCACCCTTAAGTTGATAGATATTTCCATGAGTTCTTCTTCCAGCTGCAACCACAGTTCTAGATCCTTTTTTGATCTCACAAGTGTTATCCTGAAACACAAGCTTAAAACCTTTGTTGTACATTTGTCCAACACTTAAGAGATTATGCCTTAAACCATTTACATAATAAACATTGTCAGTATTATGTTTTCCATTAAAGTTAATTGTTCCTTTACCAACAATCTTAGCACCAAAATCATCCCCAAACATAACTATTCCTCCATCATACTTCTCAAGTTTAGTAAACTTACTCTTATCTCTAATCATATGATTTGAACATCCGTTGTCAATTACCCAAAAGTCTTCATCCTGCCCAGCATGAAAAGTAGTTACCAGAGTACCTTCTGATTCATCTGTCTTACTCTTCGGACCAAATTCTTTTGCACATCTTCCATGGTTAGTAGATACAGCTTTATTTTCCAAGGCTAGAAACAAACATTCATCTTTATCTTCCTCAAAGTCGGATTCATCATCAAAAATTACTGCATCTTCCTTAACATAATACAACTTTTTGAACTTCCTATCCTTTTTATCCTTATTCTTCTTTTGTGTAGCTCTTTTAGGACATCTTGATGCATAACGACTGATATTTCCACAACTGAAACATTTAAAGGGAAACTTACCTTTGTATTTACCAGTACCTTTCTTCAATCTCCTTGTGAAATTTGCTTCCAAATCTTCTAAATCATCATCATCTGACTCATCTCCTATTTTCATTGCTTTAAAGGTTGTTTTAGTCTTCTCCTTATCTCTTGCAAATTTTCTCATTTAAAATGCAGTCAAGACACCAAATAGATGCTCCTTAGTAAATGTATTTAGATCATATTGTTCCTCAAGAGCAAATACTTTGTCACTGTAATTGTCTGGCAAGGTCATCAAGATCATCTCAATTATATCTTCATTTGTCATGGTACCACCTTGATTCTTGATTTTTGTTGCTATAAGTTCAACTCTTTGATAATAGCTTGCAATGTCTTCTCCATCTTCCATTCTCAAGTTCTCAAATTTTCACTTAGTAGTTAGTTTCCTTGACAAATTTACTCTATCATTCCCTTCATAAATGTCTTTCAATTTTGTCCATACTTCATGAGCAGTAGGTAGAGAAATAAATTTTGTTCTTTTAGTTTTAGATAAATTACTAAAGATAGCATACCTTGCTCTTTCATTGTCTTCAAAAGTCGCAACCTCATCAGCAAAGGAAGGACCAGTTGCTGGTATCACATACTTTGTCTCCACAACTTTCTAGGTACTAAAATTAAGTGAAATTAGATAACTTCTCATTTGTTCTTTCCAGTCACTGTAATCAGATCCATCAAAAATAGGAATCTGCAACTTGTGTGCCATCTGATCTACCTCAAGCGATTAAGCTTTTCACCGAGGAACCAGAGCTCTAATACCAATTGTTGAAATGCACAAGACAATTGAGAAGGAGGGTGAATCAGTTGTATCAAATCTCTTTGCTTATAAACTTAATCTTTTCACCTTAACTTCAATATGTTATTAAGTGTAAACATGAAATGCAAATAACGAAAAGCAAACACCAGAGACACCAGATTTACATGGAAAACCCAATGAGGATTAGCTCACAATATAGTAGTAATGCAATACCGAATACAAAGGCTCACTGCTAGAGGGCTCACTGCCAGAGGGCTCACTACCCAAATACAAAGGCTCACTACCCAGATTAAGGGCTCACTACCTTGAGAAGGACTCACTGTCTAGAAAGGAGGCTCACTGCCTACAAAAAAATAAAAAGAGATAAATGAAGATCCACCACTAGGGTTCCACACATTCGCAACCTGATAAGAAGATTGTAGATGCCATCAACTCATTGCTTTCAAGAATCTAACACCTTAAAGAATTTTTTCCTTAATTCGCTCTTCCACTCTATGTTTTTCACACTTGTTCGCACACTTCGCTCACTTGCTCGATTCGTGGATGATTGATTGATGGATATGAAGTTCGCCACAACTTGATTTGATTTTATACCATATTCAACCTTAGAAACATTCACCAAGGTCAGCTTATACAATTTCAAATTACAAATTCAAACTAGGTCGGCTACTCAACATTCCCGCAATGGATAAGAATGAGAGAGGACCAATTAAATATTTAATTAAGGACCCAAACAACATCTTGAATCTCGCACACGTTTTCTCAAATTGATGTAAAAGCCAAATGTAACGTGTAAACACCAGGTTGGCCAAACCTAATGAAAACACCAATGATATTTGAAGTACATGCATCTCCAGCAAGATAATCACACATGGATCACTCAACACGCTTCACCAGTCATTTCACCATCTCTAAGAACACCTCAAGTACATCAGCAACAAACTTCATTTTTCAGAGAACTCTTCACCAGTCCAACTAGACCAACTAGTAAAAACACAAGAGCTCTGGAGCAGGTCTTCTGGAGTGCCAAACCACAAACAAATTTGTCAGAACACAGAAACCATCAGAAAAATTCATCTCCCAAATCTGCAAGATTTGAAACCAAATATCAGAAGACTGCGGAGCCAAAACATTTATCCCAGTCCTCAAACAAGTAGTTTTGGCAAATCAATTCACATACCAATGAGTCATATCTTATACTCACCATCGAATCAGAAGCTAGAACTCGGGATATACGATCCATTCAAGCTTATGAACACACCTACAAATCCGCATAGGCATAAGATCAACACAGGAGAAATGCAGAGCACAATACCAGAGCACACTCAAAACATACTTTATTTTTTCTTTCATGATTTCTCAAATTTTCTCAAAAGCACTTGGCAAATACACAACTTACTCAACCTGAACTGTGTTCACATCAATGAAAACACCACCAAACACATCCATACTTGCAAGAGTTTCTCTCATAGAATTAATGTGGATCCAACCTAGTTTCCTTTCACTTTCTTTTATTTAAGGCCTATAGTTCATTATCACTCATTTTCTACTCTCTATCTATTTCAATTTCAAAAACCATTTCTCCATTTTCCTTGTCTTGATTTTTCTAATATTTCACCCTTTGTAATTGAGCCATCAAAGTGACATCTTTTTATTCCAACTCTTCTCCACTTCCTTGATGAAGCATATTCTTATAATGTTTTAATCCTCATAAATATGGCATTTCCTTTCTTTAATTTATTTGATAGTGTAGCTATTATTACTTCTTTATCTTGGTCTATGGTTTGTTATTTGTCTTGTTTTTTCTCTAAAATACCATGTTTCATCAATTGATTTCTCTAGCAAGTGATTACTCTTCTAATTTTCTAAAAACTAGTGAGGTGTTTTTCAAACTCCTTCATCCTCGATTTGCAAAAATGTCCTCCTTTAGAGTCAAAAAAACATATATGGTTCCTTTTATAAATTTACTTGTCCCTTGTTTTGATAATTGTTTAAGAAATACTTCCACATTTCAAGCCATATGGAGAGATACTAGCTCAACAATAAGAGTCTCTAAAGTGCAACTAAGAGTTCCTAGTTTTGTTTTGTAGTTGTTCTATTGAAAATTAACATGATATCAAAGCTAACATAGAGGCTTGAAGTAGAAAAAAAAGTGGCTTAAGGGGGTGTTGGAGCAACTCACATTCTAAACCGTATAAAGGGTCATTGCTCTAGTGGTTAGAATGTTCATTACGTGTTTGGAGGGTCCTAGATTCAATTCCTATTTAGTCCATGAAAAATTAAACATGAAAATTTATACAAAATTATTGTATATTAGGTCATTAACCTATGAAAGTTTAAATTAGTGTTTTGTAATCTTCAGTATTTTTTGTAATCTAAACTTATAGGGATAACATAGTACAAATAAGAATACATACCAAAAAAAACATACTACAAATAAGAAACATTTTTATAAAAATAACTTATTTTCTTGGAGTTTTGGCTTTGCTTATTAATTATTATAAATTTCTAATTATTGGTTTTAAGGGTACACAATCAAAAAAATAGAGAAAATTGTAATAATTATTTTAATATGCTAATGACTGGTTTTATGGCACAAAGTTAGAAATAGAGAAGATTGGTGGTAATAATGAGAAACAAATCATCAATATTTACACTACAAGGAAATAAATTATGCCTTGCATTAAAGAATATGGGATAAAGCCACTAATTGGATTATACTCTAGCATCCTAAAAGAAGTTGAGAATAAATGTAATACAAATGAGTAAAAGTAATAAAAACATTAGGAAGGATTTGGGAACTTATCTAATATTAATTGTGTTTTCAAGTTTGATTGCTTTGATTGGCTTAGACTTTACAATAGAAAAACTAGAAACCAAATCAATGACCAAGAACTTGGACAAATATTATGAGCCTTCTAAGGATTGGGACTTGATTGCACTTACAATCTAGTTCTAGAACACTTCAATCTTGTGCATTAATGTTCACTTTTGAATTTTACCTTTGAGATATGTACAACATATTTATCTATGGTTATACCTGCACCCAAAAAATGAATGGTGTTAGAGAGCATGTTTAAAGTTTTGGTATAAAAAGTTGGAAGATTGTTGACTTCCTTGATAGAAGTCAAGCCTCATATTCAATTTAACAAGATTGAATACAAATAAAGCAAATAATGTTGATGTTGATGCAATTGAGACCAACTATGGTTAACGTTCTAAATACAAATATAAAATGTTTTCTTTTGATTAGCAAAAGATATTTTGTTTTGATTGACAAAATGACTTAAGATAATATCCTTAATTACAAGTCCTAGATATAATGCAAGACATTTGTCACCTAAACTAACAAGTAACCATCATATTCCTAAAAAGTAATCATAAAAAAGTGATATTTTGAATTTGAAATAGGAGGATTAAACTGTAGAGGCAACTTAGTGTAGGTAGGTAATGCCCTTCATAATTGGTTTGGTCCCATTTTGTAATGATGGGTTTAGCATAATACACCAAATCAATCAAATTAACTATTACAATCATATATTTACATCACTTACACAAAATAATGTAAAAAAAATGTAAATCTTACACTTTCATCATCTACAAACAAAAATAATTTAAATAAATAATTATTATATCAACGTACAATAACTAATGAAATCTAAGCAAGATTACAAATCATAAGAATCATTTCATAAAGTTTACTTTAAAAAATATTATTTTAATTTGCTTATCTCAAAAATATTTATATTTAATTATTTAAGAACAATAAAAATCATTTCATCTTCATCATAAAGTGAGATCTTAATATTGATAATGAAAATTTCTACTCAATTATATCGAAAAATATTCTTATATTCATCATAGAATGTGAAAATGCAATATATCTTAACAATAGAAATTAATTTAACACCTATTCAAAAATATAAACAACTAACTTAAATTTATGAATTTGATGGCATGAATATTTCTTATCATATTCTATAATTCATCATGTTTCTGAATATTTCTTATCATACTTTATAATTCATCATCACAACCTATTTTGAGTCATAGCATCATCACAATGTGTTTCATGTGATAACCCAATTTAATTAGTTAAATGATTAAAATCTGAGATTCTCTTTAACCCCAGCCATATGTGTAATTATAAAAGTTTTGACAACCTTCTTACGAACAAAGGACGATTCACATGACAAATATGTTGCTTTTTTAAAAATTGAAGTGTCGACTATTATTTTGCCTTGAATGGAAAGTACAACATTAATTGGCGAGCGAGGGCAAGCTCTGGTACAAGTCCACCTTTCCTGGTCGTCGAAACAGCAGAATTATACACTATTTTGCTTATTCTGAAACTATTGGCCCCTCACCTACCAAATGTAGGCTTCCAAAACAGTACAGATCAGGAAAATCTGGCGGGCGCCCTGACAATGAAGCGCCCAACTAAAATTAGGCGCAACGCTGACCTTACCAAATAAGTGACCGTATTGAATGCTACAGATAAGCGGCGCTCTTGTAGGGCCCACAATCCTGAGGTGCATATGTTGAAACCCTCCGCCATGGCCCAAAATAACCCCATCAAATGTGAAATTTCAATTTATTGAAACCGTCGGACAAAATCCCCTTTAACCCAAGAAATCTGCGCAAAGATAAGTAAAATGGTTTGTATCAGAGGCGTGCATATGCCATCAAACAGAGAACTAGAAAAATGCAAGCATATAATTGTTCTCTTCAAAGGAAAAACGAAACTCTCGCTTTTCAGACAGAACACTTCAGAAATCTTCCTTAAATCCTTAAGCTCAAGGTCATAGAGCCTAAATCCTCGCTCGGGTAGCAGATACAGGGGAAATTTTGTTTTTCCATCATTAATGCATGTTTTTAAATTTTATTTCACCTATATTATATTCTCTCTTGGATTGGAAAAAATTTCACTTCTGCTTTAGAAACTGAAAAAAATTAAGCATATGTAGGGCATTATGCATTATGCTGCGCAGATCTTTACCAGAATTTAGCAAAAGACTAACTCAGCAATTTAAAGGCGAGGCAGAAGCTCGCTTTCATGTCGCTCAAGCAAATAAATTTGCGCATCCATTATATTAATAATTCACAAAACTTTTCCACATCTATGATAAATTTTCTGTTCTGAACACAAAACCTAAAATCGCAAGCACGTCTCTCCAAAAACTCCGTATAATATTAAAATTAAGTAATTTTCTGAGGTTAAAAATGTGACATACACTCCCCTTGAAAAGCTTCAAATCCGCTGATTAGCTCTAATTTTTAGACATCTGAGGACACCTAGCGGTGTTGACCATTTCCTCAGAAACCTAAAAAACGCCATAGTTTAAAGCTCGTCCTAATCCATTCATAACAAAGAAAACCAGTGATATTTAAAACTCCATGGCCGTTTTTAGGGAAAATTAACGGACTTTACGTTTCGTAGCCCCTAGACAGAAAGAAAAAGTTAAAAAATACTGCTCCTTACACAAATGGCAGCTTATCAGTCCATCATCATCTGGATTTAAAGAAAAAAAATAGAAAAAATCGTTTCTCGCCAGAACAGCAAAAAATTACGAAAAAGAGTCTTCAAAGCTTTTACCGCAGAAAATCCGGAGGTTGCCTTGAGTTGAATAAGGCTTCCCGGACCGCTCCTTCACTGTATTTTTCTTCTCATCATCAATCTCATCTGGTTTTATATATACGTACATTCAACATTCCTGCATTTTCTTGCTGTCCTCCATATTCTCTTAATTATTCCTTCTGTTTTTTTTTACTTTCCCCGTAAAGCAAAAACCACCCAACCTTCACGAATTTTATATTATTTGTGCCGGCGAATCGGATTTTATCCGTCAAAAGGTTAGCCACTGTTTCACATTGAACTTGAAGACAATTTGACAGTTTTGTTTCCTTGAATTTCTTTTAGTTTTTTAAATGTGGCCCAGCTGAACTGGCGGGATAAGCATGACGCTGATATCTTAACTAACTTTAATTTGGAAGAGTTTTATTCATTTGTCTTTTTTCTAATTTGAGGATGGCCCCAAAAGTTAAATTTGATGGCCGTTTGTTTTGAGGTTTTTTTATTGTTTTAAGGCATTATATACTTTAAAGGAAAATAACCAATTAATTATTTTATCATTGTGAGGGTATATATGATAGAATTAAATGTTAAGATATGATGGATAATGATATTTAGTTTGAGGAATGACGTTGGAGGTATTTCTCATGTAATTATTGAAATTTGTTGTTCTACATACATTAATAAAAAGGTAATATGAATCTACCTTTCTCGAATCATATGCAAAATTGTGAGTTTTTTTTAGTCTAGATCGATTACGTTAGCATAAATCTATTATTTGTCTTATGGGTCTAATCATATTGGTTGCACACGTCTACTATCTAATTCACTTGAATCCCTACCTTTTGTTGGTTGTTAAGGACTTATGGTATTTAAGAATGCCTTGAGGAGGATACTAGATCACTAGACAACAAGTTCTCCTAGGTCAACCCTAACAAAGATTGACATTGCATTCATACTAAAGATTGCCAAGCAACAAAAATAGCATGCAAACATCTTAGACGATACTTATGAAGTAAATGTTGTTCCTTTTAGTGCACCAATTGAAGTATTCTTCTAAGACTTCTTTTTGGAATATATTGCTAAATAGTTTATCCTCATCTACGAGTGGTGAAACTTTGAGGACAAGTGTGTCCTCCAATAGAGAAGTGTCCTTTGATAGAGAGGTTTCCTCCAGTATTGCTTGCTCCTCCTCCTTTATGTCCACTATTTATGGGGAGACCTCCCTATGTGTGTTCTCCTTCTTCCACTTTGGTTTCTTCTCTGCACTTATTTGTAGGAGGGCCTTTGTTGCCTCTTCTTCTAACTATTATTTCTAAGGAGGTGTAGTAGCGAGTCTCCTCTTTCTCGATCAGCTACTTTCACCCTATGAAGTTTCTGCATGAGGAGTATCGATATGGAGCCTTTCAGACCTTTGGGGAGTGGATGTACTTTATTCCTCGATCTCTTGCTTCGATGGCCCCTATTCCTCATGTATGTTCTCTTGGTTTTTCTCGACATGTTCTTCTGATTTCTTTTTAGCCAAATAATCTATGTACTCCCAATAAGTTGTGAATTTCTCAACTTATGAGTCCTTGGGGAGGTTGAGGAGTGTGGAAGTTTAGGAGTGGATCTCTATATTTTTCACCTCATGGGAACTGGGGTATCCAATATGTTCTTGGCTTAATTACCTCCATGAATGTATAGTCCTTGTCGACAAGGAAGATAATATCTTTAATGTACTTGCAGACCATCTCATAAAAGATGTGTTCCCTCTCTTGTAACTTTTGTTGCAAGTATTTGAAGAAAGCCAAGTAGGTTGTGTGTAGGATGTGGCATCTTAGAAGTGTTTAACATACTTCTAAATTTGGTCTGCAACTAGTCGGGTGGAGTCCCAATTATTTCCCGCAAAGGCTAGCTGTCTTTGTATGAAGTAGAACATAAGGAAAATCAATAGTGTCCCAAACCTGAATTGGTAATGAGATTGTCTTGTCCTTTGAATCTTTTCCAAGAGCTCCTGCCGCAAGACCTCACATAGGTTAATGCCCTTCCCTTTTTGACCATTTGGTAGGCTAAGTGAATGGTGGTAGTGGTAGGTGAGTCCTCCTAATTTGTGTAGTAGATCTTGTAGGTTATGCCCATGGTCGCATTCTTGACTATTGGGTTTGTTATCTTGGTGATATTGAGACTTCAACGATCATATGTTGCCCAATGAGCCTTGTGACCTCTGCATTCTTGATGGCCTTCTTTGGTGATACTTCTTCTTGTGCAAATAAGCATGTTATTTCTTTTATGGCATCTTTGGTGATTTTGTAGGGTTGGTCCAGGTAGAGATACTCATCATAGAATTGACTCAATGTGATCCAGACCCAATCTTCTTCCATTGTGAAGTTTAGAAACTCTTTCTAAACATCCATTCATTTCTCAAAGATTGTTTTCTATTGCAGTAGATATTGTTGTGTGTTTGGTTGCATTAGGGTGTGCCTCAAGACTTCAAACTTGGTATGATCTATTTTTGTTAGGGGTGCATGGATCGATTTTTTGATATCTTCTATGTAGATGGCATCCACGGGTACCATTGAGAATGCCCTTGCAAGGTTAGTCTACATTGCTTTGTATGGGAATCTTTTATATTTTGGCCTAGGCTTTTGAGAAATTTCGATTAGGATGGGTGCAACCATTTTTGGAAGTAGAGATTTATAGTTGACTAATAATTTTCTTTAAGGTAGCTTGAAAGCACAAGTTTTAGAAAGAGTAGAGTAAACAGTAAGAATGGAAGAATGAGTGATGTATTTGTAATTTTCTTGCAAGGTGAGTGTATTAAATGTTGTAGCCATTTTCTCACCTTCCCGTGTTTTTTTTGCGAGCATTATTTTCCTACAACTCTTTTTTCCAATGAGTTATGTCCTATTTTTGGTATATGAAAAGACTATAGTACATTATTTTCTAGCTTTATTAGTTGGGCTAGGTTATTTTGGTTGAATAATAGTCTTCTTTGATCCCTTTTTTTATTTTGTTAGGGTTAGGTTGAGGAAATTAGCGTTCACACTTGGGCCTACCCAATATTTGTGGATAATGAAACCTAAATATCAAAGTTGTAATTTCCTTATCATGATTGGTCCTTTTATGTATTATTTCTTTTCTGGTCCCATGTTTATACCTTAGGTATATTTTTTATTTTTTGAAGATTTTTTAGTTTCTAATGTAGTGACTTTGTTGACTTCTTATATTGGGATATGTCCAAATTAGATGTTTTTGAAAAGATAAGCAGCATTTACAGGGTGTCGTACCCTTCACAAAGAGCCACCAAGGCCAAAAAGGAACAAGTCAAAAAAGCTAATAGTAAGTCAAAAAAAGAACAGAGACAACACTTTAACAGCACAGAGACCACATATAGGTAGCCAAACAACAAAACACCGGCGCAGGCAGCAGCTAACTGACATTGCCCCAATTTTTGAACAAGAGGTCCACAACATTATCACTGACCCAGTCTTGGTTCTCCTGGGAATTATTGCCCTCCAGCTTCTCCTTGATAACAATGGATAAGGTGCTAGTAACGAAGTGACCGAACTTCATTATGAAGTGGGTCAAACCTCCAAATCTTTTTATTGAGTGTGTCCATATTCTTCTCCAAAGCACAAAGCTCCTCCCCAACATCCATGGTTCTCGAGACCTCGTCAGGCTCAACAACTAGGGGGTGTGAAGAGTGAGAGGCCGAAGTCACTTTTTGTATCTTGTTGTCTTTCAGGGTAAACTATGGCCCTTCCACATTTTCATCCTCATCCTCCTCGGTCTCCTCTTCCTTATACTCCTTGTTGTCAGACTGCTCCTCCTCCGAGTCCATAATAATCTATCTTTTTTTACTGTTTTTCGCCAATCCCCCAGATCTCCTTATGGTAGTCTCCCCTCTAGTCATGACCGTAGTCCCCATAACAGTATCACCTTTAGAATATTTCCCTAATATGTTTGGTTAGTTGTTGTATGTTGGTTTTGTCCATTTATGATGTCTTTCTTGTGTTTGTGGTATTTTGTAGAGGTTTGATTGGCTTCTTGTGTACCATAAATGCTCTTTGAAATCCATATACGCTTTGAGAAGTTAATTCTTGTTCTCCTTACATCCATGCATCTTGAACTTCTTCACTATCAGGATAGTCATTGTCACTATCAAGTTCAATTTCTTCGGAGCTATTGGGGTCTTCTTCTTCTACGGTAGGTACCTTTGAGATAGAATAGAGATTTCTTGGATTTTCCCCCTCTCTGTCTTGTTCAATTTCTTCTACATATGTTTTTCCTTCCCTTTCTCCTAGTGGAATATGGACTATCTTATTGTCATCTACTAAGAATATCTCTTCCTTTCTTGAGTATATTATCCCATTACTATTGAAAAAACATCTCAGTACTAGCAATGCTCTAAAAGTCTTGAATGGTTGCTTCATCTCAATTTCATCAAAATTAATGATTTGTTTCAGTCCTTTGATGTTTATTTCAACATTCTTCCATGTGTCCTAAAGTCTCCATGCCAAATTCATCTACCAAACTGATGTTTATTGGTGTTTTGATTAACTTGGGTCTACCCAACCTCTCCCAAGTTGTTGCCAAAATATGTTTTAGGTCCCCACCTAGATATATCATCACATGTTTGAACTTAGTGCTATTAAGGTGTGTTATGATTAATAAAGAGCCATTCTTCTAGTTTCAATATTTTGTGATTTGATGGACTTGTTGTTTTTGTTTGTTCCAATATTTTCCTATTTGTTTGAGTTTGACTAAGAGGTCCTTTTGCTAGGCTAGAGAAGCTAAATTCATCAACATCTATTACTTCTTCCTCTGAAAAAAGGCTATAGTATCCTTTTGTTGTTGTATAATTTTTTGCTTGGATCTATCTACTATCTTATCATATTTTTTCTTGTCTAAAATTAATCATATTCCTCTTCTTCTAGGTTTGATTCTTCACTCACTTCTTCAATTTCTATTTGTTTATTATTTTCGATATTAGTCCCTTGTCTAGTCAATATTGTAATATTATTCTTCTTAGTTTTGGATTTCTTCATTTTCTTAATTTTTAATTGTTGTTCTTCACTAGAAAATTCTTCATTTGATGTATCAGATGACTAGTTATCCATTCTTTGACAACTTTAACTCCTTGTAGTGGTATTCTTCCGATTACTCTAGCTCCTTTGTGGTCTTGTAAGTTATCACTTTTGGAGTGTTTTGTGTTTTGATAACATTGCTGTGCTTTATTACATCTGAATATGGCATGAGAATCATCTCCACAAATGGAAATTTCCTTTTCTTTTTTCCCCAACACTCTATAGCATAATGGCTTGTCCTTTTGCAATTATACCATGTAACATCACTTATTTGGTGATTGTTTCCACCACATCCTCTTCCTCCTTTATATTTTTATTGCATGTTATCTCCCATGTAATCTTGTGGTGGGTTATTCTATAATGCATAAGCATTTCTATTATCTCTCCAAGGTGGTTTTCTATAACCTATATCATATAAAGGGCCTTCCACAAGTCCCTTAACATATGCCATTTTTATCTATGTTTGTGTCACATTTTCAGTTCATAGGACATCTTGGATTAGGATGACTTGTTGTATTTCAAATTTAGAATTGGTTTGCAAATAAATCCTCAGTAAGGTGGCTATCCCATTCATGGAAGGTTTTGTAATAAAATGTATTTATTTTAGCCAGTATGATTTTTAATCCTACATGTAATACGACTACAACTCTTTCTCCTTGGGCTTTAGGGTACAATAATTCTAGAGATGACCTTCTCTTGAACAATATGTGCACCAAATTTCTTTACCTTTCTTTGCTTCTCCTCTAGGTAAAATTCCATTTTGTATGGTTAGTTGCTCTACCGCTAATTGTAATTTCTCAAGGTTCTCTTTGATGCCATCTTTCTGAGGTGTGTGTCATGTTTTATCCTCTATGTAGTATGTCATTGTGATCAAGTTTTAATAGGTATAAAATATTCTTCCATATAAGGTTGCTCTTATATCTTTTTGTAATTTGGAGATGAAATATTCAATCTTTAGTCTCTTTGTTAACAGTTCCTCCAATTTGTGATAGACAAATAATTTGTCATAGGTCTTCATTGATTCTTAATCTCCTTGCACTAGGTCCCTCATTTTGCTAACACTCTCTATAGGGATATTCAAAGGGTCAAAATTTTCCAAGAAGTCTTGTTTTACTTCATTCCAACTTTTCCCATGCTTCGGGTAGGTCTTTTTGTACTAGTCTAATACATCCTTCCTTAGAGAAGATACAAAGTATAATAACTTTGGCTTGTCCTCATCAATGTATTATCTTTCCCACATAGATTCTAATAGGAATATGTGCTCCACAACTTCAGTTGTATCTCTTCCAAATATGAGGATTTTGGTTGATGATTCCATATTATTTTTTCTTCTTTCTGTTTCGAGTTTTTAGATTTGCAAGCTATTCTTTTCCTTCTTTTCTTTCTTTAATTTTCTAATGATAAGGGAAATTTTCTCTCTATCCTTATCTCTTGCTATATTTATGTCAAATTACTCTTTCCCAAGTATCTCTTCTCAATCTACTACTTTTCCTTCTTTCTCTCTTGTCTTTTTACTTTGTAATGTCTTTTCTTTCAAAATTATTCTACTCATATATGGTTTAAGAGAAAGGTCTTGGTTGGGGAGTTGTGACTCCTCAAGGTACCATTTCACTTTCTTATTTGTTATTGACATTTTTATTTATTTATGAACATAACTATTTACCCAAATTCAATCTGATTTCTTTAATTTTCCTTATTTCTTCTTCCTTAAGTTTCCTTATACTTCTATTGACTAATTCTTCTAAATATTCCACTTGAATAAATAGGGCCTTTTCAAAGTTTTTAAAAAATAAATAAATATATCATCCAAGTTAATGGTTAGATTTGATAGATCTTCAATCTAATTGTAGGACTTTTTCATGGTTGTGATGGGAGTGGTGTTTCTATATTATTGTAAGGTCCCAATAACAACCTTCTAGATTCTCCATAGTCATAAATATTCCCCTTTAAACTAGTTATGATTTGTCCTACTTTTTCCTAGCATAATTATGATTTCTTCAAGTTTTTTCATTCTTCTTATTTATTCTCTTTTATGTTTCCCTTGGTAGCACCCACTTTGGCGTGCTCAACAAAACCCTCATTGGCATTATCACTTCTCATTTTCTCCACAATTTCCATTCTTTTGTGATGTCTTTCTTCTCTCACATGATCTAGTTTTGTCTTATCTCCTTCATTTGAGCTTTTCATGTTCATTTTTATTGCTAATTCATTTTTTATCTAATCTCTCGCGTGTTTCTCTTATTTTATTTTTTCATGGGTGTGTTTGATTTGGGATTACATTAGTCCTTTTATCCCATGATAGTTATTTTGTAGCTTTTCGTATTGGTCACCTCTCTTTGAGGATCCCTTTCAAAATCCTTCCCCCTTTCCATTCTCTATCCCCTTGGTTCCTAACTCCCTCTCACAAGGTAAGCGATAAGAACATAGTTCTACATGTTTTCATATACTCCTTAATTTCCTTTTCTTTTCCTGTGTCTGATTTAAAATAAAAAAATTATTGGCATTATTGTCCTTTATATCACCTAACTAGGGCCTTGACAATTCAACCAATGTTAGCAAGAAAACTAGGGAAACATAGACCAAATTTCTCAATCCCAAGTACTTTCTGAGTGTTGTAGTTTATACCTTAGACTTGGTCATATAAAGGTAGTAATGGTTAGATTCGGGCAAAGGATTAACTAATCTACTATAGCTTCACAAAATGTTAGATAACATCATATATGTAGAATTTTGGTGTCATTATATTAATTATATCAATGGAGTACATTCATATATATTCCCCTATATTCTATACATCTTTCCCTTCTTCTTACATATATTCTCTTATACATAGATTCTTACATATATCTTCTTACATATGTTTTTACATATATATTATTGTATATATCCCTATTCTTCTATTATTAATATATTTTCCCATACATATATCTATGGGATGGTACATGACCCATCTATCCTACCCCTTCTCTAGATGGCGTCTTTTCAATATTATGATTTGCAAGCTCTTCTTGGCAAGGTGTGGTAGGATTTTCTCAACGGTGTTTGAATTGTTGCTTTTTCCTACCAACATTATTTAATTTATCACTTTTTTCATCTCCTCACAAATAAATGATTACCTATTTCCACCTATTATCCACCTCAACTATATGGCTAAAAAAATTAAATAATATTATTTAATTAAGCCTATTTTCCCTCACCACTTTCCAAGAATAATAGGGATCTAGGAACACATGTCCTTGTGCTCCCATTATTCTCTCAACACAACCCTAGAATCTAGCCTTCCTAGATGCACATGTCCCTAACTTCCCTCATGTCCTTAACCACTTACTAAACTTAGTAAATTCATCCTAACCACACACATTATAACTACCTTATCCCCACCCTTCATCTTTTCCTAGATCCTAGGGAATTCCTCTCATCCATTCTTCACCCTTGATCTCAAATCAGATCTTGGCCATCCATTCCCCATTCTCAAAATTTATAAATTCAAGCACTTCCCTCATTCTTCATCCAAAATCATTCAAGCTATGTATATGTTTCCAAATTAGTAATCTTCAAGCAAAGAGAGCATCCACAAATCAAGCATCGAAGGAGAAAATCAATTCACAATGAAGACTATGGAAACATGTTATATTATTCCAAAATGAAGAGGAGAGGGAGCGGGAAGAGGAGTGGAGGGGGAATTTTGAAATATGGAGATGAAACAAGTGGTTAAGGAGATGATTTCGAGGAGGCGGATGGATCACAGGTGGGAGGAAACTTGTGGCTGGGCAGATTGTTGATTTCAAGCTTTTGGGTTACAACAACTTCTTGTTGGCTTCTGTCATTTCCCAGTCGACTAGTTATGCTCAGAGCAGGTTGTTTTTGTCCAGTTGGGATGTGATAATTTTGTTGCTTGTTGTTGGTTGCCCTCTTTGCTATGGGGTGGGTGTCTCTTTGCCCTCTATTTTTTGTGTGAAGATATGTAGGTTGCAAGATCCTTTTGGTTGGTTGTGCTTTGGCGATGAAGGAGATGCTTCAGGGGAGACAAATGGATCACTAGTGGGAGGCGACTTGTGGCTAGGTAGGTTGTTGATTTCAAGCTTCTGGGTTGTGGTGGCTTGGTGTTGGCTACTGTTGTTTCATTTTTTATTTTTGGTGCAACTAAAATCATGGGTTCTTTGGAGGCTCTTTCCTCTGATCTTTGCCTATTCTACTTGATGGTGGATTATTGCTCTTGTGCCTGGTTTGGGTTCTCTTTTATTTCTAGTGTTTTTCCTATGCAACCCCCATTTGGTATGGGGTTGGGTAGCCTAAAGAAAGTGGTGCTTTCAGTTATGTATGTTGTTAAGGCTATAGATTTCACTACTATACGGATTAGATGGATGAGGAAGGGAGACCATTTTTTTTTATTTCGTCCTCCTAGTTTGTGAAGATTTCTTTGTTGAGGGGGTTTGTTTTTGTTTAATGGGTTCCTTGTTATATTCAAATCTTTCTTTTGGGAGATTATGCTACCATAATCTTTGTTGTGAAGGTGTTTTTTTGTGACCATTTTGTTGTGACTCTCCCAAAGATGGTGAATCTTAGTCTTTTGCAGGGAGTTTTTTATTTTATGAAGGGTTTCTTGAGTGTTTAGATGAAGGCACATGTGGTTTTAATGGACTCTGTTATAGTTGGTGTTGGTATATTGGTGGTTGGGTTATCTCTATTGGCCTAGTTATCTGAACCTCTCCCCTCTATAGGAGAGAAAGAAATGGAACCCCATCCTACCAAAACCACTTCGATCCTGCCCACCAAAACTTCACCTCAAAAGGATAATTACCACCTTCAACTCAATAGAAGAGGGTTCCACTTCAAAGGGAACAATCTCCCCCTCTATAGGAGACACCAACTGAAGATCCTGACAGTAAGCGACTTCAATAGGAAGGGCATCCACAACTTCTTTTAGCATCACAAGCATCAGGTACAAATAGGAAGAAGCATAACACTCCAAGTGGGACGGTGTTGCAAGGAGGTTGATGCTTCCCAATTTTCTACTATGTTTTCCAAAACCCTATTGAGGTGGGGTGTTTGGACTGTCTGGTTCTTTGGACCATTAAGTTAACTGGTTTTTGGACTCAGATTTGGTTGTTCTGAGCAGATGATTTGTCTGAGCTAATGGTTTGTTGCAGTCTAGATAATGCAGGCTAGTTTTTTCCAATTGATTCAGGCAATCTTTTCTTCTATTAAAAGGTTTTAGGTCCTTGTTAAAACTTGTTTGTAAAAGGGTTTAAGGCCCCTCCAAAACCTATTTTTTGCAATTGGTTTGGTCTTGTATTTCTCTCTTTGGATGTTGTTGTTTAGGCTGCTGATGGTTTGTGTTTTTTATTCTATGTAGCTCTTTCTATGTCTGGGTTTCAAGTCCTTGTAAAACCTATTTGTATTGGGTTTCGGGGGGCCATCAAAACTTGCTTTACCCATAATCAAAAAAATGTTATATTTATTTTGATGTTATACTTTGTTGAATTTCTCTTATGTCTGATGTATCTAGAGGTTCAATTAATACTTTATAATAAGATTCTCTTGCACTGCATTTGGTTTTATTTCAATTTCTAAATTAGCACTTACATTCTAGCGACTCTATTGGGGAGCACCCCCATATTTCACTCCATTTTGCATGCTTGTGTTTTGTGGCGATTTCTCACTAATTTTTTGTGTAATCCTTCGAAGGATTTTCAAGTATCAAGTTTTTATAGGTGTGTCTGAGAGCAAAATTGGCTGCATTATTACATTTAGGATGGCTAAGAGATGAATTTTGACATAAAATGCTTGTTTTTTTTGTTAATTTTCTTACAAATTTTGGTGACTCCACTTCATATTACATCAAGGAAAGTTTTAACTCCAATGATATTGTCAAAAGATGAGGTAGATAAAATGGATAAGATGAAGTATTGGGCCTAGTCTACTTAGAGTTGGATAAGGCATCTTTTTAACATCGAAAATAAGGCAATTGATATTTCCATCCAAGTGCATAATAATTTTCTCATCCTCAAGGATAAAGTAGATAAGTTGGTCAAAGATTGCAATAGCAATGAGAAATATCATGTCTTAGTATTTCCTAACTTAGTAGTTATAGAGAAACACTCCAATGAAGTGATATCGAGGGAAGGTATTCTAAAGAAAGAATTAGTCAAGGAGCCTCACTATTGGTTGCATGCCCTCAAATTCCATAGAGAGAGAGTGATGTAAGTGGAGCCAAAAGCGAAGAAAATTAATGACCAAATTAACGAGGCCTTGATGGCTTGTGGCCAATTTTTGGGAGAACTTACAAAAACTCATTTAGATGCTTCTACAGGTGTAAATGAGAAGATTCTAAATAAAAAATAGAAAATATTAATCCACAAAGATCCTACTAAGGAATTATCAAAAGATTTTATGGATGAGGTTGTTTAGTTTTTGGTCAAGTCCCAAAAATTTATTAGCCAGTAACCTCCATGGATGGCTTTAAACCATCAATTGATCAATTAGTATGATGCTCAGTATTATAAGATGCATGCTTCCATAGGTCCTCCTAATGATGAAGTTACACATCCTTGACATTTGTTGTAAATTTTTCCATGAAGGAGAAGTGAGAGGGTAGAAGTGTGACCAATGATCATTTTTTGTAAAAGTGCCAACTAAAAATATTTTTGGGATTTTGGGCCCTAGATTTCTTGGGATGTTGTAAAATGTAATTAATGCAAAGATATATTATAATATACTTTTACATATCCCTAGGTGCATTTTTAACTAATTTTAGTTGGAGATGGATGAATAATATGTTGTAAATATTTAATGCTCTCCAAATATTTAATACAAATGTAATAATTGGCCCTTGGTGTTGAGATAATCTTCACCTTTGATTTTGCCTTAGGTTTTTTTGTCTGTGCCTATGAAAGGTAGCACTCTCTCATTGTAAGGTTTGTTGAATAGGAATTTTTGTAACCTAGCATTTGAAATTAATACAAGCACAACATTGGAGTTTTGGTGTTCTACTTGTTATTTCGTATGTGTGCATGGTTCTTTTTCTTCAATATAAGATAAAATTTAAGTTATGATATTGGTGTAGTATGAAGATATTTGATATATCTCTAGTTCATACCATTTGTAATTTGTTGATTATAAGTTGTTTTGTATGGTTATTTTGTAATACCCCTCCATTTTGATCTATTGTGTGAACTATGTTGTTTCCTTTCTATGCTTTAGTTTTGTGTTGTACTTGGACTATGTACTTGATTACAGTGGATCACTATTTTATCGTGATGTATCTTGATGTGATGATACTATATTTTGATGTGATTATATGGCATGTTTGGAATCAGCATAAGGGGTTATTTAATTTATGATGTTTCATGCTTTTGATTATGCTGCTATGTTAGATGCGTTAGTTATTACTCTTGTATTGGTGAAGAGGATGGTATCGCATCACTCGCTTGTGAGTGCCTTGCGATCTCGTGATTTCCTCTTCACGGTGTGCCTTATTTATGACATATTATTGCATGTGGATAAATTTGTTGTTCGCATGTTGATAGGTACAAGACATCGACTCCACCTGGTTTCGCAGGTTCGAGCGTGTCCAAGGCCCAACGACATCTGATTGGGAGATAGTAGCTAGGATTTTCATGTCGAGTCGTCACCCTAGTCGTAGTGTGTTGTCAGTCCTAGTATGGTCCAGTTGTGCTATTTGGTTCTAATTGCCTGATTTCAGTCTATTTGGGGAGTTACAATAATGTTGGAATTGTGATTTAATTATTGAGTAATTTAATTTAATTAATTTAATATTTAATCTTATGGTAGATTTATTTATTAATTTATTAAGTTATTCATGTTGAAATGATTTAAATTATTCATTTTGGAAAAACATGCATATTTATGTTGAAATTGGAAATTAGAAAAATAAAATAAAAGTCAAATTTGAAATTCAAAAATTCAAAAATTCAAAAATTTAACAAAAAAGATATTTCCTATTTTCTGTTTTTTGGAATTTATGAGGGTTGTTGTAGGACTTTTGGAAGGATTCTTGGAATTTCTTCACAATATCAAAAATGGAGTTTTTGGGAGAAAATTGAAAAGAGAAGAGGAAGATTGCTTAATTTTGTGGGTTTGGAGGAAAAGCTTGTGGAATCTGAAGTGATCAAGAGGGTTTCAAAGCAGCAGCAGGTTCTTCAACATACTCCAAGAGAATCAGGTTCTCACCTTGTTTTATTGAAATTTTGTTGATTCAATGGTGTTGAGTTAATGGAAGATTAATGGCTATTGTTATATCAATTTTATTTTGTTTTTCTTGTGTTCAATTTATTTGAAGTCTCAACTTGATAGATTGAGCATTGAGATATATATTCATATATAGATAAATGATTAGGCTTGTGTATTTATTCTATATATTTATTTATATTTTCATTTTGTAAGGTTATGCTGGCAAAATTTTATAAAAATAAAATTTTGTTAGAAATTTTTGTCCATGCTTGCATTTTAAGGCTCTGGTTTTTTTCAAAAAAATAAAAGAGGTCTGTCATTTTTTTTTCTAAAAAAAAAATGTATAGAAAAAAAAGAGCAAGGGGCGGTTGGGGCTCACCCCACCGCTGCTTTCTTGGGAAGTACAGTTGGGGCTCACCCCACCGTCGCTTCCTTGGGAAGTGCAATGGGGGAGCACGCCCAACGCCACCCCAGCCCGCAGCTCGTGGCCCACACGGACTGCGCTGGCAATGCTACCAGCGCCACCCGCATTGGCCGGCTCCATCGCCGTGTCGCCTCCCCTTCCCACGCACCCTGCACGGGGGTTCCTTCCGTCGCGCCCAACTTCCCAGTGGCGTCGCCTCCTACGGCCACCGTAAAACAAGCCACCATCATCGTCGGCTGACCTTAACCCTGCCATGTGCATGAAACTCGAGGTCGCGTGGCTCAACCCTAGGGTTGGTGCGCGAACCAAGGATCATGCCTTGGGTTTTTTTTTTAAATTTAAAAAAAATATTAAATATATATATTATAATGTTTTATTATATTTTAATATTATTATATTTATAATATTCTAATATGATAATCATTATAATATTTTGTTAACCCAATATTATATTCATTTAATATTATGTAGTATAATAATATTAAATGTTTTAATAATATAATATTATGATTCATAAGGGTATTAAAATGTTTTTTAGTGGGTTAATATTATGAATTTCATAATACTATTAGAGAATTTGAATAATTATTATAATTTAAATGTTTTAGTATTAACATTTTGAAAAGGGGTTATTTTATTTTATTATTGCATTATTTAAATGGGGAATATTGAATTTTTTAAGGAATTAGTTTAATTGAATATGCAATAAATATTTTATTTAGAAATGGGATTTTCGCTTATCTGAATTATTAAAATACTGGGTTTCGTTTTATATCTTTAAATGTTGCGTGGAAATAAAATGATTTTTAAATGGCGTAATTAATTCTGTTTATTTAACGCACTGTTTACTAAATGCTAGTGAGGAAATGGGTTTAGTGAACCCAAAGTAGATCTGATTCTTGTCTTGGTATTGATATGTGTGCGTTATCATTGGGAAATGTGGTTTTTAATATTTAACAAGTCTTCCAGTTGGGATTTCAGTCTGTGGGTTGTCGTACTGTGTAGTCAACCATAGATGGCCTTAGGTAGTGCGTGTAACCAATTTGTTTCCCAGTTATCACGAATGGGAGTGTATTGACTGTATGTCATGGTTAGAGATGTGGTATCCTTATGTCGCACTTGTGTACCCTTGGGTTGTGCAGTTGTTCCACGTGTCGTCTTAAAGGAGTGGCTTATAACGAGGGTCGGCACAAAAAGGGGTGCCAAGATAACTCGTTGTAAGTTAGCTAATCCAGTGATAACTAAATTAACTGATTAGAGTATCACGTAGTATCAAACATTTAATAAGATAATTATGCCTCACTTATGATCACAAGGGCTTGTAAAGACCTGGATTGAGACAGGAAGGCCTGGAATGGCAAGATCGTTATCTTGTCTCTACGAAAGATAAGTGATTTCACATTGGTTTACATGAGGGACCAAAAATTGTTAGAGGTTACCAGGATAACCTGAGACGGGGGCCGGGACCTAGGAAGACTCACCAGGATAACCTATGTAACAATGTGATGACACTTCTCCTAGGTCGACAATATGTTCGCATCAGTGTGATGCAATTGATTATGTAATTTTTGGAAGCATTGTAACCCTATGATTAAGTGATGCTACTGTATTTATTTTAGTATGGTTATGTTAGCCTATGTCTAGAGGTAGCCATCCTTAGTTAGAGATTCTGGTTACTATCTCCTAGCACAGTGGGTGGATCTTTGGGTTCCACTTGGTTGGGTGGAGCGTGCACCTTACTCTGTTGGGTTTCTCCTTGTACGTATGGACGAGACTTCCAGCTGGAGAGCTCGTGGTTTCAGTTGCAATCCTTACTTGTTATCTTTTCAGTTATTCTTGTAATTATTACCCCTCTTGTTATCGAGGTGGAATTTTTAATTGTAATTATGTTACCGGATTTGCCTCATTCGGGGAATGAGTGATTGTAACCTTATTGTTTAATGAATGGATTAATGAAATCGAAAGTCTTATCTTATGCTTGTTGTTATTTCATCTTACTTGGAATGTATGTGTTAATTTATTAATTAAATAATTGTCATAGTTTATATTCATGTTTTTTGTTGAGGTTCTATATAACCTCTGTCTCGTAACCTTAGAGGTTGTTGGCATTAGTTAATTAACTTACTTATTATTTATCCTTTAAAAAAAAAAAATTATTCCGTTTAAGTAGTTAAATGCAACTTCCTCTAGGGTTGTGTGGCGGGGCGTTACACATGGTATTAGAGCCTAGGTTTAAATACTAGGTACTCTGGGATTATGATGGAATTATTAAGCCTTAGTCGTTTAAGATTTTGAGTTGTGTACCTTTCCTAATACCTTGATGTGTTTGTGCAGGATTATGCCGCCCAAACACGGAAGAGGTAGAGGGCGTGTTCGTGGCCGTTTAGGTGGTCGTGGTGAGAGTCAGCATGACTCTCCTCCTTTAGTTCCTCTTATTCCTGATCAGGAGGAACAACAGGCATCGCAGAATGCACATGGGGTTGGTAATCTGCAGCAGGATATAGTAGGGATCGAGGCAGCGCGTAGAGCGCTAGAGGAGGCTTTGGCACTCCTTGGACCTAGGCAGGCAGAGGTTCAGATTAACCCTATAGTGAGGGAAGCTCCACCCCAGTCTGAGGCTCACATGAGGGACTTGCTCAGGGGGAACCCTCCATTATATGATGGATTTGGTATGGGTTTAGAGGCCGAGACCTGGCTGATAGATCTAGATAGGTGTTTCACCATGCGTTCGTATGGTAGCAACACCAGAGCTCGTTGTGCCATTATGCAGTTGAGAGGATTTGCATCCGCTTGGTGGAGATTAGAGGAGCAGAAGCTCCATATTGACATTCACACTACATCATGGGAGATCTTTGTAGAGAGATTCAGAGCTCGATTTTTATCTGAGCATTGGCGTCAGCGTCGAGGCAACGAGTTCCATGCCTTGCGTCAGTTAGCATTATTTGTTGAGCACTATGAGCATCGATTTTACAAGCTCAAATAGTATGTAGGGATTGGTGACGACGAGAGCATGTTGGTTCACCATTTTGTCAGGGGCTTAAATGCCCGTCTCAGCGGTGGTGTGAGGGTTTTCGAACCCAAGACCATGGAAGTGGCAGTAGAGAAAGCATGCATGGTTGAGGAGAATCTGAGTATGGCACTTGGGGGGCACATGAGTGCTCTAGTTGGCAGTAGTGCAGTGGCTGGATCTAGTGCTAGAGGAGGGCAGTCTCAGGGAGGTTTACCTCCTAGGTCTCAGCAGGGGCCATCTCAGGGTGGTCAGCAGCAGCAGCAGACATCGCAGGGGAAACGTAAAGGTTTCCAGTAGAGACAGGGAGATAGGAATTGGAGGTGTGTGAAACGCTCCAACTTTGAGCAGCCAACATAGAGTTCGCAGTCTACTTTCAGGGATAGTGCGCAGCAGTCGAGCGCACCATCTGGAGGTAGAGGTTTTGGCAGGGGCATCGAGTGTTTTGCATGTGGTCAGCAGGGTCACATGGCTAGAGGATGTCCCAATAGGGGCACAGTTGGGTTTTCTCAGGGACCAGCGACATCCGAGCCGACAGTTGGTGATGCAGGTAGAGGGCATCAAGTTTTTGCAGTGGTTGATAAGCTCCAGGCAGAGCATCAGGGCACGGTCATCGAGACGTATGGTATGTTGATGGGTAACCTAGTTACCATTTTATTTGATTCAGGAGCAACAGACTCTTTCATTTCTTCATCAGTCGTGTCGCGATGTAGACTAGGTGTGGTAAGGCAAGGCGATAGGTGGTAGGTAGAGCTAGCTTCGAGTGCGAAAGTCACATCGCATTCCCTTGTGCTAGAGTGTAGGTTGGAGATTGGACCTCTTCAGACTATGTTGGACCTTCATGTTATTCCTTTGGGTTCTTATGACATCATCATTGGGATGGATTGGTTGGAAGCACATAGTGCAGTCTTGGATTGTCGACGCAAGTCGATTCGATGCATTGATGCATCTAGTAGAGAGTTAGAGATAGTGGGAGTCCTGAGGCCGATTTTTTTGAGGGTCATCTCAGCTATGCAGTTGAGAAGGTGTGTAAGTCAGGGTTGCCAGTCGTTTGTTGTCACAGTGGATGACTTGGATCTAGGTAGTGGAGAAGAGAAAGTCTCTCTTGATAGTCAACCCGTCCTTCAGGAGTATTCCATGTCTTTCCAGACGAGATTCTAGGGATGCCACCTCAGAGGGATATTGACTTCAAGATTGATCTTATACTTGGTTCACAACCCATCTCTCGAGCTCCCTATCGTATGACTACCTAGGAGTTGAAAGAGCTTCGTTTGTAGCTTGAGGAGTTGTTAGAGAAGGGCTTCATTCGCCCTAGTGTTTCACCTTGGGGAGCACCAGTCATCTTCGTAAAGAAGAAGGATGGTTCACTTCGGTTATGTATTGATTACCGATAGTTGAACAAAGTGACCATCAGGAACTAATATCTGCTTCCTAGGATCGATGATGTCTTTGATCAGGTCAAGGGTGCCACCATCTTTTTGAAGATTGATCTTAAGTCAAGATATCATCAGCTTCGGATCTTTGACTCTGATATTCATAAGATAGTGTTTCGAACGCGGTATGGTCACTACAAGTTCATAGTAGTAACATTCGAGTTGACAAATGCACCTTCTGTGTTCATGAGTCTGATGAAGGGTGTATTTTTTACTTACCTAGATAGGTTTGTCCTTGTGTTCCTCGATGAAATTCTGATTTATTCCAGGACTATGGTAGAGCATGAGGAACATTTGCGGCAGGTATTGCAGTGCTTGCGAGATAATCAGTTGTTTGCCAACCTGTCGAAGTGTGAGTTCTTCAAATTTGAGGTACAGTACCTTGGGCATGTCATCTTAGGGAAGGGTATTTAAGTGGATCCTGCAAAGATCCAAGCGATCTCAGATTGGCCTGCACCCACGAATGTGGCAGAGATACATAGCTTTATGGGGCTAACAGGTTATTACAGACACTTTGTGCAGGGTTTTTCGAGGATAGGTTATCCTATCACTACTCTTCAGAGAAAAGGGAAGAGGTTTGAGTGGTTAGAGAAGTGCGAGGTAGCATTTCAGAACCTTAAGGAGATGTTGACTAGTGCACCAATACTTGCGATACCAGATCCGACTAGGGACTTTGTAGTTTGTACAGATGCGTCCTTGGAGGGTCTTGGTGCAGTGTTGATGTAGGATGGTCGAGTCATTGCATATGAGTCATGGAAACTCAAGGACCATGAGTTGAACTATCCCACCCATGATCTTGAGTTAGCGGCAGTTGTGCATGCATTGATGAGATGGAGGCATTTCCTTCTTGGCCATAGGTTTGAGCTGCATAGTGATCACAGGAGTCTTTAGTATATCTTCACGCAACCCAACCTTAATGCTAGGAAGAGGCGTTGGATGGAGTTCCTTTGTGAGTACCATTTTGAGGTGAAGTACATCCAGGGGAAAGAGAATGTTGTAGCGGATGCACTTAGTAGACAGAGACATGAGATATCCGAGTTGACTCTAGTTGTGAATCTACGAAGTTGGATTCTTTTCGCCCTTCCAACAGATAGTTGGTACCAGGAGGTTAGGATAGTGATCGAGGCAGGTAGACCTCTTGAGGGCAAACATTCAGGATATACTCTAGATTCAGATGAGCTATTGAGACACACGGGACGCATATATGTTCCTCCTTCAGATGGCCTTCGTACCTTGGTCATGACTGAGGCACAATGTGCACCCTATTCATCCCATCCTGGGGTGAAGAAGATGCATGCAGATTTGCGTCAGTTGTACTTTTGGCTAGGGATGAAGTGAGATATCGCGGATTTTGTGTCACGATGTCTAGAGTGTCAGCGAGTTAAGGCTGAGCACTAGCATCCAGCAGGGCTCCTGCAACCGCTTTTAGTACCAGAGTGGAAGTGGGATATAATCTCATTGGATTTCATTGTTGGTTTACCCATCTCTTCGAGACGGCATGATGCAATAATGGTGATAGTTGATAGGTTGACGAAGGTGGCACACTTCTCACCTATGTGCTCATCCTACACTGCATCGTCCGTAGCTAGAGTGTTCATGGAGGATATTGTGAGGTTACATGGCATTCCGCGCCGGATTATCTCCGACAGGGATCCAGTGTTTACCTCAGCTCTTTGGACATCATTGCAGCATGCGATGGGGACACAATTGAACTTCAATTCAGCTTATCACCTCGAGACAGATGGACAGACCGAGAGGGTTAATCAGATCCTTGAGGATATGTTATGTGTGTATGTAATGGACCAGCAGACGCGATGGGAGGATTATCTCTATTTGGTAGAGTTTTCCTATAATAATGGTTTCCAATGTTCCATTGGTATGCCTCCATTCCAAGCATTGTATGGGAGACCTTGTCGTACCCCTTTGAGTTGGGATCGACTGGAGGACAGGATAGTGTTGGGTCTTGAGATGTTGCAGGACATGGAGCAGCAGGTGGATAGGATTAGAGAGCACTTGGTGGAAGCGCAGGATAGGCAGAAGAAGTATGCAGATGCGCATAGAGTGGATCGTCAGTTTGTTGTAGGCGATAGAGTCTTCTTGCAGGTGCGTCCGCGAAAGAGTCTCATCCATTATGGGAAGGGCTCTAAGTTGGTGCCTCGCTTTGTCGGACCTTTCGAGATACTCGAGAAGATTGGTCATGTTGCTTATCGTCTTACTTTACTGCCCAGTCTCTCGTGCATTCATGATGTGTTTCATGTTTCAGTTCTTCGATCGTACCATCCAGACATTTCTCATGTCCTTGATTGGAATGCATTGCAGGTAGAGGATGGGCAGCTAGCTTTGGAGCCTGTGGCCATCGTGGAGCGCAGAACACTCACCCTTTGAGGGCGAGATATTGATCAGGTTAGGATTCAGTGGGATCCTAGGGATGACACGTCATCCACATGGGAGGATGCAGCTAGAATGAGGGAACTTTATCCCTATTTGTTTGTAGGCTTCCAGGAGTAAGCCTGACCCTAGGGGGGGAGGATATAATACCCCTCCGTTTTGATCTATTGTGCAAACTATGTTGTTTCCTTTCTATGCTTTAGTTTTGTGTTGTACTTGGACTATGTACTTGATTACAGTGGATCACTATTTTATCGTGATGTATCTTGATGTGATTATATGGCATGTTTGGAATCAGCATAAGGGGTTATTTAATTTATGATGTTTCATGCTTTCGATTATGTTGCTATGTTAGATGCGTTAGTTATTACTCTTGTATTGGTGAAGAGGACGGTATCGCATCACTCGCTTGCGAGTGCCCTGCAATCTCGTGATTTCCTCTTCACGGTGTGCCTTATTTATGACATATTATTGCATGTGGATAAATTCATTATTCCCAGGTTGACAGGTATAGGACATCGACTCCACCTGGTTTCACAGGTTCGAGCATGTCCAAGGCCCAACGACATCTAATTGGGAGATAGTAGCTAGGATTTCCGTGCCGAGTCGTCACCCTAGTCGTAGTGTGTTGTCAGTCCTAGTATGGTCCAGTTGTGCTATTTGGTTCTAATTACCTGATTTCAGTCTATTTGGGGAGTTAGAATAATGTTGAAATTGTGATTTAATTATTGAGTAATTTAATTTAATTAATTTAATATTTAATCTTATGGTAGATTTATTTATTAATTGATTAAGTTATTCATGTTGAAATGATTTAAATTATTCATTTTGGAAAAACATGCATATTTATGTTGGAATCGGAAATTAGAAAAATAAATTCAAAAATTCAACAAAAAAGATATTTCCTATTTTCTATTTTCTGGAATTTATGAGGGTTGTTGTAGGATTTTTGGAAGGACTTTTTGGTTATCTTGGAATTTCTTCACAATATCAAAAATGGAGTTTTTGGGAGAAAATTGAAAAGAGAAGAGGAAGATTGCTTAATTTTGTGGGTTTGGAGGAAAAGCTTGTGGAATCTGAAGTGCTCAAGAGGGTTTCAAAGCAGCAACAGGTTCTTCAACATACTCCAAGAGAATCAGGTTCTCACCTTGTTTTATTGAAATTTTGTTGATTCAATGGTGTTGAGTTAATGGAAGATTAGTGGCTATTGTTATATCAATTTTATTTTGTTTTTCTTGTGTTCTTCAATTTATTTGAAGTCTCAACTTTATAGATTAAGCATTGAGATATATATTCATATATAGATAAATGATTAGGCTTGTGTATTTATTCTATGTATTTATTTATATTTTCATTTTGTAAGGTTATGCTGGCAAAATTTTATAAAAATAAAATTTTGTCAAAAATTTTTGTCCATGCTTGCCTTTTAAGGCTCTGGTTTTTTTCAAAAAAATAAAAGAGGTCTGTCATTTATTTTTCTAAAAAAAAAATGTATAAAAAAAAAGAGCAAGGGGCAGCTAGGGCTCACCCCACCGCCACGGAAGCGGCAGTGGGGGAGCGCACCCAGCGCCACCCCAGCCCGCAGCTCGTGGCCCGCGCGGACTGCGCTGGCAGGGGCCACTGCAGTCAGTGGTAGCGCTACAACACCACCCGCGTTGGTCGGCTTCGCTGCCGCGTCGCCTCCCCTTCCCACGCACCCTGCACGGGGGTTCCTTCTGTCACGCCCAGCTCCCTGGTGGCGCCGCCTCCTGCGGCCACCGTAAAACAAGCCGTCGTCACCGCCAGCTAACCTTAACCCAACCATGTGCACGAAACTCGAGGTCGCGTGGCTCAACCCTAGTGTTGGCGTGCGAACCAAGGATCATGCCTTGGGTTTTTTTTTAAGTTTTAAAAAAAATATTAAATATATATATTATAATGTTTTATTATATTTTAATATTATTATATTTATAATATTCTAATATGATAATCATTATAATATTTTGTTAACCCAATATTATATTCATTTAATATTATGTAGTATAATAATATTATATGTTTTAATAATATAATATTATGATTCATAAGGGTATTAAAATGTTTTTTAGTGGGTTAATATTATGAATTTCATAATACTATTAGAGAATTTGAATAATTATTATAATTTAAATGTTTTAGTATTAAAATTTTGAAAAGGGGTTATTTTATTTTATTATTGCATTATTTAAATGGGGAATATTGTTTTTTTTAAGGAATTAGTTTAATTGAATATGCAATAAATATTTTATTTAGAAATGGGATTTTGCGCTTATCTGAATTATTAAAATACGGGATTTCGTTTTATATCTTTAAATGTTGCGTGGAAATAAAATGATTTTTAAATGGCGTAATTAATTTCATTGATTTAACGCATTGTTTGCTGAATGCTAGTGAGGAAATGGGTTTAGTGAACCCAAAGTAGATTTGATTCTTGTCTTGGTATTGATATGCATGTGTTATCATTGGGAAATGTGGTTTTTAATATTTAACAAGTCTTCCAGTTGGGATTTCAGTCTATGGGTTTTCGTACTGTGTAGTCAACCATAGATGGCCTTGGGTAGTGCGTGTAACCAATTTGTTTCCCGATTATCACGGACGGGAGTGTATTGATTGTATGTCATGGTTAGAGATGTGGTATCCTTATGTCACACTTGTGTACCCTTGGGTTGTGGAGTTATTCCACGTGTCGTCTTAGAGGAGTGGCTTATAACGAGGGTCGGCACACAAAGGGGTGCCAAGATAACTCGTTGTAAGTTAGCTAATCCAGTGATAACTAAATTAACTGATTAGAGTATCACGTAGTATCAAACATTTAATAAGATAATTATGCCTCGCTTATGATCACAAGAGCTTGTAAAGACTTGGGTTGAGACGGGAAGGCCTGGAATGGCAAGATCGTTATCTTGTCTCTATGAAAGATAACTGATTCCGCATTGGTTTACATGAGGGGTCGAAAGTCGTTAGAGGTTACCAAGATAACCTGAGACGAGGGTCGGGACCTAGGAAGACTCACCAAGATAACCTATGTAACAATGTGATGACACTTCTCCTAGGTCGACAATATGTTCACATCAGTGATGCAATTGATTATGTAATTTCTGGAAGCATTGTAACCCTGTGATTAAGTGATGTTACTGTATTTATTTCAGTATGGTTATGTTAGCCTATGTCTAGAGGTAACCGTCCTTGGTTAGAGATTCTAGTTACTATCTCCTAGCACAGGGGGTGGACCTTTGGGTTCCACTTGGTTGGGTGGAACGTGCACCTTACTTTGTTGGGTTTCTCCTTGTACATATGAATGAGACTTCCAGCTGGAGAGCTCGTGGTTTCAGTTGCAGTCCTTACTTGTTATCTTTTCAGTTATTCTTGTAATTATTACCCCTCTTGTTATCGAGGTGGAATTTGTAATTGTAATTATGTTACTAGATTTGCCTCATTCGGGGAATGAGTGATTGTAACCTTATTGTTTAATGAATGGATTAATGAAATCGAAATTCTTATCTTATGCTTGTTGTTATTTCATCTTACTTGGAATGTATGTGTTAATTTATTAATTAAATAATTGTCATAGTTTATATTCATTCTTTTTTGTTGAGGTTCTATATAACCTCTGTCTCGTAACCTTAGAGGTTGTTGGCATTAGTTAATTAACTTACTTATTATTTATCCTTTAAAAAAAAAATTATTCCGTTTAAGTAGTTAAATGCAACTTCCTCTAGGGTGCGTGGCGGGGCGTTACATATTTTGAGCATTATTTTCATTAGTTTAATTCCTTGAAGATTTATTTATATTATACTAGAATTGGGTATTTGCATGAATGTTTATGATCTAAAAATATTTCATTTCCTTTGAAGATTGCACTGTTCTTGCAACCTTGTGAGCTAGTCTCTGAGTAAGTAGGAATTGACTTTATGAGGGATTCATCTATTTGCAACATTAAATCATTATTGTCATTGTCCTTATGTTTTCTTAACTTAATCCCTTCGCACCCTATCTTTTGAATCTTATTTTAAGATTGAGTTAATTTAGGAAGAAAAGAAACACCTATACACAGATACATTTTTACTCAATTTCCGATGAAAGGTCATCGGAATTTCGACGAACTTTCGTTAGAATTTTGACGAAATTTGAAATGTCAAAATTTTGACCCAACCAACAATGTTAGGTCAGAATTTTGACGTTTCAAATTTTGTCAAAATTCTGATGAAAAGGCATCGAAATTTTGACGAACTTTCGTCAGAAATTGAGTCAAAATGTATCAGTGCTAGATTGTCACATTAGATGGCAAAAATTATTTTCAAATCTCATATCTGGAAGCATATCTAGGGTTTCATATCAACTTCAGTGATCTTCCAAATCCTTATTATTCAAGTTCCAACTAAGTAATTGTAAGGACCCGTGTAAAACAACAAAGCATAAAACCACTGAGTCATATTTGTAAGGTTAACACTTGGCTATTGAAGCTTTGGGGTCATCTTTTTGAAGTTTCAAATGTTAGATTTCCTTTCAAGAGATACATAGTACTAACTATTTTGTCTATGTTGTGATGTGCAAAAAAACTCATCAATAGTCCTAAAAAGTGGTTTGTTTGGATCCAATAGGAAAACATTGGGGGAGAATGATTAAATTAGTAATCAACAAAATTTAAGAACATTGTATAAGGATCATTATAGTTTGTTAAACTTCCTAAGAATACTTGGTTTAGTAAAGAAAAGATAAAAGTATTAGAAACTTGATGAGAATTCTACTTCATGTCATTACCCTTTAAAAAAGTGTTTTTATTTTAATATTTGGAAGGGTATGATGAATCATTTCAATGATGATCCATATTTGAAACCATGTCTTCTAACAATTTTAGTTGGTGATTCTACATGTGTACATAAGTCCATGAAAGATGTGAATCTAATTTGATACACATTGTTTATAATGTGTTTAAGTAATCCCTTAATTTTGATGTTATACAATTCAAGATAGTGTAAGAAAATAAAATTAATGAAAAATGTCCCCCATATTTTGAGAAAAAAGGGATATTATAAATTTTTAAAAATTTAATGAAAAATAATAGTTACATACCAAATCTAGCTCCTCCACCTTGGAGAAAATTATCTCACACATCTAGTTTATTCCATGATTAAAAATTTGTGTCATCAAGGCATTGTGATAGTGATATTTGTCTTTGATGTTAAAAAGGGAATGTTGCAAATTAAAATGATTAATACCTTATACTTTTCGTATTTATAATAAAATAAATATACTCTTTTTAAGAAAAACATTTTATGGTACAATACATCTTTTGGTAAAAACACTTTTTTTAACATCATTTTTTTCCATAGAGATGATTATAAAACCTCTCACCATTTTACACCTATCTTCCCCCACTATGAAAATTTATTGCAAGAAAGTTTTAGAAGCTAAACATTTATTTTTTCGAATGCATGTCATAGTGCATGTTGAAGATTACATTCTATAAGTGCAAATTCCATTTTCATTAAAAAATAATAATTTTTTTATCTATCATAAAACATAACTTTTTCTTATGACAATATATTATATGATATGCTTGATACAAATTTTACATTATCAAATTTTATGTGATGACACTTTTGATGACCACCCCTTATGATTGAAATTATATGCACAAAATTTATAAGATATTCTACTACATCACTTAGCTTCCCTACTTGAAGAACCTTTAAATATTATTTGAAGACTTTTTTTTAGTTAAATTGTCCTTTGAAAAAAAAACATCAATAATCTACTTTATCTTTATCTCATATCAGATACATTTACATGCTTACATCTTACATGGTATATTTTCCTTGGCTATTTACATGAGGATATTCAATTTTCTAAAAATTATCTTGTTATATTACCATCTTAAATCACTATATCTATGTAATCCCACATGTTTAATTTTTACACGATGTACCTATTGCACTTGCATTGTTACATTTGTCATATGGTCATTTTACATATGTATTACTCACTTGTGATCACATTTAAAGGAAAATTTGAGCTTTCATGTCCCTGTCATTTAACACATTATCACGTGTCCATTACACCTTTCCTCTCTTGAAATTAATTTCATTATGGTCTATGCACTAAATTTGAGGGAGGAATATCATATACATTATACTATCTAAGGTACATAATTTCACACATTCATAGATTAAGGACACCAGACTAGTTCTTACTCCTTAATAGCCCAATGCACTGTGATTTCATTTCTAAAGTTTACATGATTACATGTTTGTGATAGATTTAGGGGAAATTTTAACTTCAAAACCATACACAAAATTTCTTTATTTTTTTCTCATGGTTGTGTGGATTAAGGGGAGCACACTGGTTCCAACTCTTTGACAACCTACACAGCGTGTCTTCATTTTTAGCTCTTCCTTGCATGGATTGAGGGGGTAACATTGATTTCAAATGATTAATAAAATTAAATTCTTTATGATATTTTTTTTTTTATCTAATGCTTGTATAGATTGAGAAGGGCATATGGCAAATTCATCAACAATAATTCATTGATGGAAAATTCACTATTAACAATTCACCGCCATGGAAAATTCACTGTCAAGTAAAATTCACCGCGGCGAAAAATTAACCACATTAATATTTTTTTAATATATATCTTAAAAACTTTGATTTTATTAAAAATATTTATGCGGTTAATTTTCTGCCGCCGTGAATTTTACTTGGCGGTGAATTTTCCGTCGATGAATTTTCCATGACGGTGAATTGCTGATGGTGAATTTTCTATCGATGAATTATTGACAATGAATTTTCCTAGAACCATTGAGAAGACTACACCATTTGTAAATCCTTACAACCTATACAAAATCATTCATTTTTTCTTAGAATTTTACTTGATTTCATGGGTGCAACTAGGTCACATCCCAATGACTCCATTTTGTAGTATTAGACTATACATATCTTTACATTTTTGTACTTTATTAATATCACACATCAAAATATAAGAAATTTTGAATATGACTTTGTCTCCTTGACTCTTTTCTTATAACTACCACTAATGATCTATTTATGTACAGGTGTGACACTAATATAAACATGAAAGAACTAGAAAATAAAATTGTTCTAGAAAATTACATTGTTTTATGTATGCTTGAATATTCTTGACTATTAAAAAATAAAATCTAATTAGTTGAAATGTAGCCTCTTATAGTTTCCTTTTAAAAGAAATTACGATTTAGAGTAGCCCTTTTCTTTTAGGGTTCAAAAGGTTTAATCTTAGAAAAAATTGGTTGCCTAACAAGTTTATTGAGATCAAAGATCTTACAAAAATTTGAATACAGTATTTTTATTATACATGTTTCTTTATCTTTCTTGTTTGTTATTTCTTTAATTAAAAATATTATGAAAATAAAAAGAAAATAAGAGAATATTTATACATTCTCCAAGTAAATATATATAAAGCAAGAAGTCAATTAACATATATAAAATAGTTGAGTTTAAAATAATTAATACAAATAAATGATACCCAAAATCTAATACTATATTTAAAATAAGGACAGTGACAAATGCATGTTATGAAATCTAGAACTATGTGCAAAACTATACAAGGCCACATATATGACTTTGAGCCTCTTGAATGTATCCTTTGACTTGTAATTATATCATTTAATCTTTTGTGTGTCCCTAAACTTTGACAAAAAAGAGTTATAGTACCTACAAAAAAATTGCATATTTAGGTATACTTACCAATAAAAAAATCAATGGTGTTAAGAAGAAAAATGGAGTTTTCTAAGCTAGGGCATGAAAGTGTGATCATTTTCCACCTTGGAAGATACACCTAATCAACGTATACAAAAAATGCATGAGTAGCTAACAATGGTGACATGTTGTAATGATGTTGGTGCTCGAGATTTTATGTAATGGATGAAGTGAAATGAGTGTAATGCATGAGTATACCTATGTGATTTACTTTTATAGAAGTCATAAGTGCACAATTTTATTTTTCAGAATGGGAGTTGATAAGTAATAGTAGCATTGGGTTAAATTGGCTTCAAGCCATAGTTAAATTTATATACGAACTATGGGGTTCAAGACCACATATGCATCCCTAAGATAGGTCAATGTCACAAATGCAACCATAAATTAGGTAAAGAAAAAATTTATATGAGGCATAGGATTGTTGTAAGTAGATATCAAATGGTATTAAGTGTAATATAGAGTCTAAGATTAATGTGTACCAAACTAGACAAAATCGCATGCGAAGATAACCACACAAAGTGGTCTAAATAAGATGGAAAAATCATGTGTGATGCAATTTTTACCTCTACATTTTATCCTCACATTGTTGTGCATGCAAATCTACATGAGAAAACATACCCAAGTGAAAATAAGCATACACTTGCATACTTAGAAGAAAAATAATTGGATAAGAAACAAAAAAGCATAACTAGAAGTAGAATAATTGAATTAGCAATCAAAGTCAACCTATGAATCACACATAAATTGAGAGTTTAATTATAAATATTTCCATCTTATTTTGCATTTTCTACAAAGGGTGCACAAAAATTAAGAAAAGAGAAAAAATGGATAAACATTGAGCTTGATAACATAATCTAACTCAAACATAGGATGCTCATAAGCATTCCTTTCTTCTTACTTTTTTCTCTTGAAAGCTCTATGAGGGAAGTTGTGGATTTAGCAGCCAAAAACCCTAACAAACCGCCCCCTTTTCCCTTGCACTAAGCCCTCATTTTGCACTTGTACCACTTGCACTTGGCCCTTTGTCCTCCTAAACCCATCTCGACCATTAGAATTGAGGAACGGGAAACCTCTGACCATTCCCCTAATAAACCCTTTATGGCTGCTTCTATTGGGCCTAAAAGAAAGACCCCTTGTGGATTGTCAAACCCCCTGAGGATTTTAAAATTAAACCCCTGGCAAAAAATAAAAATGTGGCACGGGCTTAGCTTAATCAAAAGTTGTGGTTGAGCTATGTGAGCTGAAAAACACACCATTTAGGAAAGAAGTAAATCGCCTGCTGAGACCAAGCTGAAACCAAAAAAGGGTAAGAAGGGCACCCCCTTCCAAGTTGAGGAATCACCCACGGACAATGAATATGGGGACTTTGTTGATAGAGACTCCCATGTTGATATAGTGGTTACGACCAGTGTTGATGTGGGGACTGAGCAAACTAGTGTCAGAAGATCTAGTAGGCTGGCAAAGAACAAAAAGGAGGTGCTAGTGGAAAATATCTCCAATAGTTCTGAGAAGAATGGCAGTAAAGAGGGAAGCAGGCATGATACTATTTAAGATACATATCGAGGATTTTGTGGAAGGTCTGAGCCATTTCTTTGAGTTAAACAAGATGATCCTCGAGGAATCTACACTGGAGTCCTCAGATCATCTGACTCGGATTGAGGTGACTAACAAGGTGGATATGGATAAGGGAGAAGAGCTCAATAATCTACTATCTCGGGTTGATAAAGTGGAAAATAAATTCACCAGACTAACATGCTTCATGATCAAGGACATACACCGCTCAGTTGTTACCCTGTCTGAGGTGCTGAAGGAGGAGCTTGATAAGAAGATAGTGAAGGAGGATTCCAACAACAAGTGGGTGGATGATGATGTGATGAAACTCCTCTTTGAGGAGTGGGATGGTTTAGCTAAGTAATGGGTGGGATGTGTGTTGTTGTGGATTGGGCTTTCCTTTTGTTGTCTATCTGTTGGTTTTGTAAGTTTTCAATGTCTATTTTTTGTTGTTGTAATTGAACTATATGTTGTTAGTTTTTGATTTTTGATTTGACTTTCGCCCTTTGGGTTCCTTTTTGTAAAGGGTACTACACCCTTTAAATGCAACTTATCTTATCAAAAACATAATCTATGTATAGAAATTTGAGTAAAAGTATGATAAATTGAGTATAAAAAATCTAAAAAGTGTGCTAAGAGAAGCATTTTTGGTTTTGATTTGACTTTCGCCCTTTGGGCTCCTTTGTGTAAAGGGTACTACACCCTTTAAATGCAACTTATCTTATCAAAAACATAATATATGTATAGAAATTTGAGTAAATGTATGATAAATTGAGTATAAAAAATCTAAAAAGTGTGCTAAGAGAAGCATACTAATATACTTTCTTTGTGTATCATCATTGTGTAATTTTTAGAGAAATATGAAAGATGCATCCACTTTTTCTCAAAATTAAATCAATGATGAATGCATATACACTACAAAAATAAATAACCACCTTGTACCCAAGTGACAAGATCAACTAAAAAGCATAGAGAGGAATATAGAAAATATATAATGTGTAGTAAATTAGATAAGTGAAGAGAATAACCAATAAATTTATCACCATCAAATGTGTCTCTCTCAATATGCTCAAAATATCGTCACATAAATCTATGATCCTTGTGGGACATTCTATTAGAATTTCATGTCTTTCATATCCTTGCTCTTGAGATGCATTAGGGAGTAGTTGTTCATCTTCATTTTGTTTGATATCCTAGTGTGTAACATCAACTTATGGTATGTTACTATCATCAAAATCAATGTACTCATCATCACTAATATTGGAATAATCATTATGATTTATTTCCTATTGATAATACTCATCACGTGGAGGTGCTACAAATGCATGCACATGGTTAATGACTATCATCAAATTGTATCACACTTTTGTTAGTAAGATCTTGAATTTTAATTTTCTATATGATGCACCAATATGTGGGGTGTCCATATATGTGGTGATAGTCACAAAGTCATTTAGATTTGAAATTTTGTGTAACTAAGGTTAATATGTATCCATTACATTAATAGGAGACAACATAATGAGCTTTTTGTTGAAAAAGAACATGACATTTGGAGGCTTCTCCAATCTATTGAACTCTCTAAATGATTTTAATAGGTGTCTATGATGATCTTTAGTATAGTTTAAATTAGATTCATCCTCATTGCCCCCATTTTCCAAATTTGATATTGGTGATAACTCATGGGAATGAAGTTGAGCGATGATGTAAAAATAATGTTACAATAAAGCATTCACACATTTGCATACACTAGCACATAATTATAAATAAGAATCATAAGAATCACAAAGCACTTGTTATTTAAACCATGGAAGCAAACATTTTGATTTAAAGAAAACTTTAAGATCTTTATATGGTAATGTGAAACTCATGATTGCAACTATAATTTAAAATATTAATACATAGTCCTTGATTGTTTCATGCTCCTCTTGTTTGTATTGTGTTATTTGAACAATAGTTTTTATAGGATTAATATTGTAGTGAATATTTTCAATGAAAGCATTTTATATATCCAAAAAATAATTAAGGGAAGCATGATGTAAATATTAAAACCAAATGTGTTCATAATCACTCAAGCTCTATGAAATAAATCTATTAAAAAACTTATCAACATGAAAACAATTCAAGCAAGTAGTTTTTAAGGATGTTATACAAGATAGTGGGTCACCTCTACCATTATAAATTGTAAAAGAAGGTTCCATAAATCTATTTTGTGAAGGATAAATTAAATTGTAATATGGTAAAGGATTATGCAATATTTTACTATTTTATTCTTATTTGGAAAAATTTATGAACTATTAACACAATTCTTCATATGACGCAACTTATTCAAAATGATACTCAATTGGCATGAATGATTGATAGAATATCACCATCAATGTGTCTATTAACCTTATGTTTATACATATCATGTGTAGTGGTAGAGGGTGTAAAATATTGATCATTAAGTGTTTGCACATTATCCTTTGACAAACCTAGTAAAACCTATAATAGATCTACATGTTGTTCACCTTCTTTATATGTTTCTATACCATGTGTTTGTTTAGTGTGATATGTGGGGGAGACAATATGATAATGAGTTGTTTTATAATTGTTCAAAGATACATTATAGGAAAGCATGAAATGATCCAAAGAAGAGTTCCTATGGGCGTCTAGAAGTGATGTATATTCGTGATGCAAAACAAATTCCATGGAATATCCTATGGAAGGGCCACTATAAGGTGAAAGATAAGAATCGTGAGATAAATATACTCTAGGGAAAAAATATAATCTAAGAAATCATATGAAAAAACATAAAATGATGTATAATAACCATTACATGAATCAAAACATTAATTTTCTTTGTACCAATCAATGTATATCCAAATTGAAATGAAGTAGAGTATGGAATAAGCTTCTTACACTAAGCTATGAGAGGAGGCATATGTAAAAAAATAAACTAATCATATAGTTACAAGAAAATAAACACAAAAGCAATATACTATATAACATATTGATTTAGCCTAAAAAACCTTTTCAGGAGAATAATCCCACTCTAAATAAAATCGATGTATTATTTAGAAATCAAAAGTTACAATACGCGCAAATTTTAATCCTTTAGAAGAGTATCACCAACAAGAGATCTATAGCAATTCTAGAACCATAACATTTCCCACAAATCTCACTATCAAACTTCATCTAAGCTACACGTACCAAATAGGAGAAACAATACATGAAAGCCTCAAATGGTAATTAAGAAACCATTAGCTAAAACCACCCAAAGTATGGTGCTCAGATTCTTAGTGAAAATCCATTACCCAAGTCCCAAGATTATTCCATAAGCTAAAAATAGCATCACTTGTCGTAAGGTTATCATAATCCTCTTACCAACTTGGGTGCCCCATTTTGGCTTTATTATCTCTAATAAAATATGTATTATGAAGTGTAATAACATGTTTAATAAGATGGTTAACAATTATAACATCCTCTTATATGTCATTGATGCTCTTACATTTTCAATGTAGAAGGTTCAACTTCCAAAGGCCATTGATCCATGAATCTAATTGAATGCTTTTTAGTTATTAATATTAGGATGCAAGGTTTGACACACCTTTTCCAACACAAATTCATCTTTAATGTACCATTACATATTTTTTCATAATATGAAGATAAAAATAATCTAAGATGTAATACTAGATTTGCATTCTACTATATGAATCTATCATCAATGCTCTAAAAGTATGTTCATTAGAAATATCATAAGTCAAATCATCATGAAACAAAGAGTCACCATGCACACATGTGAGGTAGAGGATAAAAAATTATAAGCACTAAGCTCATCAATAAATAAATCATCAATAGACCACAATCCAAATGATATAGAACTACCAAGAGCTACATAGGGGAGAAAAACCCAATGTGAAGTTGAACATATACAAGGTACATATGAACATATATAATTGAATTTCAAACATACAAATTAATATTCCTTCACTCCTCATAAGATGAAACATCAAAATCACAAAAACCTAGGGACATAGAATATCTTGAGATGTAGAAAGATTCATATCATCACTAAGTAAAACAACATCCTAAGTAATGCATGTAGTTGAAAAACGATTATATAGAACATCACCCCTAGATGTACCATGTGCATATAGGGCTACATCATAATGTATAAGAAGATGAGAAGAAAATATGGCTAGAAGGGTAGAAAAGGAATTTGTAATGAAAATCTAGCAATGAGAGTATACAAAGATGAATCCAAACCCTAACCAAATATAATTAGATTTAAAATAAAAGATGAAAGTAGTTAGAAATATCATATCTACAATAGCAAGGTAGAAGGATAAAACCTTAAGGGTGTAGAAAATTCCAAATTCGTCAAAATGCAGAGGAAATAATAGAATCTCTATGAGTTATCTAGGCTAATACATGTGCAATAACAAATAAATAAATCAACTAAGATAAAGGAGCTAAGTTTAGACACATATCTAGATTTGGAACTAAAACAAAAATAAAATAAAATAAAAATGTATATCTTAATGATGTTGATGAGACGCTGATTTAATTGTGATGGTGGATTGATGCCCAAAAATCTAAAATTATATTTGAAAATAGACAAATATGTATTGTGAAATTTGTAAATATGTGAAGACCTAGATCAAGAATAGGTACGACCCTAAACCTCCTAATTGTAGCCTTGAATCTAAAATTACATCCCTAAACCTTCTATGTTACCTCAAACGTTGACAAATTACAGAGCCAGTACCTCCAAAAATTGTTTATTTGTAACTTACCTACCAATAAAAAACCTAACATTTTAAGAAGTATTTTGGAACCATCTAACTAGGGTGTGAAGTGTGATAATTTCCCCATTTATCTTGATCAAATTTTCTTTATCAATTCAAATATTTATAATAAATTAAGACATACCAGACAACATATGAATATTTTACAATAATATAATACAAACATAAGGCTCAAGGAAGATAGCTGAAAGGGAAAAGTATGTGGTACTTTTGAGCATAGAGAAAATTCTTCATTGGCTTGAAACAAGTGCCTTATAATTTATATCAAGAGAAACACATGAAATTTCCAACACAATCAAACAATTGATACATTTTAAAAGTTATTTAGTGTGAGGTGCTCTTCTCCCCAAGCACGTTTAACACCCCGAAAATGAGGTAAAACACAATCTAATTTTCCTTTTAAATCGCAAAGCGCTTGAGAGAGAAAAACACCACGTGGAAAACTTGAACTTTCGAAGCTTGGAATTTTTAAAATATTGGACTCCCTCTTTAAGTTGTGGGTGTGTTAGTGTGGAGTATTTTTATTGAGTTAGGTTTTATAGATTATTTGGTGTTTAGATGTTATTAAATTTTTTATTTAGTATAATATGAAATTATGTATTTGTATTCTCATTAAAAATAATATTATGTTAGAGATATGGAATGATTATAACAAAAAGTTATGTAGTTGTTAGTTTAAATATTTGTAAAGAAATTTGTGTGAAATAAATAATTTTAATAGAATTTTTTTTAAAGTTATATTGTATATAATTTTGAAAAGGAGAATAAATTTTTTTTTACATAAGGTATTAGGGTAAAATAATTAGTATAGATATTTTAAATATATATTTTAAAAAGATAGCAAGAGATATTTGATGAAATTGTAATAGTGAAATTGTATACTCATACATCTCATTTAGTTTAACATATAACCTCTTAAGGGATTATCTTTATACACATATTTTTAGAACATATTGACATGAAAAGTAAACTCTAAAACTCTAAACCATAACCCCTGAAGGTAGAACCCTATGCCTTGATTCTTGAACCTTTAAGAATGAATCTTAATGTCAAACCATTTAATAAATAACTAAATTTGAGCATTAAATGATAAGAATTATATATAGATGATAAAAGCTCAATGTTTAAATATTGAATGTTGAACCCTTGAAGTTGAAAGTTGGTACTCAAATGTGAACTCTAAACCTAAAACATGAACTTTAAACCCTCAACCCTAAATTTTTAACCCTTGACCTTCACCCTTGAACACTAAATTGTGAACTTTAGCACTAAACCATGTACACAAATAATTAAATTTGAATCCTAAATAGGAACCAATAAATCCCAATGCAAAGCATTAAATTTTAAATCTCCTTACATTGAAATTCGAACCTTGGATGTGAACCCTAAACCTTAAATGTTGAACCCTATCTTTTGATATTTAAAACCTAAACACTAAAGCTTGATGTTAAACCCTATTCATAGATAATTGAATTTGAACACTAAATGATTACTAAAAGCGAGAAAATGAAATGAGGAAATGATAGAAAGATGAAACATGTAAACTAAACCTTTTATCTCAATGACCTTGATCCTTGGATTGAGCTAAAGTGGAACGCACCCTCTCCCAATTGATTTACTCCTTTGGATGGATGATGAATGGTAGAATGTGGTTGCTTATGGTAGCAACATGATGTTATGAGAACATTGGATTGTATATAAGATAGGACAAGGTGTAGTTAGGATGATGAAGATAATAAAAATGAGAGTGAAGGCCTTCATTTATAGATTTTTTATGGTGAAAATGGAGGTTCAAGATGCAATATGAGATGGAGGATTGAGATTGAGCTAGAGGATTGATGGATTGGTCTTATGACAAGTGTTGCAAGAAGGAAGCTTAAGAAAGTGACATGTGTCATAAGAAAGAGGGTTAGGTGTGCTCACACATGCCTGAGGGCTTATGATTGTGACAAGTGAGAGAGATAGGGTGACTACCATATGAGATGTGTAAGAGGTAGGGTGGATTCACATGTGTGAGAGATATGCTCACACATGTGTGTGATAAAGGGGTAGGGTAGGTAGGTTAGGACACTTGTCAATGATGGAAAATTAGATATCGATCCATGTAAATGGAACCAATGGTTAAGATTGAGTGAAGAAGAATTGAGGGTGAGGTGGAATTAAATATTAGGAAAACTAGTAATGAAGGTTAACTAGCCTAACTCAATTAATTAAGTAGGTATTAACTAATTAGTTTAGTTGGAGGATTTGGGGGATAAGGTTAGAGTTAATTAAATAAATATAAATTTATTTAATTAACGGTGTGGGATAAAGATAATAATAGATTAAATAAAAATATGTATTTATTTAATTAGCTAGGATGGGGTAAAGTCTAGTGTGGTCAAGTATGGGAAAAGTTAAGTGTCTACAAAAACTATTCAAATGCTCTACAATTGAGTCTTTGTCAATCATCTTATATGTGTTGCACAAACGGTTGGCATTGCACCAAAATATTGACTTGTTAATGCCCGATACAACCGCCAAAGTTAATGAATCCACAAGAGGTGGTTAAACCATGTCACGAACCTGAGCCTTGCACTACACAGTACAAGGAGACCAAGGGCGCGCACCTTGCAACAATCCCCCCAATGCAAGCGAGGGGTTCAAACCTATGACCCAAGCTCTAATACCAATTGTTGCACAAATGATTATCTTTGCACCAAAAGATCAACCTGATATGCCTGATACAACCACCAGAGTTAGTGAATCCACGAGAGGTGGTTAAACCATGTCACAAACCTGAGCACTATGTTGCACAACACAAGGATACCAAGGGCACACACTTTGCAATAATATGAATATAATTTTTTTTGGAAATAAATTATTTATGAGGCTCTTAGTTTGATATATTTCTCCTATTCTACTCCATAATTTATATAGAGTAATCTCACAAGAAACATTCAATAAAATAGAATTAGATAAAAATAAATGAGTAGTGCCAAATGCTTTTTTATCTACTTTTACCCATTCTTATTTTGATAGACTGTTTGGTTTTTTGGCATTTTTCATGGTAATACATTGATCCAAAATCTTAATGGCATATGTTGTGTGGGATGTTTAAGTTTATTTTTCATGGTTCCTCAAGTCAAATGAAATAATAAACAATAATTAAAATATTAAAATTAATATACATAGTCCTAGGATTGCAAGGTTGATATCACGAATCTTAATAAGCCAAATATTTAAGTGAAACTCAGTGCCCACTGATTTTTATTCACAAGATAAATTTTAATACCCATAAATCCTTCATTTAAAATGCACCAAAAACTAAGTTTAAGCTCCCTAATTGCCACCTTGCAATTACCAATTAACATGTAATCAATATATAAGATAATAATTAGAATATTATCATCAATACTTTAATATAAACATAGTGATCATCTTCACTTATGACAAACCCAATTTTAATGTAGAAGTATCAAACTTCTAATACCCCATTATAGGTGATTGTTTCAAACCATAGGATGATTTGTTTAGCTTGGAAACCAATTTTTCTTTATTTTTTACCTCAAACCCATATGGATATTGTATGTAAATTTATTCTTCAAGATGTTTCATGCAAGAAAAAAGTCCTAACATCCATTTTCTCTGCTTCAAACTCACAACCAACAACAATAGAAATTAGGAGTCTAACGTGTTGATGATCTAAGTTGTAGGTCCCAAATCCCTAAATTTGGATAGTCTCTTAGATGCAAGGGGTGTCAAACATGGGAAGAATACCACAAAGTCCATATTCAAGTTGGCCAACTAAGGACCAATTACTAAGGTAGGTAAGACTTGCTTCACTTTTGGTTTTTCAAGACCAAGTAGGTTTCCCTAAGGTGCTAAATTAAATGACACTATAAGGATTCAATAATGACTTTTCTACAAACCATACCCACTACATAGTGTGCCCCTATTTTGGTTGTCACAATGCACCTATGTGTTGGTTTGAAAATAGAAGGCTATAAACCTATTTACAACACAAAAGGCTTACCAAGTAGAGTGTATTAAAATATCAACCCCTATTGCTATTATGTACTTATTTATAGAAGTTGGAAAGATAACACAACTAAAAATGTTTATAATTTTTAATTTGTTCAAAATGTATTGAAGTGATGGAATGGGGAACAAATTATAGATTGATGCCTAGATCTAGTTGGGCACAAAGTATGGAGTTTATCAAAATATGTAACAACTAAAATCAAATAGGATACCTTGACCAAGATATACCCTAAGACAATATTTATTCAAATGTGTAGAAATGTATAAGAGTTTACTTAATAATATAGTAATAAACCTATGTATTTATTTATTGATTCTAAGAAAATACACTAAAAAAATTTGAAATGATTGTATGGCCTTCCTTCTAGCCAATTTATCAAGAACCCATCAAGACAATGCAAAGGGAACTTTTGAAGATACTCGAACAATGTTAGATTTGCTAGCTACAATCATTCTTCAAAGTTACAATGATTCTATTATAGATTTTGAACATACCCACATCAATACAACCTCAAAATACTACTACCTAGAATTGGAAAATGAAACCCTCAAGCTTTCTATAATATTTTCTTCTTATTGGTTATATTATTGCTCCTTTTTTCCTCCTCCCTTCCCTTTGGAAAATCTCAAAAATATATGTCTTTCAACACCATCAAGAGAACTTGAGGAAAGAACCATAGTCGTTTGTAATTGTGCATGCCTCCCATGTTTTCTTGGACCACCTTTGCATGGCCATACACTTGAAACCATTTCCTTTACATTAGCAACCATATGCTTTTGCACACCATTCATGTTTGAGAGGGTCCCATAGGTATTAGGAGGCATCCAAGAGTCCTCATCTACCAAATCTCATCCATTTTGAGACCATTAATGACATCTTAAATCATGCAAGGAGGTAGGTAGAGATTTTATTTTGAATGGTGGAGTTTAGATACCTTGCATGCCAAAGGTGAAGAGGGGGAAAATACCCCAAAGATCTAATATGTATGTTAGAATGAGAAACTTTGAAACTCTAAAATTTGCAAAGTGAATTTTTTGGGGGAAATTTTGGTATTTGAGGAAAGGATGCATGGATGACCAAACCTAGAATCCTAAAATTCAAGGAAAAGGGGATTAGAGGAAGAAATTTGACTTGAAGGAAAAGATGTGCTAGGGATGATAGGTCCAATAGGGATGCTAGGATGAGAAACTTTGAAATTGAAATTTGTAAAGTGGAGTTTTTGGGAAAAAAGTTAGTGGTTGAGGAAAGGATGTGTGGATGACCAAACCTAGAATCCTCAAATTCAAGGAAAAGGGGTGTAGAGGGGATACGAGAAATTTGAGGAAAAGGCATACTATGGATGACAAGTTTGATAGGGATGTTGGATGTGGAACATAAACCTTGATGTTTGGTGAAAAACTCATGTTCAATAAAAAATAGAAATAATAATAATCAAATTAAATATATTCAAAATTATACTTTTTTGAAAGATTACTCTATGGTCAATGATCCTACAATAACCTCATATCATGTTGATTTCATTTGTTAGTGCAATCCAAGGTGTGAAACAAAATATTTTGAGGAAAATCTAAGCACCAAGGAAGAAAAGTCTAACCAAGGGCCTTCATTCGAAAGACCTTTGAACGAAGGTGTTTGTCAATTTTTCTCTTCAACAACATATATTTATAGTTTCCCACAAGTAGGACACACTATTGTGGGTTTATCCATATGCAAAAAGTAAAATAACAACCTTTTAAAATAACAATTGGCATTATGTGTATAAATATCGTTGATCAAAGGGTAAAATGTGTGGGAAACTTAGATAGGTTCATACTATAACGAGCAAATGAAGTATTTTCATTTGTCCTCTAATGAAAAATGATAATGGGTCAAGTCAATTTACTCAAAAAAGGCTCAATCGTATATTTTAGACTACTATATAATGATTGGATACTAATTATGTGTTCAATTCTTATGCACATAAGTAAAATAACAAATGGTAGACATATACTTATGTTTTCCCCTATTTTACTCCTGATCATTGATCTTTCATCAATCAATGTGAATTGTTGATTAAAGAAAAATAGTCAAACTATTTAGGCAAAGAGACAAGGGTTCACATCTCAAAAAAAAGAAACAAGGTTGAAAACATTAATCGAAGCTACCATTAATACCAACTCATGTGCATACTAAACGTCATGTAATAAAGGGAAATAATCCAACCTTAATTTCTCTTCACCCTTCTATCAAATTATCAAGAGCAAGAAGCTAAACTAAAGAACATGGGTGCTTAATCAAGCTACCATTTTTAAACTAGAACATTGTAGAAGCCAAATTCATGGGTAAGTGCACATAGAGCCTTCTATATATTTGAATTATAGTTTTAAAAGAAAAATAAATTTATTGTTGTCAAAGAAAATTGAAAGATAAGTTGTGTACAGGACATGAAGGCATCAATTTTTTAACTTTTAAGCTAGCTTATGCAAGTGTTAGTGCATTGCATTTAACTAGTTGTAATCTTTAGGGAGTATTAAACCCCTAAACCCATTCATGTGCTTGAAACTAAGCTATCAATCTCACATTGTCGCTCAAAACCATAATCTACTAGAATTATCCATTCTAAGAATTCCAAAATGACCCCTAAAAGGGCTAAAAGCCAAGATCTTTAGAGGTCATCCCACAGGAAAGAAAGTTCAAAAGAGTTATTGCTAAGGAGATTTTGCAAAAGAATTTTTCAAGGATTCCAAACGAAATATCAAATATAATTAGGGGGATTATTTCTTCTTTAACCAATTCACCATATGCAAAATGTTTCGAGTAACTAAAGCATGATATGAGTTCCCACACATAATGCCTCCAAGGATAGCTTTCCTAGAAGTGATGAGGTGGGTACATTCAACAAATAAATTAAGATCATAAGTAGTGAAGTATTCATCCTTCCTTAGTGGTTTTCAAATATTTTACCTTTGAAAGTAGTTCTCATGAGATTGTCAATAACTACATGGACAACATGGAGGTACTTTCTACTAAGTGGAGACTATATGACCCAAAAGAATTTATTGATACATTGTTAGGAAGTAAACTAGAGTAGCATTTTAGCATGATTTCAATGAGAAAGAAGATCTAATCAAAAGATATAGTGATAAATTTGAGATTAAGGTTAGATAAAAGGTGTGATTGAGAGCATAGCTACCTGAAATAAAGAAATGACTACTTGACCCTAATTATCTAAGTGCTCTCCCACATATCAAAAAGATCCACTTTATAGATGGAAGAGTTTATGAAGGATGTAGAGAAATATGTCAACAAGCCAAATAAGCATGATATTTCACAAGGCATGGCACAAGAAATGGTTGGGTCAAAAAATGATCCTACTGTGCAAATATTAAAAGTTGGGCCACTTAAAATCCCATCTCCAACTATACCAATGGCAATACCTACCACCCTCAAGGATTGATCCACCAACACTACCACTTGACCCTTCTCATATAGTTGAATATTCAAAAATTGAAGAAGTGGTAGAAAGTGTTCCTCCCAAGGGAAAGGAGATAATCCAAACTCAATCTCCCTAGAAGAATAAAGGAAAAGAATTGGCAACTATTGGTTCCAATATACCATTAGAGTAAGATGTCGTTGAGGTTGATATGATTATGTTAGACTAAATCCTTGTGAAGAGTTTCTAGAAGATAATCAATTGATAAAGAATCTTGAATATGAGTGGTTTGCTTTCATGGTCAAAATCAACAAGAATCAAGCACTAAAAAGACAAGCAACATTAATAAGAGGATTATCCAAACACTACAAAAGAGTAGATGCGCTTCTTATAGACAAATTTTGACATAAAAAATAAGGCGGGGAGAATATTGGTGAAGGCTAATGAAAGTGTGCATTTATTACCTAGGTAAGATATTGTTGAAGTCATGACCAAATAGTAAGAAGAGAAGGCGATAAAGTTTTCTCCAATGCACTAGAGGATGCAACATGATGCATTTCAAGAGTTTCCTTCAATCTTAAAATGAATACATTAGTTATTTAGGTTATTGCTCTTTCTCATGACAAACCTCAAATTAACTATGTTCCACATAAATTAACAAGCATATTACTAGTGAAAGTAGATCAAGTTTTAGCCCTTGAAGCATCGACATTGGTAATTCACACTATACAATTTAGTCAAGGAACTACAAAAAAATTGCAAAAGAATTATAATCAGAAAAGAAAAATCTTAAGTTAAAAAGGGATAAATGAAGTAAAAAATAGCTAAAAAAAAATAAAATTAAAGAATAAATTAAAGTTCTCACATGAAACCTCTCTTCCCTAACACCAATTCCTAAGTTGCCAACTCCTATTTAATAAATATCAAGCTAGAAGGAATAATATAGGAATTGGAATCATTGCTACAATATACTAAGAAAGTAAAGATGCTCAAGTAGAAATAAGAGCTATGCTCTTTTATTTTAAAACTCAAAATATTTTCTAGTGACGTAGCTTTTTATCACTACCAAGTACACTAAAACTAATGGTTTTGATAAGATTGCCACAACTATTGATGTGTATAATCATTCTTATACTATTACATGCATTTGATAAAATTAGACATTCTTCATAGAGAAAATTTGATTAATTTCAAATTTTAATTGAATCAAAGATTCCAAATGTAAGAGATTGTAAGAATAATTTTGAAGTGCTGAAAACATGAAAAGAATAGCTTAGGTGTTACCCTCCCTTTTCATCACTTAATCCAAGATGAATATATAAATTCTATCATTGTTAGTATAGGTCTGAAAGAGTAAACAATATGAATAAAATGTTAGATGTCAAGTGGAAAAACAATATGAACAAGACAAATATATTATTAAATGCTAATTGTCTAGATGATCAAGAGCAAGATCATTGGGTTGGCATGCAAGCATAAAATTTGTTTCTTTTATCAATTCATTCTTTCAAGAATTGTCATATCAGCTCAAAACGGAAATATTTTGCCACAATAGATATTGAGTTAGTTTTCAATTGATTTTTAATGATCAAGAACAAGATCATTGGGTTGACATGCATAAATAAAATTTGTATCTTTTATCAATTCAAATCATTTTTTTTTTCGCAAAGATGTTGGATTAATTTTCATTTGATTTTTAAAAAGATACACAAGAGTTAAATCCTATCACTTTTAGAAAAGAGAGAATTTTTGTTTTATAGTTGTAAACATAAATGATAACCACATTTCATAATTGTAAGGCATATTGGGCAGGTGTCAATCATCCATACGAACTGAGCATTGTCCTTCTGCTATGAATATCAGTTAACTCTTATATATTAAAGGTCTCTTCTTGTTTTTGGAACTTCTATGTTGTTCAATCTAGGCTTAAGTTTTAGGGAGTCATGTTGTAAAATCATTCTTATAGAGTTTTATAGTTGAAAGTCAAGATTATAATTTTTTATTTAATATCAATATAAAAAACATTTTTGTTTACAGTTCTCCACTATCAACACAATGTTTTAAGAGATTTATATATCATTAAGAGTATATTCATTTTGTTATTATAGTTAATACATCTTCTATTGCATTAGAAGCTAAAGTCTTTTAATATAACATGTGAAATGTTGTGAATTAATAGACGGATGTCTAAGAGTCTATATGGGCATGATCTATCTCATTTATTTCACTTTACTCTGTATTTTTACTACTTTTCCCTGCAAAGAATGCACCAGTCCTAATGCAATGATTGATCAAATCTTTTAAATCAAGTGTTTTTTGTTGTAATTTTTGGTGTCTATCTTTTGATTGTTATCAAGATTATAAAGAGCCAACACAAAAGGATCGTTTTAGAATTATTTAGCATACTCTTGTAGGTTAATAATTTACAAATCTGTGTAAAGACCTCTACCTGTAATAAAAACAAAGATTACCATTAAGAGGTGTTAGTGACAAACAGATTGGATTACTCGTATTGTTGAAGGTTTAATCTTTATTTACAACATGTTAGAAACATTTCTGTCTTGTGAAATTTTCAAGGAAAACTCTCCCAAATTCAACATAGCTTAAAGTGTAGAGAAGATTGTACCTACTCCTATTAATTACTCAACCTTCTTGTTTTTTGATTGTAAAACGTCATTTGATCATTAAGCCTAACTCTTTACCCCAAGGCTAAAACGTATTTTTAGAAATACATGGAATTGATTAGAGCACCAACACCACAAAAGCTCTCAAAATAAACTTTTGAGGTCCTTGCAAAGCTTTTTGCATTCTAATGATAAACATAATCATTCAGACGAAGCATAGTGTCATAAGAATTCAAATCAAAGACCTTGCCTCTCTAGAGTATCTAGTTTGTCATTTTCACACGGCAATTTGAAAAGTATTAAAAAATGATAAACTTAAAATTGGTTTGACAAGAATTGTAACACAGTTGAGCAGATAATAGAGAAATAAGGTCTTGTATGAGGCACAAATGAATCTTGTAAGGACTTCATGCCAAACAAATATGGGATGCATATTTGAAGCTGTAGGTAACCTCTCTACTTTGTGAAAGAAAAATGCATTACATTGGTCTTAAATGGAATCAATAGTCGTAATTGTTGAGTGTCAATTTACTCTTGAAGATTTTAAAGATAACCTCAGCTCGTGCATACAAATTGTTGAAAAAAATAACCTTAAGAAGTAGCCAAAAAAATCTGTTGAACAATATTCCTTTGGAGATCAGCTACACTACAACTTATTCCAATTTTTAACTGCAAGGGTAGAAAATATAAAATTAGAATTTGTTAGTAACTTCCATTTTTGTCCATAATTCAGCAATCTTGATCTCCTTCACCAAATGGAGAGCTTATGACAGACTGGTTGGTGAATTCCCTAGATATGTAACTATTCAGCTACACAAGAATGAAAGTCTGCATGCAATTTGGTACATATCACATCAAATTCAACCAGTTCACTGATCAGTAAACTTTTTATTACTAAGTCTCAGCTCGATTATTGGATAAACCAAGCAATAATGGTTTGATGCATAAATAATGAGATGCGGTTGCAAGAGACCACTGGAATGCAAAAATCTCAGATTGATATTTTCACTAGGATTAAAATCACATTGTCATTTTAGAGAATCACCTACATTAAACAAAGGACTTGATTTCACTTGACAACATAAGCTGCCTACAGATGAGTTCTACTTCCAAGGAATTTCTTTTTTTTTATCCCAATTTGTTTTTGACTGTTTTTCTGCTGATGTTTTGGTTTCTTTATGCTTAACTCTCCTGATGCTTTCCATTCACATGATCCTTATTTCTGTTTAATTTGTTATTGTCAAAATGCTCCTTCCTAGATTTGGGCATTGTTTTTGCAAATTATTAGTTTTTGCTTGTATATCCCCAATCATTTCTTTGGCTATAGAAGGAAGCCATTTTTCTCCCCTTTGCTGCTTTAATAATGCAACTCTCTCTTCCTCTTTCCTTGCTGCTATCTGAGCTGCACATTCTTTTGCTTCTAATCTGGCTAATGCCTTTCTTCTGCTCTTCTCTGCTTCAGCTAAAATCATGGTACCATCAACAGCAACAGATTGTAGCTGAAACTTGAACTGGTATATGACCACATATAATTACAAATGAGCTAAATGAAAATTGTTAAGACCGAACAATATCATAATCGAGTTTCTAGCTTTCAGACTTCAATGATTATGAATGATTAAACTTAACAACCAGGCTAGTATAGAATCAAATACCTCTGTAGATTTCTCATTAATCTCTTGTCTAGGAGGAATTCTTGGTTTCTTTCTAGGGATGGACACTGGAAGCCTCTCTACTGCCAATTAAAAATGAAAAGAGTGAATACAAAACAACATCAGAAAAATAAAACATCTAACCACTGGCAGAAAAAATGACAACTTGTAATGCAAGTTATCTTTAAGCACCAAATTTACTATTTCTTATTTAGGAGACAAGAAAGCAATGTCTAATTACAAACACTTGCCCTGTTTTAAATTTACCTAACACTTAGAATAAGCACATTCTATGTCTTCATTTGCATACCATCAGGTTTGAGAGTTATGCCAAGTGGTGCCCGCCTAAACAGATGGATATCATCATCAGCATCAATCATTGGACTGTCAACCACATGTGGTTGCAATTCTGAACTAGGGATTATGGTCAGAGTCTTGTCTAAGTAATTATGAAGGAGATCTTGAGCCTGATATCAAAGCATAAATCTTGAGTGAGTGAAATCCAATAAGAATTTCCAAATACATTGCATCCAATTAAATCGGGAACCTTCTGCAGAATGTATTAGACAACATGTGCTTTTTCTCAGTTCCTCTGGACTGAGTAGATAAAGTGCGTGCATAAAATCATTTACAAACAAGAATTCATATCATATGCAATAAAATAAAAATACTCAGTGAATGAATACCACTTCACCATTTCTCCATCACAGAAGATCTAAGTATGTCATAGCAATATGTTGAGAGTCCCCATCTAATAAAATTGATTCCAAAAAGATTATAGTGTTACAATTTACTTATTCAGGAAATAGAAAAGGATCGACAGATGTAGCCAGTGAAAATTTTATGGCAATAATGTGTTACATGCAGAAAAATTCAAAGATGCCTGAAAATTTCAGGATTTACCCTTGATATATGAAGCAACAATGATAAAAGTAATAAACAATGTCACCTCTATAACTAGCTCAATGTCAAAGGTGATGATTACTTTTACTTTGATTTAGCAAGGAAAAGGAAGAAATGTTTTATTATCAGAAGTTTCATTTTGGAAATTTAAATATAAAAGCATGTGTATTTAATAAATAGTATAAGCTTTTTATAGAAAGCAGGACATCTTAAAATTGGCATCCCCATAAATTCTCCAGTAGCAGCATTTGAAATCCGGAACTTCATTGTTCAGTCTTGCATCCTTTGTGAAAACAGAACTAGTTGAATTCATTATATTACTCAAGTTTGTTCAACAACACCTTTACCATATACCAGCATCAGTTGATGAGTACAGTATATCTGAAGCAAGATGATACAGAGTATGTTGCTTCCTGAAATGCCAACTACTATATAATGCACATTATGTAGAGAAGTCTTAATATTGGAGGAAGACCCTGAAATAACTTTGAAAAACATAGACTCAATATATATCCTTGGTTTTATGTGAATCGAGTCAAGATATAAAAATAACTCTTATGGATTAGACAAGAAGCTGATGCAAGTTGGTCAAGACAGCGATGATTTGTTCAAGTCAATTCATAGATATAAATTTTGCTATGCTCCACGGGGTTTCGGGGACAGCAAGTACCCGGTACGCCGGGACGAGATTCTGGTATGGGGGTACTTTTGGGTCATTTTTTAGGGGACGGCTGATAAAAAAATAGGGAAATTTTTAAAAATATAGAGAAATTTCAAATGTTCATAGCATAACATTGATAAAGCATTCATTCTAGACATTGTATAAGCTTATTACATATCATTAGACTTGTGTTGAGATTTCACATGAGAAGCGACAAACAAATTAACAGAATTCAAATGCTTTTCATTATCAATGTGCATACATATCATAGAAGAGTCTGATAATTATAACCAAAATGCCCGAAGGCTCAAAGTCTCAACTATGAAATGACATGATAAACATAAAACTAAGAAAATATATCGCTGTCCAGTGTCCCTAATCAGCAAAAGGTAGGTCTAAATCAGCATTGCCCTGATCATCGGAGTTTATATGACACTTACATTAGGTCAAGTGTGATGGGGCATCCCTTGTGGGCCCGCCCATAGCTTTTATTTTATAAAAAAACTGACTTTAAAAAAAAAAAGGTTTTTTTCTTTGTTGGGCCATAGGGTACTGCTAACCGTACCCGGTATGGTCGAGGTATGGTTGGGCAGTACCGGGTGCTACTAGTAGTACCCAAGTCCCCTAAAATCTGGCCAAAAGTCCCCTAGAAGTTCCGGGTGCTGCTAGCAGTACCCAAGTCCCCTAAAATCTGGCCAAAAGTCCCTTGGAAGTTCCAGGTACTTGGAGGGCAAAAAGGGACGGCCAGGGTACGTTTCCTAGCAGTACCCACGTCCCCATTTCGTACCCGGTACGGGAAACGGGTAAAAAGCATAGGGGACGCGTCCCCGTGGAGCATAGAAATTTTGTAATGATATAGAATAAATCTAATGTCAACCTGAGAAATGGACAAAATTAGGAACAACTTTGGATTTCGGCAAACCACAGGCTTATCCCTCTAGCAAGCATGAAACCTTTAGTAGATGTCTTTCTGCCCACAATATTTAATATTCCTCTTCTCATGTATCAGCTACTATTGGATATTTCTTGGTAGCATCATTGATTGTGAATCTTATGTGTAGATGGTAAGAAGAAAAATGGAGTGTGTTTATTACCAAAGAAAATTTACTGTATCTACCACTAAAGGGTTGATAATTGAAGAAGTGGATTGGGACATAATCCCCTTGAGACAGTCACTCTGCCGATTGGAGTTTTTTGGTATTGTCCCAAGCCAAAACAATAATGCGAATCCGATTCTTAACCTTCCACAAACACTTATTAATTGAATAACAACATCATCAGCCCAACAGTAATGGCAAATCGGATCAATACAGTGCGGCTGGAATCCGTGTCCAATGAAGCTCAAATACGAACTTTGTATGAGATCGTCCTCTAAAATCACTAGGATTTTCATCCTAGGATTCCCACACTTAAGCACAAGTGCTCAAAACGAATTCTGAAAGAACTTCATTAAGTGTAGATGATGGCCCTTGAATGAACATGTTCGCCCCTTTATATCCATCACAACAACAATGGGTCAGCCACAATGTAATATCGCAACTTCAAATTTGAACAAAGATTATGGGCTGGAAAAAGTTACAATTTTGAAAGTTATGGCACCAAAACCAATCATTAATGACAACATAATACGTGTTGGGGCATTTTAGAATTAAAACAAAGGCAAGAATATCAGGGATCAGGGGTCAGAGATACCACAGCTCGGGGCACTAGGGGTGGAGCAATGGGCATGCCAATAAAGATAGGTCTGAAAGTTTGACAAATACAAAAGAAGGGCAGGGGAAGGATGAAAAGCATGACAAGATGAATAGGTCTAAAAGTCCAACGAGGACCAAGGAAAGGTTGGACAAACAAAAAAGCATGCCTGGATGAGGAACTCCGGAACTCTAATGATTGACAAACACTTAGAAGACTGAGCATGCCTTCAAACTTAGAGACTTTGGGGATCTTATACAAACATTGGGGGAAAGGAAATGCACACAAAATGGAACCAGGGGAGATGCGGAATGTAGGAAATGGGCAATTTGGTCCATAACCTAGATTATTACAAAAAGGAGAGGTGACATCTTTATCTAGTGTTTGTAGTCTTTAACTATGATGTGTCAGAAAGCTTAGTATTTTCTCTACATGAGTCCCCTTAATGTGTTAGATTTTCCAATACTGTAAAGTTACTTGAAAATGCAAAATAGAAAAATGTATAAAAATCTTGAAATTTTTCAAACCCAAAATATTGTATTTTAACCAGTCCTACTTCTCGACGGATCCTCTTCATTTCTTGGGTTGGACACTTGTCATATGGCTTATCAAATTCTCCACCAAATCATTTCTTTTTTCATTTTTAGACAATTCATTTCCTATCAAAAAATAGCTATAAAGGAATTGTCATCCACTTGTAAAAAATAAAAATCATAGTGTTGCAGCTTCCCATCTCTTCTCAAAGATTGCTAGCTTTTTGTCAAAAACTGTAATTGCCATCCATATGTTAAAATATATGTTTTGTAGCTTCAATCTTTTCTCAGAGATTGCTAGCCTTTTGTAAATAACTCCCACTTTCAAATTTGATTTGAGTTGCAGCATCATTCATGCTCATTGCTTTCATAACACATATCTAGTCAATAATGTGTTCAAACCAAAAGGGACTAATAACATGAACTTTGTGCATTCAGTAATAATTTTCTTTAGATTAATTAGATGGGGAAAACTTTAGGGACCCCACCTGAAAGGCGTAACAGAAATACAATATATAAATATAGATAGGCATTGAATAGAGCACAAACAATAGAACCAAAACAAAAAGGGGGCATTAATAAAGGACCACTGAAGCTACTAACCACAAGAGACCACCACTGCGAACACCATCAAAACCACCCTACAATCAACAATAGGAGCAAAAATAAGTCTCCAAAGCCAGAAAACATTGCAACTAGGAACGCCTACAAAAAATCTCCTAACTATTAAAACCAAACCAGACAACCTCCCAGCACCCTACTCCAAACTACTCTACATCATCCCCACCAGCAATTACCTCTGCTCCGAGCACATATTTGCTTTCAGTTTTAACAGTTGGGTCAATAAACTAAAAACGGATGCCAAGAATAACTTCTACTCTTTGCCTCAAACAGTGCACCGATTTTCCACAAAATACCAGAATTGTGTGGTCACTAGAGACCTCCAGGCACTCTCTACAATGAGTAACCATCAAACCCAACATGACCTTGCCCATATCTAAGCAATAGGCTCATAATACATAAACCTCCCTCAATAGACCATTCAACAATTTATCTACAACTCTAGAATTCATATTAGCTTGCCAATTGGGGCCTTCCCCTAACGTCTTCCCTTTACTTTCCAATTCCACAAAGGATCCTAGGAGCAGCATCCCCTTGAGTTGTTTCAGATGCAACAGGTGAAGCAACCACGCCCTATGCATAGCATCTAGGACACAAAAAACCAATTTCAATATGAAATCTTGTCTAATCATGGCCTTAGACCAAGGAGGCCCATGTAATCCCAATCTATTCTCACCAAGAACAACTTTGATTAAACCTACTACAGTTGGGGCCTTACGACTAGAAATGGAGGAAAGCCTGCTATTAGAGATAATACCTTTGCACTATGGATCCCTCAGATGCTAAGAAATCCCTTTAGGAGCCATGCCACCACCTTTCAAACCAAGACCCAACAAACAACACGCACGACACTAGCCTACCAACCACCCTACCACAAGCCACCAAATATACAACATAATACCTATGTAATGCTCAAATAAAATCTTTGCATGTCCCATGTTAATGGAGATCTCCACACCTTACAAAGAAAATCATTTGCATGGATAAATTACCAAACTTCACATAATGACAGCACACTCTTTCAATTAAAGCATCGTGTGGGCACCCAAAGACCTTAGGGTCTTAAATTAGAAGGGGGCATAATTCATTATGGATTAAATGGAAAAGAAGCATCTAGCCCCTCTAAAGATGAAAAAATGTGACTATATAGTGCAATTATGGGATCCTGAACCACACCAAAATTAGATAAAAAAAAATCTAGCAGAATTAACTTTTCACTTGTAGTGTTGGTATCTAATTTTACTAAACTTAGATCCTGGAGCTAATGCTTCTTCTGCATAACACCGAAGCTGCCAATTAGGGTACGAGTTGTTTTTCAACGCATTGATTACAACCAAGGAGTCCCCTTCCACAATTAAACTTTGCACTCCTTTAGCAGTTGCCACTGCCATTCCAACCACCAATCCTTCTTGTTCTACTTTATTATCAAGGAAACCTGCACCTATATTGCCCAAATTGTTGCAAAATGTGCCATCAAAATTTAATTTTACAAAAAAATTAGGGGGCAGGGGTGTCCCAAACCTTATTCTTCTCATTAGTACAATTGGAGAACCCACTATTTCTCTCACTTTTAAAGTGTCTTACCCCTTGAACAAGGGTGCATTCGGTGATATTTATTGGAATTCATCCACATGTAAAATTCATAGTGTTGTAGCTTCCTATCTCTTCTCAAAGATTGCTAGCTTTTTGTCAAAAAAACAAATGTTGCATCCGCATGTTAAATCAAATTGTTGTAACTTTGAATCTCTTCTCAGATATTGTGAGCCTTTTGTAAATAACTCCCATTTTCAATTTTCTAAATTGAAACATAACTGTATTCATCGCTTTCATTCTTCTTTGCTTCAATTTAATGCTTTCATAATACATAATCCAGTCAATATAATGTGTTCATACCGAGGGATTAACAACATGAACCATGCACATTAAGTGATATTTAGCAGCATTCATATCTTTTACCAAATATAATCTTGATTATCCTTTGGAAAACAGCAACAAAGCTTTGGTTTGGATCACTAGTTTTCCTTGGATCCAAGCTTAGAGGCATAGTTTGTAGACTCAGCCAAAAAAAATCCCCAAGTATTTTTTACTTTAACTTGCCAAGTTTTTTTGGCCATCTTTTTACAGAACTTGTCGAGTTTTTGGCCATTTGCACCATACCAGCAATGCATCAAAAACATAGAAAAAATGTAGATTAAACACACCAAAAATGTTGGTTTTTTGGCTTTAAAAGCATTATGTTTTGCCTTTTAAAAAATTATGAAAATGGTGTGCACCATGAAGGTCTGTGTGGTTTCGAAGTTCTTCGTTTGGGCCTGGTGTTGAGGGCTCCGCCCCTCAACCTTGCCTTGTATCACAATAGGGAATGCATTGGGGGCATTGCCCCCAAACCCCCACAAGGGGTGCTGCCCCTCGACCCCACTATGGGTGTTGCCCCTAGACACCCACCAAACTCATTTGATACATTGTGTAACTGTATTTTGCATAAAAAATTAAAAATTGTGTTTTTTTCAAAAATATAAGTGCCTTTTAAGTTTCCAAGTTTTTGCCGAGTTGGAATTTTTTGGATTGCCGAGTACTCTCCGAGTCCAAGTCTACAAACAATGCTTAGAGGCACTCTATATGTTTTCTCACCACATATGAAATGAGCCCCAAAGGTGAGGTACATGTGCCATGCCACAATATGGATTCCGGTGTTTGGCTATAACATGGAAACCATAAAAATACAATTCACAATGTGCTGCCTAGATAAGACCCACAATCCATTATGCAGCACATTTTAAGCCATAATGTGTTTTAAAATCAACGCAGAAATCACTAGAACTATTATTAATAAACAAAGAAAATCAGACCTTGAACTCCAAAAACCCAATTCTGAATTAAAAAACAGGTCCAAATTGTATTATATCAGCAGTAAGAAAACTGGTTAATAAATGCATAAAGAGCAAATGCATTTCCATGACTGAGAAAGTTGATTATTTCACTATCTTTGATGTTTATTTATACAAGAAAAAAAAGGCAGCTAAAAACTTTTGTGAAATATGTGCATGCCATCATCACTAGGCAGAAGGTTGCTTTCAAACTTGAATTATACTGCTAACATGGCATAAAACATGCTGACATGGACTGCTCTCACACAATGTACTCTGCAAACATGAGTTAATGACAGGATGTGGATTCACATACTTGGAAAATAGAATCATTATTATTCCAAAACTCCCCAAAAGATTATTTGATTTTCTGCAACTCAATGTATTTCTAAATTGTTTAGGGTATTCTTGTTTAGTGGTTGTTGAATCTCCACCATTTTTCCATTACAAAAAAAATCTACTTCTGTATCTTGAATCTTCTCCTTGTACTTCTATATGTTGAGTTCTAGCATGAAAACGTAAATTTAATTTCTATAAAAAAAACAAGCAGGCTCTTTTTTTGCATGTCGATTCCCTCTAAAATTCTTCCAAGCCATATATCCTTGCATATGAGCTGGTTGTAGCTTTATATTTAGCTTTTGTAGAAGATAATGCAAATGTGGCTTCTTTTTCCTGCTCCATGATATAGATCTGGATCCCTAACTCAAAGTGTAACCTGACATAGGCCTTGTATTACTGACAATACTTAACCAGCCTATATTTGTTTAACTCACAACCCTCAAATTTGTACATTTGCCATGCTTAATTTGGTGGTGCACAGGACCTTTTCCAAATTTGTTTGAATTCTTTTAGGAATGACCATATACTGAGTGTCTGTTCCAACAGCATTTAGTCTCTTGATAGTGAAATAGATAAGATGGTCAATTGATTGAACTATGGTATGTAGTTCCTGGGACTGGACATTTACCATTAAATTCACATTAGCATTAGGAGTTGACGTAAGCTTGCATCAAACTTTCAAGCATATTAAAACTTTATAACACATCATCAACATATTTGCTTTTACATAAAGAACTTAATTTATTTTCCACCAAACCTCACTGCCAAAACAATAAAGCATTAGATCTATCACATTGAATGCTTGAAATAAAACCTATTTAAAGTCTTCCATCAATTCTTAATTATTGTCTGTAATCATCTAAATATAGAGAAACAATTTCAATCCCATTATTGTCATTACTCTTCTTATAAAAATTAGCATCTGATATATTTCCATCAATCCACTTATTTCTGAAATAGCAACCAATTACTGTATCACAAGCTCTATGTGTCCATTTTAACCTATAAATACCCTTTTTTAATTTGCAAGCTATATTTTTCTTTACTTCAACAAGGAATTCATTTGATTGCTCTAGTTATGCTTCCTTAAGTTTCAAATTTGGAAAAGCATATTTACTATCTAATTTGTATACAATTCCGAATTAAATCAGCAGCCAAAGCTGTTACAAGTGTAATATTATTTATTTCGGCAAGAGATGTCAAGTTTCTTCATAATCATTTCCCTCTTTTTGTGTAAAACACATACCAACAAACTATCTTTTATATTTGACTGTACCTGCATTTTCCTTGTACTTTTCTTTGTATATCTATTAGCATTGTATGGCACTTTTACCTAATTTTATAGATATGACAGGGTTCTTTTACTATCCCTGTATCCAGCATTATCTTCTATGGATATGTAATGGCTATATCTGATATACATATCCCTGAACATGTCATATCTGAATAACCCTGCGCCATGTTGTAGCTGAAAATGGCCCAACCATAGCAGAAGGGAAATGGCCATATCCAAGTTTGCTTAAGACAAGGCTGTGATTTCTGAGCCAAACATAAAAGAACAAAATAAAAAATAAACCCTGAAAGATAGTGTAGAGGGAAAAACCCCAACAGTGTGTGCACATACTGAAATAGGGGTGAGGATGATCAAACAAGTCATACAACTGCTCAAAGGTTGATCCGACTTGATAGAATCTATCTAGGTTTGCTGGCATATGCCCCTACTAATCAAGACCAGGCTTTACTCTAATCTAGCTCCATATAACAACAAATAAAATTCACACTAGTCTAATTGCATTATTTCAAAAAAAAGGCTATTCTATGGGATACATCAAATCTGGTAACTAGGAATAGAAATTTGTCCAACAATGAAAAACAAGCAAATCTCATCTATCCTAGACTGAAAAAATAAAACTTTCTCCTTGCTACTCTACCAAGAAGTAGTGCAACAAGACTCTACTTTGGTCCGTGGTAGTAAATTGTTAGCTGATAGACAAGAAAAAAAAAAGATGAAGGAATGCATATCCAGAAGAATGAAGAGGCACTTCACAAGTTCAAAGAGCCCAGCTACAAGATTCCACTCAAAGCAAAAAAGGTTGAGCTGAATAGGGAAATAAGATCACAAGAGCATCAATATAAGTGTTTCTCATTCCAATTTGGCAGCATAGAGGTGCAAAAACCATGAGCTATGAAATAATGAGGGATGTGGATCAATATATAGGAAATGGAAAGGTCAAATAGCTGTTTTAGGGCCATTGGAGGAGCTCAGTGGTTAACTCAAATAATCATTGTGATTTTTTGCACCAGTTTTGAAAAATCTACATGTGGGCTTTTTTGGTGTGGCACAAGCCTTATGCCCGTGGACAATCCAAAATTGAGTGAAATGAAAATCTAGAGTGTCTGAAGGCATGATGGGATGTTGCATTTTCACTTTTTGGTTGATTTTGATTAACTAGGGTCACTAACAGTAGTAGTATAATCATCAAGAGGTTTCCGGTATTACATTTGCCCCAGATGTACTAGTCAATTCCAACAAAGGACAAAGGTTGGGAAGTACCTAGAGAATAAATGCAATACCAAGGGAGAGGGAGTCCTACTTGCACTAACCTATGATGACTCGTAGTGGAGATATCACGCACAACTCCTACATATAAGTGAGAAGTTCAACAATCCAATGCCTACAAAAAAATACAAGCATAACATCCTCAAAGAAAGAATTGATATTGAAAGTAAATAAAAGTAAAACCATAAAAGATGACATTTGTACATGCACCTACCTAGGCCAAAAGAAACAAAGCTATTGAATCACTAGTGAAGGAAAGGAAACACTCACAGCCCAAGCTGATCCAAGATGGTGCTCATCAAAGTATCCACTTGGGTGTTCTCTGATCAAGGAATGTTGGTGGTTTGGGAGTCAACAAAGCAAGAGAGGAGGCAACAAGCTTCATAATAGAGGGAGCCAATTTGAGACTATGTAACTACTACCTGTCATACACCAAAGAGCTGAGAAACCACTAAGAACAAATCTGTATACCACTGCATATAGAAGGCTCCTAACTCAAGAATTTGTCAAAGCACAAACAATCGTGTGGTACTTTGTGGAGTTGTTGGTCTTGCTAGTTGAAAAGTAATCAATTGTGGCAAATTCATTGCCTCAAGAGTCATCGATAGTCCACGCATAGGTCATTGAATCTCAGGTACCTCTACTACCACTATCAATGTAAATCACCACTGAATAGCAAAACACGCTAACAAGGTGAAGCAGCTTAGGAAGAAGGATTATCTCCAAAAGGGAAAATGAAAGCACTACAAAAGAGTCCAACAAACCTAGGACAAATGCTAAGACTAGAGCCAACAAACAAGTCGAGGTGTGAACAATGACCCATTTTATAGATCACAACTACCTAATTGGGGGGATTTTGGTCCCTAAAAACTTGTGGAATCATTAAGTGTAGTAATTTGTTTCCCACTTCGCCTTACTTGGAAGTTGACTTATTAGGCCAATCAACCAAGTTTCATGAACAATTCTACAAGTCTCCCTCACCTTTTGAAGAATTGCAATATGTTCCAATTCTTCTAACACTCTTGGAGAAAATCCTCAACTAAAGCAGCAAGATTCGTTCTTCCTCATCCAACATTGAGGGCTCAAATAAACAAAGTTTGTCAACATTTAGAGTGAACAGATTCATGTAAGGTGGCAAATCAAGATGAAAAACATTCTTTCCTACTTGCTCAAAATGAGAAATGGTCCATACCTCAAAGATTTCAATGTTCTAGCTTTGTCTTTGGACTCTTTCTTTTTCCAAGTATAACCATACTTTATCCACCTTGAACTTATGCACAACATAGTGTTGATCATCTCTTCTCTTGTACTTTTCTTAATTCTATTTTAGTTTCTCTTGCACTTAAAGATGTATTTGTCAAATGTGTTCAATGAACTTTTCAACCTTTGAGTCTTCATTTTCTCCATCTTTATGTGGTTATCCCTTAACAACATCTAGGAGACTAGGAGGTAGGTAGTGAAACAATGTCTTGAATGGTGACAATTGGTAGAAACATGCATTTCCCAGTTGTAGGATTGTAAGTAAGCAAGCCTCTCATCTCATGCCTATGGATGCCTCTAATTATATCCTCTTAGTAGTTGTACTAACATTCTATTAACCACTTTCATTTTCCCATCCATTCGGGGATGGAAAGTGATGAACTTTTCAAATGGATGTCCATATTTTTCCACAAAGCACACCAAAAATTTCCTAAAAACCTTGAATCCTTGTATGATACAATACTCTCGAGCAAACCAAAATAAACCCAAACATTTGTAAAAAACAACTCAGCTGCATCTGTACTTTTGTCCTTTTGCATGGAACAAGAACACACGTTTTGTATTGTTGTTGTTGCCACCAACGTTCAAACCCCCATTGGGCCATTATGCTTGTGGGCTTTGTGCCCCTGTTGGTCCATTAAACTCGCAATTTGGACCACTTGCATTAATGCAAGGGATGAGGTTCCCTGTTTGTGACCTCAATTCGCTCGAGCCAACCTAAAATTCCCAAGATTTATAAATCACAAGAAAAAAAGACACATTTTGCTAAAACCAATCAACCACCACAAAGAGATAGTCATGCCCCTTCTTGGATAAACCTCTTATAATGTCCATAGAAATATTTTCCCATGGACAAGAAGTTACAAGTAGTGATTGATATAGCCCCAACATCCATTTATAAGGTTTATTCACACCACAATTTGCAACCCCTTATGAATTTTGAGATATCTACTTGCATATATAGCCAATAAACGTACCATAGGCTAGAGATGGCCTTAGTGACGCCAAAATTTCCATCCACCTTGGAGGTATGAGCCTTCCTCAAGAAGAGCAACCTCCTTTCCTTGAGCACACACAATTTCCCCATTTTGAAGAGCAAATATTCTTAGATATGAAAATCAATTTAAGATGCAAATTCATCAATTCTAGCTTTCCTTGATTTCTTTCACAAGTCTCCAAAGTCCTCATCATGTTGCGGTCTACTACATATACCTCTTTTGGAAAGGGTTCAAGTAGAGAGTGTGCATGTTGCTGTCAACCATGGCAGTTTAGACAACACAACAGTAAGTGTATTTGTAACATCGCTCTTGTATTTGATGACTATTTACTCACGGAATGAATTCCAGCGTACACAAGGAGTAAACAAGAATAATTTACAGAACATAACACTGTACTAGAATAAAATGCACAAAATGATCATACTTGTCTTTATTGATAGAACATATGCCAGTACAATCATAACATGAACAATCATAGCAACAATACCAATTGATTACATGACTCTGAATACCTATAGTGCGCCAACGGTGGTTGAAGGACCAACCGTCACGTCCCTTCATTACACTAATTATTTCATCAGGAACTAATTCCTGAACCCACTAACTAACATGCCGACATGACAAGTACATACACACAAGTACATGAAATATTAAAATAAAGTCTTATTTATTATCCACGGCCAACTAAGTACACTTTCGGCCGGCTATATCATCCCCCCCACAAAGTAGTCATCTTCCAGACGACTAAAAATCAAAAACTAGGGTACAAAAAGGGAATTAAGAGGAGTGAGGGTGAGAGTGCGCCCCTAGATGTACAAACGAGGATGGAGTCGTAGCCGACTGTTGCTGTTGTAGGCGTTGGAGCTTCTGGGTGGTTGCCTTATGTCGCTCTTGTGTTAGCTTCAGCATATTCACTGCCTCGACGAGTTTGGCTTGTGTTGCTGCCAATTCTTCCCTCGTACTTGCCAAGTCTTTGTCTTTTCCAGCCAACTAACTCTCCCTCTCCCTTGCCAGACGTTGTGCCTCCTCTAGTTGTGCGTCCCTCTCAGCCAACTGTCTATCCTTCACACTCAACACCTCATCCTTTGCTGCCAACATCCATGCCTGCTCTACCGTCACCTGAGCCAGCTGCTCCTGTGACTTGAGTGATCGCCGAACCTTCTCTTCCCATGTTTCTTGCCCGATTGGTAGTCGGTTCTTATCTTTATTAGGCTATACGAGCATTAAAGGTTGTTCATGTGATCATTGGTTGCCAAAAGTACGTCTCTGGCTAGTATCACGTTCTTCCTCTTCCTGCTTAGTTCTCTCCTCGTACCGCTGTAGTATATGTTGCCTTCGGCATTCCTGGTCACTCTCCGCCCGAAGGTCCTGCAAGATGATGAAATGGCGGACCAGCAACCTTGGCAAACGGTTGAGGAGATGGTCGACCTCGTCGTTCACTTGCAGTCTGTCCCAAATGACTACCTAAGGGATCTCTCGCCTGAGAGCTTCCCTCTGTGCGTGATCCCTTAACGATATGTCCCACAAGTTCACCAAATCCTGTGTCAAATCGTCTTCCCATTCTTCATTTGTTTGCACAAGCTCTTCTGTCGATCAACCCATTATGATGCCATCTTATCGTCGAGTGATTTCCCTAAGTACGCTTAGGCAACAGCGCCAAATGTTTACTCACGGAATGAATTCCAACGTACACAAGGAGTAAACGAGAATAACTTACAAAACATAACATTGTACTAGAATAAGATGCACAAAATGATCATACTTGTCTTTACTGATAGAACATATGCCAATACAACCATAACATGAACAACCATAGCAACAGTACCAATTGATTACATGACTCCGAATATATATAGTGCGCCGACGATGGTTGAAGGACCAACCATTGTGTCCCTTCATTACACTAATTATTTCATCAGGAACTAATTCCCGAACCCACTAACTAACATGCCGACATGACAAGTACGTACACACAAGTACATGAAATATTAAACTAACTAAAGTCTTATTTATTACCCACGGCCGACTAAGTACACTTTCGGCCGGCTACAATGACCAAGTGGAATTGTTACAGAAGCCCATCCACTTGTAATGGCATGCTTCTTGTATCTTTGGTTGTGCTTGCAAATATTGAAGTTGTTGGTGGTCCATGTGGACAATCATCTCCTTTGGACCCAACAAGTAGTGTTTCCACTTTGTCATCGCCTGTACCAACACATATAACTCTTTGTCATAGGTGCAATAATCAAGGACTGATCCATAAAACAACTTGGAATGGTAACAAACAATCTTACCTCCTTGCATAAGAACAATTCCCATAGCATAGTAGCTTGCATCCATTTCCACCTCAAATGGTTGTTGCAGATTAGGCAATGCTAGTATGGGTGCATGGCCTATTTTGTGCTTCAACTCCTCAAACATTGTTTGCTGCACTTTACCCCATTTAAATTCTTTAACATAGTTTGTGATAGCATGAAAAGGTGCTGGTATGCACAAGAAGAACTCGATTAACTTTCTGAAGTATTGGATTGCCACAATGAAGCTCTTTGTTGTAGTGACATTTCATGGTTTAGGCCACTTCATCATGGCTTCCAACTTTGCTGGTTCTATGCATATCACTCCATCTCCAACCACATGTCCAACACAAACCAGTGATTGTTGTGCAAATTCGCACTTCTTTAGATTCACTAATATCTTGTTCTACCTTAAGACTTTCAACACTTTTCCTAGGTGCTCATCATAGGTTCTACTGAAAACCAGTATCTTGTCCAAGTAAACAATAACACAATCATCAATAAGTGTTCTCAATACCTCATTCATAAGCCTTATGAAAGTTGTTGGTTCATTGCATAATCCAAATGAAAGCACTAGCCCCTCAAAGAGACCTTATCTAGTCTTGAATGCTGTTTTCCATGTCATCCCCATTGATTCACATTTGGTGACCCAACTAGAGATCCAATTTTGTAAAATATTTTGCATGTTGCCACTAATCTAAAAGATCATCAAGCCAGGGTAAGAGATCCAGTTCTTGATTATTATCTTGTTTGGTGCTCTATAGCCCATGCACATGTGCCATTTTTCATCCTTTTTTGGTACCATGACTATGGTAGAACCATATGGAGGTGCTGGGTCTGATCACTCCATGTTCTGACAATTATTTCAGATGATTGTTAACTTCATTGACCTCCAAAATACATGGACAGTAGAGGCCTATATTAGGAAGCAAACAATAGGGTAGCAATTCTATCTCATGCTCAATTTCCCTATGGGGAGGCAGTCCCTTTGGCTCTTCAAAGAGCTCACTAAAGTGGTGTATGAGCTGATCCATAGTCCTTTTCTCTTTGCAGGTACATAACCCATTTATGGTCTTTACCTCAGCCACTCGCTGTTCTTGCTTAACCTGCAACATTAGCAACTCAAATTTGCCCCTAGCATTAATCAAACACCTTGCTTGATCTGCAATTACCACAGAAACTTTGGTCTTTAAGAGATGGCATCTCTCTCATAGAGATAGCGTTTCCGAACACCACATCACAAACATCCAATAGAATGACATCAACAATCATCTCATACTTGAAGTCTACAGAAAGTCCAAAATTGATCACACATTGAATATTGACTGAGATTTCTACAACTTGTTTCAGATAACCCAAAGAATATGGACTTAGGTGTTTCTCAGTTTGCTATCCAAGCTCATAAACTAGAGATTGAGATAATCAAGAATCAAATAGTGTATCTAACTCTCACATCTTGAGCTGTAGGTTGATGTGGAAGAGCTTAGTCATCCAATTCTCATCTTGAGCTTCACTGCTAACCACATGGTGCCTTTCCTCATGGTGGCACATGACAAACGTACATCTAAATCAAAGATGCACTCTATCTTCTTCATCTTCTTGCTACAAGAAACATTCTTGCTCTTTTTGTACTTCTTAAAAGAGTGCAGCTACATCAAAGGTGCACCCTATCTTATTCACGTTATTGCTACATGAAACATTTGTGTTCTTTTTGTACTTCTTAAAAGGGTGCAGCTCTAGATTAAGGTTCTAACAAGCCTCTTCATTCTGTCCTTTGTCACAATATTTGCAAAAACGCTTTTCTTTATCCCTATCTCCTTGGTCTTCATGGTGTGTTAGGATTCTTCTTGCCCTTCCACTTGCCTTTCCCTTTGCTTGAGTATTCACTTTGCTGCTTTTCCTTCCTCCCCTGTTGTTTTTGCTGATAAGAGGAGGTTTTCTTCTCATCCATCTAAATATTTTGAGGTCCAACAATCAAAATATCCCTTCTAAAGTGCCCAAACCGCCCTCATGTGTACTTCATCAGCACCTCCCTATCCATCACATCCCTGCCAAGCTGAGCTGCTTTCTTACAAAACTCATTTTTGTACTTTTGGAGCCTTTGGCCTTGTCTTTGAAGGTATAAGTGCCATCGTATGGATCTTGCCTCCTCATAACGTACGGAGTTAAACTAGTTCTCCAACAAGTCTTCAAATTCTCCCATTTGGAGATCGGTGAGACTTTTCTCAAATTGCAACGAGGTACCATGAGTTTCGTACCAACTGGAAAGTTTCAAATGTGCAAAGGAGACTTGCTGATGTGAATTTATCTTGTGCAAACTAAAATAGACCTACATTTCTCCAATCAATTGGTCCAATTTCTTTGCATTAACCTCACCATCAAAAGGTTGGATATCATTTTTTCCCCTCTACCTTAGAGAGGCATTGTTTCCACCTGAAGATCTCTCTCATTGTTAAAAATTAATCTTCTTGGGCTGCTCCTCTTGTTTGTGTTCCCTTTCTATACCAAGCTACCAAGTTATAGCTTGAAGAACTCTCTCAAGCATGTCAATTTTGCAAATAGACCTAAAGATTCTTGAAACATCCCTTCCAACTTTCTAAACCTTTCTTCTCTGTCATCCATATATTTGGCTCCTTCTCTAGCCATTCTTCTTTGCGCTCTATTCGCTCCCTAGTACCAATCTCAAGCTCAAATGAACACAAATCTCCACTTCCACTCAACCTAGTAAAGGGCATAAAATTTCACCAAACAACTAAAAAACAATGCCAATAGGTAATTCTAACCTGGTCTAATACCACTTGATCCATAAACTAAGAGAGATTCTCCTTAACAACTCATCAGATATCTAAGCTTGTATCCCTTCTTAACCACCTCAAGAACATTTTTTAAAGTGTAAATCCAAACACTAACACAATTCAAACATCGTTTGCACTATCAAAATCATCAGAAAACATGAATATTGTTATAGAAACATAAAGAAAGCACATGGCAATGAGGTTACCCTAGAGAAACCCTAAAAAAGGGAAAACTTTAGCAAGAGGGAGCATTTTTTCTCCTCAATTCACTATGCGCCTGCCAACTATAAATTGTAGTAAGGTTACAACATGTCAACACAACCCATCATCATGTTTTCACAACTTGTAAGACCTTACAATGGTGTCTGCAACCTCCAAAACCCTACTCCACAATGGAAAAACCTACCACATGAGCTTACAATAAGGATAACAAGAGAGCCAATCCTTGCTCAAGGTGAAGAATAGTGTTAATTGGTCTCCAATAGCCTCTAGTGGCACCAAAAGACATTTCCCATGCCTAGAAGTCAAATTGAACCATTCAAAACCCTTCGCATTCCATGCTTTGTTTACACAATGATAAACTTGCTACTTGCTCCAAGAGGTGATTTCAAAAACATGGTAGAGATGTTTTCACTAGGGGGCAATTTTGTAATCGCCATTGTCATGACGTTTCCACCACTTGATTTCATTACATCTCAAAAGCCATTCCTTTCTTTTTCCTACGCACCTATCTTCTAACTTCCCCAAGATGCTCTAGTTCATCCTAAGGCTTCATCTAACCTATATACAAGCATCTAAACCGTAACAATGACAAACATCAATCTTGCTTGCAAAGATAGGCTCTAAAACAAATCTCTTGACTATATATGTATACACCTAATCAATTAATTGTAGAACAATGATCCGATTTAGGGATTCGAGAGCCAAGGCAGAGAGGGGAGATGCAAAAGGGGGTCCAAAAAACGCTAGAGATGACCAACTGATTCACAATAGTTGAGAAAGGTTCCCATAGTTCAAATGAATAGGAGCTAGACAAGCCTCACAAGCACCAAAGGAGGTACTTGGAAACTAAATGGTAAAACGAGAGTTGACCAAGCCTTCCAAGGTGTTGAACAAGACACCTCGAGGTGCTAACCAAGCTATCCAACAAATAAAACAAGAGCTATAGGAGCATCCAAAGGTGTTGTGAGAACCACCCCCAACTAGACATTATGATAGGAGCCATGTAATGTCCCCATTTTCAGAATGATCAGCCAACGGAGTCTAATTTAATTAATTAAATATTAAATCGTCACAAGTAACATTTTGGACATTTATATTTAATTAATTAATTAATTATTAAAGTGACTTTATTAAGTGCATTGTGAAAATATTAAAAAAAGTCACTTTAGAAAGGCAAAATATATAATAAAAAAATTAAAAGGTGTTAAAGTATAAAAGGTGGTGGAAAAGGAGATTATTATTATCTTTGGGAAATTATTACCGAGAGAAATTGGAGAGCTAGGTTTACAGGTTCCAAGAAGCTTGAGGACAGAAACCCTTGAGTTACAGTGTGGAGTGGACAAAAACCCAACTCCATTAGATGGCGGATTCACTCAGGATTCGCATTATGCTTCAATGATCAGTTGACCGAATGTGGGAAATTTGTGAAGTCTTTAAAAAGACAAATTTCAGGATATTCGGGGTTTGAGGAATTTATCAAAGTTTTGGTGTGATTTCAGAGTTAATAGATTTTCAAAAGTTTTTCAGTTATAAGGAATGCGAATATAGTTGCCATGGCTGGAATAGGACATTCCAGATCTGGAAGTGCATAGTGGAGGAATACTAGACAAATTTATATCTGTTCCTGACTACCAAAGATCAGTCGACTCATCCTGATACACTCGCCACCCTTATACACTTCATAAAAATATATTAAATTTTGCAGCAGCGATGGGTTTCTTATTGCAGACCAATTGATTGTTGCTAGGTGTTCATTCGCCAAACTTTTCCTTTAATGCTGGGCGCGATTTCCTGTGTAAATCGTTGACTTTAATGTTGGGTGGAAGTCTCCCTAATCGCCAATAGTTATCATTAAACTTTGGCATCAATTGGTTGAGCAAAGGTGTGAGTTATTTAAAAAGGTTTGAGGCATATAGCAAGTGCCAATGAATATGGCGATACAGATATGTGACAGGACGTGGGGCTTGGCTGATATCTCATGAGTACGTGGAGAGTGGGGTGTACTAAAAGAGCCACTGGCATGTTAAGGGAGGGAGTCGTAGTCTAAAATCCACGTCAGATATCTTTTCCACTACCACTTTTCTAAGTGCCGCCCTTCATACATGTCTAGCAACCAAACATATAGTTACCAGCGGCCTTCGCTATGGATGATTATCCTTTACTGAAGCAAGTTACAGGTCAGCAATAAAATATTTCTGAATTTTTAAATTGCAAAACAATATAAGAGTGTGTAACAAGAGAGTTGTAGTAGCCTTAATGTTTTGAAAGAATTTCACTTTAATTGGATTGATTATAACAATTGCATAATGTTGCTATGAGTATTACTATTTTATGAATTATTATTTGAAACTATTCGCAATTCCAAAAAAGAGGGTAAGAGTGGGAAACCTTTAATAACAGCATAAGGCAAACTGTTTGACGAAATGTTGGTTCAGTAAATTGTGACAATTTGCAAGGTATTGCTATTCATTGGGTAGAAGAGTCTTACAAGCCAAACAAGCCTTCCAAGGGATGTAGAGAGGGGATCCAAGAGGGCTTCCCAAGGAGCTAAAGAAGCCTCTTGCCATCATTGAGGTGGGGAGTTGAACACACTTCCTCGAGAGTTGAAGGGGCCTCTCATGACACTAGGGTGCCCCTAAGGGGTAGAAGACCAAATATGGTCCAAGCACTCAAAGGGTACCAAAAATACCAATCAAGGTGCCCTTGAGGGGCCATCAACCATGCCAAAGCAAATGAAGGGGAACAAGGGAGTGAAGAAAAACAAGGGCCCTAAGACAATGAAACATTCACAAAAGGGGTCAAGATGGTAGAGAGGCAATTATGAGAACATCAATTGGTTGAAAGTCACCAAAAATGATGAGGATCATCAACACAAAGAAGGTCAAGCATGCAAAACAAGGTTAGGGACCCAAGTGCAAAGTGACAATGGAAGAGATTCGAGAGGATCCCAACCAAGTCCAAATGCAACAAGAAGATGAGAGCTACCAAGTGGGCCAAGAAACACAAAGTGTTTTTTGTGGCCTGAAACAGAGTACGAAGGGAAGGCAAGAAATTGGAAAGGGATCCATTAAAGCCAAAAAAGAAAGTCAAGCTTCAAATAGAATGAAATGGTCATTTTCATTCTCATTTGAACCACCAACTTCCACAAAAAGAGAGCCTTGAGCCTAAAATGATCCCACATATGTAGTACAAGCATATCAAGCAATCATGATGAACCAAGTAGGTCCATTGGACCTATTTCCTAATGAATTTCTCATTTTTTCACTTTTTAGGCTTAGAGAGGCAATTTTGGTAACAAATTGTGTAATTTATCATCACAATGATCTTGAGGAGGGCCATATCTGTTTGGAAGGGTTGGTTGTGCAATAAAATGCAAAAAAAGAATCCTAAGGCTAACCCTAGGCCATACCATGGATTTTCCAAGAATGTCATGTGTTTCTAGAAAATCATGTGGTATCAGGTAATGTTCCCAATTTTTAGAAAATTTGCACTAGTATTACAACTTTCTAGTCACAGCCCAAAATGCAAGGGAGGGAACAAGATCTAGTTTTGTATTTCATGGCATGTTTGAAGACATTTTTGGAATAGGGAACAAACTCTTGGAAGCTAAAGAATGTATAGGGTAGTATGGGAAATCCATGTATGGGCTTTGTTGTATGAGAAAACGGTGAAATCTTGGTATTTTGGGCTTTGTGGCAAATTCACCAATTGCAAGAAGCGGCAATTATGAAATCACCAAGGCTAAGAGTGGCATGGTATGATGGTTAAGTTGTTGCGGTGTTGTTCTTGCCATGAAGGTTCAAACCCCACTAAGGGCATAATTGTTGAATGTTTAAATTGGGGATGAGGTCCCTCGTTTGTGACCTCACCGGTTCATAGCTCCACATCAAAAGCGTTTACCCCCTAATAAAAAAATATATGAAATCACCAAGGTGATTTCAAAAACACTACAATGAAAACAAAATCACAAGTCTATAGAAAGCGACAATTTCACTCTATAGGAAAAACCATGTCTCATCACATCCCAATTTCCAATTTTCTCTTTGGTTTTTTTATCTTTTCAACTAGCCAACACATTGCAAGGCTCAATACAGCTATATATGATCATTGTACACCCAAAAAATGTAACTTGGATGCATAACATGCAATCCAGAGGGCTAAACGATGGGTTTAGATTGTAATTTATGAGTTCCTAGTGACTTGTGAAGAGCGGTATCAAAGAATTTGTTTTGAGAGATTTCAAAGGTCATTTGGGTTGATATTGGAGTTGGATCATGGTCCTATACCAAGCCTACATGGCTTAGATCGGTTGTAATGCAATTGGAGTAGATTTTAAGTGAGATTGAGCTCACATTTGCTACAGTTTTCAGCCAGAAGTGGGTTTATCTAGGGTACATTAATCTCAAATCCCTTTTTATGTTGGTATCTCTATTTTTCTACATCTCTTTCTTGCACATTCTTGCTTGTTAAGTTGAGTCTTTTACTCTCTAAATTAAAAAATCTGTTGTTGAAGGACTAACATGGAATAACCATTGTAATTTATGGATCAGATGGTATCAAAGTGGTTTATTTCCTTTGGGAAAATTGTGAGTGTTTTATAGGTTAATGCCCACAACAAGATCAAGTGGAAACAAAATTTTACCTTTGCAAATAGACATTGAATTGTGTAGGTAGAGAGGAGAGTTGAGAAGAATGGAAGGTAAAGGAAAATATTCAGAAGTTGAAGCAAGGTTCTTCAAGATGGCAAATGCCATAGCAATACATTCTCAATCAATGGAGACCATGAAAGGCCTAATGGAGGTCCTCGTGGACAAATTGAATAATGACAAGATGAACTCCAATAAAGAAAAGGAGACTTCAATGGGTGAAAAGAGTTTTCCAAACAAAACTCTATTCCAAAGGCTAAGATTGAGATTTTCCATTGAAGGTGAGGCGGACGCAGAAAAGCTTGACAATCGGTTGGCCCAATGGTAGGCCTACTTTAGCATGCATTCTCTTACCTTGGAACAAAAGATTTCTTTTGCTAGGTTAAAATTAGCAAAGCATGCTTTAAATTGGTTTTAAGAGTCTCTTGTATTCTTTGACATTAAGACAGCAAGCTCCAACAAGTTCATGGAATCAATTAAATCAACTAATAAAGAAACAAATTAAGCTTATTTGTCATAAAGAGGAAAAATGCATGGAATGGAAAAATTTTAAATAGAAAGATGGGCAAATTATATAAGAATACACTAGTGAATTTCATAGAAGGGCTTTCCTAATGGGTAAAGATGTGCAAGATGAGGATGTCTTGATGAAATATGTAGGAGGCCTATGGCCATCTTTATAGGCCTGTATTGCTTTTCAAACTAGAGAAAATCAATGAAGTAGATAGTCCTCCATCCTCTTCTAGGATAAATGGAGCTAAAGCAAAGGCTATGAAGGTAAATAACACAAGTCCTAAAAAGAAACTTGTATATTGTGATTGTTGTGGTAAGGCTGGTCATGAAGTATCCTCATGTTGGAAATTGCATCCTAAAACAAACAAAAAACAAAAAACCCTCATAAACAAGGTAAAAAGAGTAAGAAAAAATATAATTCCTCCATTAAAAAGGATAAAGAGGTTAAAGTAATCGATTGCACTTCTAAGGTGAATTACGAGATTACTTGCACTATGAAGAAGGTGGGTTTGTTGGAAAAGAGGCATTTCTTAACATCAAGATTCATGTTAAGGGCATTAAGGTTGATGCATTATTTGATTCTTGTTCTCAAATTAACTTGGTTTCCCAATATTTGGTTGAACAAATTGACCTTCTAACTCATCAACACCCCAAGCAATATGTGTTGAGTTGGATAAAAGAAGGTGCTAATGTGCTAGTTAGTAAGCAATGTAAAATGAACTTTTTTGTTGGTTCTAAGTTAAAGTGGTTGCAGATGTTTCTCCTTTGGTTATTTGTGGCGTTGTTCTTGGCAGGCTCCTACATGTATTACGAATAGTGGTGTTTTATCAAAAGGTAAACAAATACCATCTCATCAAGGGTGGAAATAGCTTCATGTTGCCTACTAGTACAGGCAAGAAAGGGCAGCTGAATGAGGTCCTGAAACTTCATGGGAAGATGTTAAGTGGAAACACAAGGGCCATTCCCTTGGAGAAAACAAATATTAGTGAAGTTCCTCAATGTTCAAGCATTTTATTATCTCATCATCCAAACAGTTGGACAAAAAGGTGTTCAAGATGTTGGCTGATGATCATTTTGCAGTGTAACACAAGCTGGCAGTCATGTCATCAGTTGAGGGGTTTATCCACTCTCATCCATTAAGCCTGTATAGCTTTTGGGGACCAAACACCCCTGTATTGGGGAGGTGTGATTTGTTAAAGGGTTCATTTTCACATTACATGGAATGTTTGAAGAGGTTTTGGAACAGGGGAGAGACTCCCGGAAGATAGAGAATGTGCATGGTGGTATGGGATATTCATGTGTAGGCTTTGGTATACAAAATTAGAGATTTTGCTCTGTGTGAAAACCATGTCCCGTGACATTCTAGTTTCCAATTTTTTCTTTAGTTTCTAGACCTTTTCAACTTCCCAATGCATTGTAAGTCTCTTGTAGTGTTGGCTCCTAAGTCTCCTCTAATCCCTTTCCTAGTAATGGGCAAGTTCTTTGATCCTAGAGGCTATGGCCAAGCATTTGAACTTTCACTATCTTGTCACTCCCACACTCCCCAAGGAGAGCCATACTCTTCTTTTTGTGCCCCCAAATCTCACTTTTAGGTTATCTATTTAAATACATCGCCACTTATTTCAAGCAAAGGCCCTTTTCCTTTTCCCGCACCTCTCATATTCAATTGAGAAAGGCTCATGCTCCCTCACAAGATTATGATTCCCTCCCAAGCGACATCAAATGCTTGCTCATTCATGTTGAGGCTTCATCAGTGTTCAAAATGCAACATACGGTATACTTACATGAGGATAATGTAAGCCTTTCGTAAGGATCAACTCCCCTACATCCCTTTTTCCATCTTGAAGGTTTCCTTAGCCCCATTGAGTGACAACCCCTCTAGTTCATTGAAAGAACCTAAAATAACCCTCCTAGAATGTTTAGGGATGTTTAGAGTATATTCTTAACCTAGAGATTTCATTCTTTCTATATGCTAACTTATTCTACATACAATGTCATGTCCCCGAAATCGTAATGCTAAATATGAGATATTGAAATCCAAATAACAGAATCGAATAAACATCAAAATATAAATATAAGTAATTGCCATTTAAACATCATTATTCTAATTATAATTATCAATATAATATTATAATTATAAATATAAATTACCATTTAAATATTAGAATCCTAAATATTATTTGCAAATACTGACAACCTAAATATTATTAAATATTGTAATATATAATACATTATAATTTATTACTGATAAAAGAAACTAATATAAATAATAATAATGTTTCATACAAACTGAATACTATAACCCATAGACTAAACAGCAAGAGATATCATAACTTTATCAAACCAAACATTGATCTCTAAAGGCAGCGATCACCCAAAAAGCAAACCATATTTAAAACTATAAATAAAGCGAATCTTATTACAAGATGGATTCCAATAAAATAATGCATCGAACTCCAGAAGTTAGCGATTACTAATAAACAACCTGATTATTATATCGGCCAGAATTATTAACTAGGAGACGGCGAATAATAATCTCAATGTTACGGGTCTCTTTGAAAAAGCATTGGCAGCAATCACTATAGTGAAAGAGGCGATCATGACATGTGAGGAGAGACATCTCTCCAAGGGGCGTGACATTTGGATGGCTAGCGACCATTATAAAGGCAAGAGACTCCCAAAACATAGGGGAGGAAGAATAGGTTAACAGATATCATGGGAGAAATAGAATAGGAAGTCTGCAGGATGGAATAAGGAATATCTCCTGAGCGTCAAGAAACAGGGGATCATTGAGGATAGTAAATAAACCTGTATTTACATAGCAGGGGCAATAAAGTATGGAGGATAAATCATATACACCCACAGATGTAGTGTGGAGACCTCAAGATAAAATATGCAGACCCGAAGAGATATATGCAGACCTAACAGAGATATGAATCAACATATGAGGATCATAATAAGGCGAGTAAGATTAATGTAATTATAAATATATATGAACAGATATAAGTGCATATCAATTAGAAATAGGCACATATATATATGTGCCTATTTCTAATTGATATGCACTTATATCTGTTCATATATATTTATAATTACATTAATATATATATATATATATGATCATGCAATAATGATGCTTACAGCAATTATTGAGTCTTATTAAGTAATTACGATGCTTTAATCCAAGTATGGAGAATAGATTCTTATTTATTCGATTCACACTAGCGATATCTTATGAGTGTTAAAACAGATGGATCGATTAAGGAGAAGAAACATTCAGATCAGGACCAAAAGAGAATCAGTCCAGTTCATCACCACAGATTAGTATTATCCGATATACCTTATATTCAAGTGTATTTACTGCAAACCATTGTTTACATATGTATGCATATTGCCTATATGATTATAAGAATATTTAATGGATGATTTCTTGTATATGATGTGCTTGAGTGTTTGAAAACCTGCTTGGGGGAAGGGGCATGGGCAAGCAGTGAGTGCCTAGAGATTCCACTTATAGCCACCCAACCTTTAAGGAAAGGATGGCCCATGGAGGGGTGGAAGAGCCAAGACCACTCAGGATGCCCCACCCATTCCCACAAGTGGGTAAGGGTTTTCCAAGGTTGGGGCATGGTTGGGGAAAGCAGGTACAAATCGCCAACAAGGAGAGTTGTGGTATACAGCCTCTTAGGTTGGTATATGGCTTCGGGCGAACCCACCATGTCACTCCTCCTAGGTTGCATCATTGATAATCTATAAATGTGTTGCCATGGATTAATGCTAACCAATGTGTATATATGCATGTGTGAATGTTGTTCATGTGTTGAATGCAAGTTTCAATCAAAGTTTATATCATTAAGGAGTTATTTATTTGATAAGGTGAAAACCCTAACCCTAATTTGTGGAATTTGTAAGCAATAGGCGAATTCTAGGGCAATTTAGGATAGGGGACATTACAAACAATCTAAAACATAACTGATAAATAACAATAAAGGAACTAAATTATTTTCAAGTTCTAATCTAAAATAAATTAGTATGAAGCTAAAACAAGAAATATTTCAAGTGAAAAGAGAAGGAGAAAAAGCATGCATCTATAATGTCCCCTTCTCAGTCCTAAGCTTTTCAGTGGCCATTAGCCTATTTCCAGAGCCCAGTAGGTTAAACAAAGGAGTTAAGGGGTTTCCAGGTTCCTTGGAGGATTTGTGTCAGCATTTCTAGAAGAGTATTCTGATGTTGCCAGAGAGCTTTTGTGGGTTTTTCTAGGTTTTTTTTGGGCCTTGGTGGGCACTATTGCTATTTTTAGCAATGTTTATTATTAGTAACTTACTATTTTTAATAAGTTCCAGTGCATCTCAGTTTGGGCCAGTTTGGAGTTTGGACTCGCTCACTATTTTTAGCAATTTTCTATTTTTAGTAAATGCTATTTTGGGCACCTGGTCTTGCCAGCCATAGTTTACATACTTAGAATCGGAGAGTACTCAGCAAGCCCAAAAAATTTGACTCGGGGAAAACTCGGCAAATACTCAGCAAATGTGTGTGGATATTTATGTATGTGTACACTCAGGACTGCACTGTGCACACATGCATATCTATAAACATACACAAGATGCCAAGTTTGCATGCATATACACACACAGACATATTTATACACACACAAACTTGCCAAGTTTGTGGGTTTTTTGCGAGCTATTGGCGATTACTCAATAATTTGATGGGAGAAAATCCATCTGCATACTGCCCGAGAGTAAAAGCAGAAATTACTCGGCATGCAAAATTTTTGGAGATTACTCGGCTACTCGGAGAGTATGTAATCTATGTTGCCAGCAATACAATGCAAGGTTTCCAATTTCGGCAGTGATGAATTCAGTTGCTTTTGGAGTAATATTTATCTGCCTTTGCTTTAATCTTCTAAAAGATAATTTCATGACTTAAGTTAAAGTTCAATTTTGACCCCCTTGTGCTCAACGCCTAGGGAAAAGGGTCACTTAAGTTGTTTTAAAAGGCAAAATAATATTTCCTAGGTTGGATGCCTAGATGGAGGAATAAAGTGAAAATAAAATTAAATATTATATTTCTTGGAGAGGAGCATCCCATTTTGGAGGGAAAAGGAGCTTGAAAATCGGTGCCCTAACTTCTATATAAACTCACCTTGGAGTTCTCATTTGGTATGCTAATTGATGATAACGAAGTGTTGTTGAAGTGAAGATTGAATCCTTCAAGGGCTTTGGAGACAAAAACCTTCAAAGTTGCTCTAGTTTCGGAGTTGAGAGATACTCCCTAGCTGGACATTGGAGTGGCTTCACTGCAGGAGTCACCATTGGAGTTATTGGTGAAAGATTTTCAGATTGCTTTCAGTTATGGATTGTTTTGATGTTTTCTAGCTATAGATTTTGGTGTGGACTTGAGTTGTTTGGAGTTGCAGGGATTTTGGAGTGGATTTCTTGTTTCCATGCTTGTTGGTCGTACTATTCCCATGCCTAGGCCATACCATATGAGTGTTGCTACTAAGTGAAGCATAGAAGATTTGATTCTGGGTATTGAACCATCCTATATCTTGGCCTTGGGCAACCCTTTGTGTCAATTTTCAGATTTTATGATGGAGAAATGGAATTTTAGAGGCCGATTGCCCCTTTCCTAGGTCATACCATTGCTGGTTGGTGTATCTATGGGTTTCAGCTGTGAGTTACTTGATGATTGCAGCTCTTTTGTGTCTCTTTGATGGCGCCTAGGTTCTACTAGGCTGTTGTTGGTTGCTATATGGTGTTTCTTGTTGATTTGGAAGGCATTCTTGGGAGTTGTGCAGTATTATGCTTGCTGATTTGGTGCATCAAACTGCTGCAACTACCATATCAGACCTGCAACTTTCATATCAGACCCTTGCAGCGGTATATCAGACCTGATATTTTGTGTTACATGGGGAAACGTCCCACCCCTAAACCCTACGTCCCCATCCCATGAGGTGTTTCGGGGATTGGGGGATGCCAGGGGACGTCCCCCAAGCGTCCCCTCTGATTTTGGATTTCGAGAAAACAGCAGGAAACGCATCCCCAAACTAGGAAACGGTTGCAAAAGTAAAGGGGACACCTAGTCGTCCCCGAAACAGCCAAGGGACGGCTAGGCATCCCCCGACCGTACCGGAAATGCCCAAGCATCCCCCACGGCGTCACTTAAAAATCAAGAATTAAAAATTAAAAAAGTTTGTTTTGTCTTAAATTTTATTGGCTGGGAATGGGCGTGGGGATCCCACAAACCCTCCCACGTCCCTCATAAACCTAAAACAAGTAAAACTTAAGACATTTAAATCAAAACATAAAAAGACTAAGTTGAAGTTCAACGCAGGGAATAGAAGGAGCCAACAAAGCTGAGAAAGGAGTCCTGGGTTTAAGGAATGTCGAATCTTGATTATTTATGCATTTTTGATGGGTGTGAGGATTGGTTTCAGCTAGGTGACCTCTTCTTGGAGACTTTGGACAACATAAATACCTGTAGGCTGTAGCTGGGCGTGAGTTTACATTAGTGTTGGGTGCTCCAATATGTATAGCTAGGTGTCACTTTGGAGGCTATTCGGAAGGGACGTGGACACATTTTGGAGCTGACTCTGGTTTATATATTTGGAGGTCAGAGAATAGTGAATACCTCTTGCAATTTTTTGCCCAAGCTTCAACTTTGCAGTTTGCACAGGTATGCTATGCCAATTTTTTTTTCTAAGTTTTAGTTTTTAAAATTTTTATCTTGAAGTTTTTGTATTAAATTTTTTTTTAAAGTTTTGGTTTCAACTTTCAAACTATAAAACCCTTGCAAAATGAACACCAACAGCAGTGATGAAATTTATTTTAGAAATTTTATTTTCATTATTAGTGCTAATAGTGTTCATGTCATAATGTTGCTTGCAGATATATTTGCTCTATCATATCACCAATTGTGGGGGCAATCAGGTATGCAGATACAAACTCTTCTAGCCTTGGAGAGATTTATGAGACTTTTGATAGCATACTTGATCAAATGAAGAAAGCAGATCGTGATAAGGATCCTAGATTGCAATTCTATGAGGAGCATATTAGGCCTATTGTCACAAAGAGGTGGAACACAATGAACACCCCTCTTCATATGGCTACCTATGCTCTTAATCCAAAATGGTATGCACCTAGACCTGGCTGAATACTTCCTTTTGAGGAAGATGAGGTAATGGAGGGGCTTATGGAAGCCCTTCATAAAATGTATAACACTGAGGAGGCAACCATACTTCTAGAGCAGTGGCTTCAATTTTCTGATCTTCAGGGTCCTACATTCAACAAACTAGAGGCTAGGACGGATAGGACCACTATTGCACAAAAAAAACCCATTGGATGGTGGAAATTTCATGGGAAAGACACACCAGAGTTGAAGCAACTTGCTATTCGTTTACTCTCACAAATTGCTAGTTCCTCTGTTGCAGAGAGGAATTGGTCCACCTATGGCTTCATCCACTCAATTAAGAGGAATAGACTTACATCGAAACGAGCAGAAAACCTAGTTGTAGTTCATAGTGCCTTGAGACTTCAAGTTCGACAGACTACTGAATATCGACAGACTCCAGCAGCACGTTGGGATGTTGATCCTGAAGATGTCAAGCAAATTGATGAGGAGGAGGTGCAACCAAGAACGGTTGGGTTTCCTTTGGATGATCCACTTCAGGCAGATAGTGACACTGACACGGATAGTTCTTTTGATATTGATGGCCTGAATGAGGCATAGTGTCATAGATTGACAGATTGTTGTATTTAAAGTTTGAGACTTTGGTCTTTGAGTTATTTAACTTTAGTTTTAAAACTTGAACAAAATGCTTTTATATTTAATAGTTAATACTGTTGTTATACTACTTTTATATTTGATTGTTCATCGGTGATATACTGTTGTTATACTCATTATCTATGCACATATTGTCATATTGATATTTTTGCACATATTTGATATTTCAGATTGCTTTGTTTCTCTCTATATATATAATATATTTTTTTAAATTCATATATGTATATATAATTGTATATATTTAAAAAATTCATATATATCGTCGTCCCCCCGCCATCCCCAAAAATCGGCCCTCGGACTGTCGTCCCCGAAACGCATCCCCCCATCCCCGTCCCCGAAACGTCGTGGAAGCCAACTAATATTACTTCACTTAGCCACGTTTTATGATGTACACTTGCTAACATGTTGTAGGGTTAGCTTATTTACTTAGTGGGTTCTCTTGTGTGGTTGATTATTTCATCTTTCAGTCACATATTGCAGCTACATAGCAGATTTTTAATTAATAGTATCATTTGTATTGAGCATTCTATTGTAACACTAATTTGGTAGTACCATTCAGTGATTTGCTCTTCTTTGGTTTCGCTACTTACCCCACTGAATAAGTTGTATCTTTCATATTCCACTGAAGAAGTGGTTGTTAGTACTTACCCCACTGCATAAGTGGCTCTTATTGCACTCACTGCTGAAAAGCGGAAAAATTCTTTATCTTCAGTTGTATTACTCACCCCACTGAACAAGTGGTTTCTTTCCAACATTGCAATGTAAGCCTTGCCATCGTATGCTCTCATCTTGCCCACATCGAGATCTGGGTGATTAGAAAGTGGAAGGTCATTAGTTACAGTTGATTATCTTTGCTCATTATGTTATCATTTGCAATGTAAACCTTGCCACTGTATGCTCTCACCTTGCCCACATCGGGATCTAGGTGATCAAAAAGTGGAAGACGGTTTATTTCAATTGCTTATCATTGTTATTTTGCTAATGCTAACCAATGCAAAATTTGAAAAATTTGCGGTGGATATTACAATGGTATTAGAGTTGGTCATCCTTCCAGCCTATGCCTAACACTTGCTTGCAACTACTAAAACCTATCTATGAGTGATAGGGAAATCAAATATTACAACCATGAGCAAAAGAGACAGTTATATCAAATTCCTCATACTCCAGTTGAGGAGACCTTTTCAAAAGTTCTCAGAGCCCACCAACAACCAGAGGTTGACAATGACAGTTCAGTTGAGGTTATGGCAAATAAGGGGAAGGTGCTAGGCCAACCCGACAATTCGAATGCTAGGAAAAAGAGAAAATTTGACACTATGTTGGACATGATGTCGCAGATGTTGGCAAAGATGAATCAAATTGTGCCCCAAACGCCTCAATTTCAGAGTGGAGAAGTCAGTGCGTCAAATGCCAATAATCATAGAGAGGGGAGTAATGGAAGCACTATTGGCACGCATGTTGGGTCTGACCCAAGACCACTTCAACCCAACTTCACTTGTAGAGAAGAGCCCCCAATTGAGTAAGACGCTCCAATCCTATGGCGGAAGAAGTGAGGAATAGCTATGTGGAGTATGTGACTCTCCCACCTGAAATCGATGAGAATCTAAACTTGGAGCAATTCAAGAACCAAAAGAAGAAAAGGGGAGGTGGAAGATTTGACAATAGAGGCCCAATGATTCCAAGAGACTATCAACAAGAATTGAGAAAAGTGACCTTGGCTCATTTCAATGGGAGTGACAAGTGTTCAGCTAGAACTTGGGTTCAAAAGCTGGACAATTATTTGTCTTTGAAGCCAATGTCGGAGATAGATTCCATCAAATTTGCCACTTTGCACCTTGATGGAGCAGCCCATAAATGGTGGTATCATGGCCTCATCACACTTGGCCATAACATGTTACCTCTTATGATGAGTTCACCAATAAGCTCATTGAGAGGTTCGATCAAAATGATCCTGAGATGCAATTCTAAGAGCTTGCCCAATTAAGACAACACAACTCTCTTGATACTTTCATTTCCGAGTTCTAGAGACTTTTTGTGATGGTGTCCAACATCACCAAAAGGAGGCTAGTGGTCCTTTTCACTGAAGGACTAATGGAACCGTTGAAGGGATGGGTGAAGGCCTTTGACCCACCAACTCTACAAGAGGCTATCAAAAAGGCAAGAAGCATGGAGTTGACTTCCCCTAAGCATAAATTTCAGGCCAAGACCTTTCCAAGCAAAAAAGAAAAAGGACCCTTTCACAAAGATTCAAATCAGACCAAGAAGTTCCCATCTCGGATAGATGATGACCTCAAAAACGAGCTCTAAAGGAAGAAACCGTGCTTTACTTGCAAAGAGTCGTGGACCCCAAGACACAAGTGCTTCGAAAGAGGCAAATTGCATCATTTGGAGGTGTATTCTGCTGATGAATCAGCATCAGAAATGTTTGAACAGCAATCAGATTTGGATGAAAAAGAGGAAGCAAAGGCCCCAGAAGAGGTGGAAGAAGACCAAGGAAGTGGGGGTGCATCTGCCCAACTTTCCAGTTTCCAAAAAAATGAACCTTTTTGAGTCCAAGGAGTTCTTTGTGGGCAGTGTATTGTTGCTCTCATAGACACTGAAGCAACTCATAACTTCATAGACGAAGGGATTGTGGCTAAGAGAGGACTCAAGACTGAAGAGTTTGAAGGTTTCAAAGTCATGGTGGCTGATGGCTTTACAATCACTTGCACCAAAAAGATTCCAAACATGTCTATTCAGTTGGGCAACTATGAAGTCAAAGATGACTTCTACATTGTAAGCATTGTTGACACCGACGCCGTTTTGGGCATCCAATGGCTACGATCTCTAGGAGAGATCACTTCGAATCTTCAAACCATAGAGTTGAAGTTCACATCTAATGGGAAGAAGGTGACCTTGCGAGGGATGTCAAATGGAGGACCTTGCATAGTTTCACTCAAGAGGATGGAACGGTTGATTCGGCATGATTTAGTGGCGTGGGCAGCAGAGTGTGTGATCATACCTTCCCATCCTCCAGAAGAGAAAAGAAGTTATCATCTTGATGTGCAAGATTTTCTCTCCAAGCGAAGTAAGGTGTTTGACGGCATTCCACTTGAGAGACCTCCTAAAAGGGAGATTGAGTATGTGATTGACCTTGAAGAAGGTGCCAAGCTAGTCATCACTACCCCATATCGGCATCCAAAAAGGCACAATGATGAGATCGAGAAGGCCATCAAATAACTCTTGGACATGGGGCACATCCGCCCAAGCAAGATTCCTTTTGCTTCCTCAGTGGTTTTGGTGGAGGATGGCACTATGCGCATGCGCATAGATTACCGAGCTCTCAACAAGAAGACCATCAAGAACCAGTACCCAATTTTAAGGATTGATGAGCTACATGGAGCGGTTTACTTCTCCAAGATAGATCTTAGATCGGGTTATCATCAAATTAGAATGCGGGAGGAGGATATCGAGAAAACTAATTTCAAATGCCATTTTCGGCATTATGAGTTTTTAGTTATGCCTTTTGGCTTAACTAATTCGCCTGCAACCTTTCAGTCTTGCATGAATCAGGTGTTCAATAAACAGCTAACAAAGTTTGTTCTAATCTTCTTTGATGACATCCTAATTTACAGTGAGTCGTGGGAAGAGCATCTAAAACATTTGGAGGAGGTTCTAAGTATTTTGGAGGCTGAATCTTTGTTTGCCAAAGAATCCAAATGTGAGTTTGGAATGACTAAACTCCTATATCTTGATCATGTGATCAATTCAAAGGGAGTTAACCTGGACAAAGAGAAGATCAAGGCTATTTTGGATTGGCCACCACCAGAAAATCTCACTCAATTGAAGGGGTTTTTCGGTCCTTATGGATTCTATAGAAGGTTCGTGAAAGGTTATTCACAGTTGGCTACTCCTCTCACGGATCTTACCAAAAAGGGGGTATTCACATGGTCAGATGCAGCACAGAAGGCTTTTGATCAGTTAAAGCACATCATGAGTTCAAGTCCCGTTTTGGCCCTACTAGACTTCTCCAAGCCATTTGAGCTACAGTGTGATGCTTCGGGAGAAGGGATTGGTGTTCTTCTAATGCAGGACAAGCACCCAATTGTCTTTGAGAGCCAAAAGTTGAGGGGTGTGGAGAGGACATACTCCATATACAACAAAGAGATGCTTACAATCATGCATGCCTTGGCCAATTCCAGCAATATCTGGTTGGTGGCAAGTTCAAAGTGAAGACTGATCATAACAATCTCAAGCACTTCTTGCATCAAAAAGATCTCAATGACAAACAACAGAAGTGGGCCAGTAAGCTTCAAGCTTACGATTTTGACATGGAGTATGTCAAAGGGAAGAACAACATAGTGGTCAATGCCTTGTCAAGAAGGCCACATTTGAGCTCATTGATGGTGATTACAGCTGATTGGAAGGAGCAAATCCTTGCAGAGTACACCAAGAACTCCTTTGCCAACAACATAGTTGATGGTACCTTGCATGATGAAAGGTACAAGCTAGTGAATGATTTGATCTTGTACAAGGAACGAATCATTTTGGTTCCCAAATCGAAGCTCAAAATGAAGGTGCTTCAAACATTCCATGACATTCCCTTGGTTGGTCATCAAGGTTACTTCAAAATGTACAGACAGATTCGCGAGAGGTTTTCGTGTAAGGGGCTCAAGGATGAGGTCCTTCGCTATGTCAAAGAATGTCAAATCTACCAACAGAACAAGAATGAGCATACTTTTCCTGCAGGATTGTTGCAGCCCTTGCCCATTCCCAATCAAAAATGGGAAAGTATTTCCATGGACTTCATTATGGACTTGCCTAAGGTGCAAGGAAGGGATTGCATTTTGGTGATTGTTGATAGATTGACGAAGTTTGCACACTTCTTTGCCATCACTACAACATTTACAGCAGCTTAGGTTGTTGATTTGTTCTTCAGAGAGGTGTTCAGGTTGCACGGATTGCCCAAAAATATTGTGTGATAGGGACAGCAAGTTCCTAAGCACGTTTTGGCAGGAGATTTTCAAATTGAGTGGTACAGTGCTTACCCCAAGCACCAGTTATCACCCACAAACGCATGGGCAAATTGAGATTGTGAACAAGTGGCTTGAAGGGTATCTCAAAAATTATGGTTCTGGATAGCAAAAGGCTTGGTGAGATGGCTCCATTTGGGAGAAAACTGCTACAATTCTTCATATCACATGTCCATCAAAATGTCTCCATTCATGGCTTTGTATGCATACGAAGCCCCCAACTTCATGACTTGCTTTTTGGTGACAGTAGAGCTCCTCAAACAAAGGATTTGTTGCAGAAAATCTAGGACATTTTGAAATCCTTGAAGGACGATCTCCAACATGCCCAAAATCAGCAAAAGTTGTATGCTGATCAACACCGTTTTGAGCGTGTGTTCGAAGTTGGAGACATGGTTTATCTAAGACTTCATCTATATCATCAATCTACTCTCAAGAAGATAGGAGCGAAGAAGCTTAAGCCACGTTTCTATGGGCCATTCAGGATCTCCAAGAGAGTTGGAGAAGTGGCTTACGAGCTAGAGCTACCAGAGAGTAGCAAGGTGCACAATGTCTTCCATGTGTCACGCCTCAAAAAGGCGCTTGGACACAATGTTGTTGCTTCTACAAAGTTGCCTCCATTGGATGAGGAAGGGAAGCTTGTATTGGTTCCTGAAGCAGTAATTGGTTTCAGAGAGTATTTGGTGAAGTGGAAGAATCTACCAGTTGAGGATGCAACTTGGGGGGATGGGCAGATTTTGCAGCATCCAGACTTGCGATTGCTTGAGAACAAGCAATCTTGGGGAGGGAGGACTGTAATGTCCCCTTCTTAGTCTTAAGCTTTTCAGTGGTTGTTAGCCTATTTCCAAAGTCTCATAGGCTAAACAAAGGAGTTAAGGGGATTCCACGTTCCTTGGAGGATTCGTGTCAACTTTTCCAAAAGAGTATTATGATGTTGCCAGAGAGCTTTTGTGGGTTTTTCTAGGTTTTTTTTGGGCCTTGGCGGGTAGTATTGCTATTTTGGGCACCTAGTCTTGCTAGCAATACAGTGCAGGGTTTCCAATTTCGGCAATGATGAATTCAATTGCTTTTGGAGTAATATTTACCTGCATTTGCTTTAATCTTCTAAAAGGTAATTTCATGACTTAAGTTAAAGTTCAATTTTGACCCCCTTGTGCTCAACGCCTAGGGAAAAGGGTCACTTAAGTTGTTTTAAAAGGCAAAATAATATTTCCTAAGTTGAACGCCTAGATGGAGGAATGAAGTGAAAATAAAATTAAATATTATATTTCTTGGAGAGGAGCATCCTATTCTGGAGGGAAAAGGAGTTTGAAAATTGGTGCCCTAACTTCTATATAAACTCACCTTGGAGCTCTCATTTGATATGCTAATTGATGATAACAAAGTGTTGTCGAAGTGAGGATTGAATCCTTCAAGGGCTTTGGAGACGAAAACCTTCAAAGTTGCTCTAGTTTCAAAGTTGAGAGATACTCCCTAGCTGGACATTAGAGTGGCTTCACTGCAGGAGTCATCATTGGAGTTATTGGTGAAAGGTTTTCAGAATTCTTTCAATTATGGATTGTTTTGATGTTTTCTAGCTATATATTTTGGTGTGGACTTGAGTTGTTTGGAGTTGCAGGGTTTTTGGAGTGGCTTTCTTGTTTTCATGCTTGTTGGTCGTACTCTTCCCATGCCTGGGCCATACCATATGTGTGTTGCTGCTCAGTGATGCATAGAAGATTTGATTCTAGGTATTGGACCATCCTATATCTTGGCCTTGGATGACCCTTTGTGTCAATTTTCAGATTTTATGATGAAGAAATGGATTTTTAGAGGCTGATTGCCCCTTTCCTAGGTCGTACCATTGCTGGTTGGTGTATGTGTGGGTTTCAGCAGTGAGTTACTTGATGATTGCAGCCCTTTTGTGTCTCTTCGATGGCACCTACGTTCCACTAGGCTGTTGCTGGTTGCTATATGGTGTTTCTTGTTGATTTGGAAGGCATTATTGGGAGTTGTGCAAGTATTATGCTTGCTGGTTTGGTGCATCAGACTGCTGCAACTAGCATATCAGACCTGCAACTTTAGTATCAGACCCTCGCAGCAGTATATCAGACCTGATATTACTTCATTTAGCCAAGTTTTATGATGTATACTTGGTAACATATTGCAGGGTTAGTTTATTTGCTTAGTGGCTTCTCTTGTGGGGTTGATTATTTCATGTTTCAGTCACATATTGCAGCTACATAGCAGATTTTTTATTGATAGTATCATTTGTATTGAGCATTCTATTGTAACACTGATTTGGTAGTACCATTCAGTGATTTGCTCTTCTTTGGTTTGGTTACTTACCCCATTGAATAAGTGGTATTGTATCTCACCCCACTAAATAAGTGGTATCTTTCATATTCCACTAAAGAAGTGGCTGTTAGTACTTACCCCACTGCATAAGTGGCTCTTATTGCACTCACCGCTGAAAAGCGGAAGAGTTCTTAATCTTCAGTTGTATTACTCACCCCACTGAACAAGTGGTTTCTTAGTACTACTCACCCCACTAAACAAGTGGTTTCTTTCCAGCATTGCAATGTAAGCTTTGCCACCATATGCTTTCACCTTGCCCACATCGGGATCTAGGTGATCAAAAAGTGCAAGGTCATTAGTTACAATTGATTATCTTTGCTAGTTATGTTATCATTTGCAATGTAAACCTTGTCATTGCATGCTCTCACCTTGCCCACATCGGGATCTGGGTGATCAGAAAGTGGAAGGCAATTTATTGCAGTTGATTATCGTTTTTATTTTGCTAACGCTAATCAGTGAAAATTTTGAAAAATTTGGGGTGGATATTACAGCATCCTTGGTATGCTATATGATGTTGGAGTTTGAAGAAGAACTGGAGCAGAAAATAGAAGGAACGGAATACTTAAGTTTGAAGGTTCTAGGAGTTGGTAGGGACAAAATACAACCATCTAGGCACTGGGGTAGACAAGAGAGCCAAGTATAGATGTTGGAGGAGACACAGTTGTTGCTACAGGATGCTAGTGCATTGGAGGTGCGCACTAGTGCAAAAAAGAATGTCAATGCTATGTGCTAGAGCCCTTGGAATGATGTCTAGAGGGATGGAGTGCCAAAGATGGGCTCTAGGGTAGATAGAAGTGGTCCTACATGCTTGTGTGCACAGTTTAGTTGCAGGGCACTAGGGTTCCTGTTGTTCAATGGACCTGCAAGCTCATGTTGGTTATTTTTCCATTGTATGCTCTACAAATACTTTTGAAGGTCCTGTAGATATTGCCAAGCTCCTGTAGTGGACGAATATCTAATGGCACAGAAAAATAGGTGTGACTGTATGGGAAGCTACCTTGGTCAACCCTCTAAGATGGTATTTTTCAACATCAATAGTGTCACATGATGGAAAAATTGAGTGTCTCTAGCCTATTTCAGAATAGTGATGTGTTGTCTGTAGAGAATGTGTTAAAGGAAAAAGCTCTATGGGATTTGGTTATAAAGTGTTGTGTGAAAGTGTATGGAGACAAGTGGGTAATGGGAATTTTGGACTGATTTGGGAGAAAGGCAAAGAGCAAATCTAGAAGCATGAATTGTCACGAATATGCAAACTTGAAATAGGGAATTTTGGAGAATCGGAGAAAGGAAGCTAGGAGCTACAAAAGGTATAAAGGGTAAGAAGAAAAATACCTAGAAGAAATGCTATCAAGAACAAAAAGAATGCTAATGGGGTTAAGATCTGTTGAGTATGCTTCAATGTGACCTATAGCACACAATAGCAAGATTAGGAAGAGTTGCAGAGAGAAAAGACTTAGTGAGGGCTATAGATTACTGATTATTGTGTCCAAATGAGAGACTTTTGGCTTATGTATTGAGAGAAGATTCAAAATGACTGTTTGAGGGAATGTAATGTCCCCTTCTCATCAGTAACCAGTTCAGTTGCTCTTTAGCCTATTCCGGAGGCCCGTAGGCTTGTTGAGGAAAATTAGGGTTTCCTTTACTGGAGGTTTTTGGTGGTATTTCTCGGAATTT
>CM021105.1:389871211-389936084 GCA_007115665.2 Sequoiadendron giganteum
TTGTTATTTGTAATTTCTCTCATGGCTGGTTATCCGCCTAGTTTCTTTCAATTCTACAATTAGTACTCCACCATATGCTAGCACCACGCCTTCTAAAGGATCTTGTGTGCACATTCTTGGTGTTGAGTTTAAATTCTCTCTCTTTCAGTTGTAATCTTTGTAACTATTGATTCAGTAGATCCTAGGGATCCTCTGACCATATGCCCGCCCCTCCTCCTTACGTGGTTTTAGGGCGCATTCTTGGTTAGAGTTCTTTTATGCAACGTTTTGGTTTAAGCTAACCTTAACGAGTGCTTGGTTACATTGTAATTGTTATTGAAAATAAAAAAAAATTGAGAGTATATTTTAGGGAATATTAGGGCTACTAGGCATTGGAATTTGGGAACCCAAAGGCTGAAATAAATTAGGACTGATTTAGACTATAGTGTCCAAATGACTTTCTGTCTGGGGCCCTAGTGTTTTGACCCATTTTTGTTCCAATATCAAATCTAGGCTTGAGACTTTCAAGGTAGTATTTGAAATGAAAGTAAGGCTAAGGATCTATATAAATCAGTCCATAATTGGGTGGAAGGCTACAAATCAAAGAAAATGCCCTAAACATCATTATGTGATCAACAAAGCGAGTGCAAAAAACTTAAGGCGAAGATCACAAAGTAGGTGACTTCTAACCTTGCATCCACCTAATATTGATGTATGTGTCATTGAGAATGAGAAGTTGGACCAAGAGCTACCACTTGCAATCAATTGCCTTGAGAGAGGCAATACAATGTTAATGGAAGAAGTGAGTGGGATAAACTTGGCCATTGTGTCAAAAACCAAGATTGTGTGACTTGGCAAGGGACTTTTCACCTTTTGAGATGGTCTAGATGGTCACCATTCTTCAAGAATTCATGGATGCTCTATCTTGGGAATATGCAAACATACTTAGCATGCACCCTAATGTTGTTGTCCACAATTTTGTGATTGGTGAGCTATATGGCATGTTCGCAAAAAACAATGTCCCATGCCTTCCCAAGTTTCTACCCTAGTTAAGGAAGAGATCAAGAAACATTTCTATATTGGCCTTGTAAAAACCATTGATTATCCTCATTCCTATTCTAAAGAGGAATCAAAAGGTTAGGGTTTGCCTCAATTTTTTGCAACATTGACATCACCTAATCTATGGATAATTTACTCTACCCACCACTAACATCATTATTTACACCACCACTAATTATGAGATATACTACCTTATGAACGAACAGCTTCTCTAGGTACAATAAAATTAATATTGCACCACAATACTAGGATAAGACAACATTTACTACCCAATGGGGTACCTTATGCTATGTTGTCATGCTTTTTTGTCTAAATAATTTCAGCGCTACTTATCAGTGTGCCATGACCCATGTTTTTCGTGACTCCATCCACAAGATTATAGAATCCTATGTAGATGACTTCTTGGGTGAACCCCACAAGTGTGAGGACCATGAAGATGACCTCTACTTGTTTTTTTAGTGCCTATGCAAGTACCATATCAGCCTAAACCCTACAAAGTGCATTTTCTGCTGTTTCATACAAGAAGATTCTTGGGTTTCTTGTCTCTCAACACAACATTGAGGTCAATCCAAATGAGACAAAAGCCATTTTAGATATGTCGCATCCTCACAATGTTAAACAAATGAAATATTTCCTAAGTCATGTTAACTTCCTCATGTGTTTCATTGAATTGTGTTAACTTCCTCACACATTTGATCAAGGAATATGCATCCAAATCCATACCTCTTTGCTTGCTCTAAAAGAATACCTATTTTCTTTGGAACCTAATGCAAAACAAGTGTATGGGGAGCTAAAACACCTATTCTCTAATCCTCCAGTCCTAATGGTGCCTATCAAGGGTTGAGAATTTACTCTCTACAACTTGATCACTAATCAGACCATAAGAGGATGATAGAGGCAAGGAGAGAGCTATTTGTTGTATCTCTCACACCCTCAAGGGTTATGAGTTGAACTATATCATTGTGGGGTAGTGTTTGGCCCTTGTCTTTGCTACAAAGAAGTTGTGACATCATATGCCTGGCCAAATGACTAATGTCATTGTTCAAGTAGACCCCCTTTGTTACCTACACTTGCAGAGCGAACCCACTATCATTGGTTGTACAACAAAATGCATCATGCTTGTGTAGGAGTTTGACATTATAATTGGAAATTGGAAATTGAAAAAAGGCCTTGTAATTACTAAGAAGTTCATAGAGAGTGCCTCGTCCAATCAGGCTTCTAAGTTTGTTGATGATGTTTTTTGCTGATGAAATGCAATATATTGTGGAGCATCATAAAGTCATCAATTGCAATTGGTAGTGTAACATTATTCGGAATCTTCAAGACCAATCTTATCCCAATGGTGCATCCATCAACATCATAAGACTATCAGCCTGCAATCAATTTTGTCATCACTAGCTAGATCCTCCATAAGAGAGGTCTAGATGGTGTTTTATTGCAATGCTGTATCCTTAAGGAGGTTCCTTGTTGCCTTGATGCATTGGAGAACAGCCATGCATACTTGAAGTGCCAATGCCAACAATTTTAAAAGTTGGTGAGGCATCATCTTTTTTGTGTGGGTGAGTTGATCCTTGTTTATGACAAGGAGCACCCAAAGAAGGGAAAACTCATGTCTAAGTGGTTTGGTCCCTTCATTGTCACCCAAAATTTAAAGAACATACTTACCATCTTTCCTTGCCTTAGGCGGTTCCCCTCAAACACTTGATTAATGAGTTCCACCTTAAGGCATTGTATGTTTGAGGCTGATTGTTAGACCTCTTAAGTGTCATGACTATGGTGGTAAGGAAGGTGTCTTCTCAATTATGTTTTCCCACTACCCATGTTTGCCATGCGTGTGTTCTCATGGGTTCTTTATTAGCATTTTGTTATGTCAAACTGTAAGTAATCAGCTTCTCTGTGCTATGAGATAAAAACAATTCAGGAGTACAAATCTTTAAACACACGTTCTACACGCATCATGTACAGTTTGGGGTACAACATGGGGTGTTGATGCATCCAAGCTTCTAGGGTTGTGGGAACATAGGTCCCAAAAGATGTTTGTGTCTATGCATGTACATCTGCACCAGCCTATGACCCTCTATGTGTCTTCTTGCAGGAGTCCACAACCTAGGTCTCTCTCTCGTCACTCCCTCACTTGCATGCCTCCTCTAACCATGTCTCTGATGCCACTCCAGGGCCACTAGCCTCTCCTCAATCCCCGACTAAACTTGTATGGTGCTCTCTACACTGCTCCTGTTAGTCTCTCTGTCAGCTCATTCCTCTCCTCCTCTTAGGACTCCACCTCCAACCTGGTGCTCAGAAATGTCATGTTGCCCACACCATTGTCAAATAATATGGATAGACCTACCTAAACACTAAATGTCGTTAATTGAACATAAAAGCAGCCTCAAAACAAGTCACAATGCCATCATTTAATTCATATATTTTTACTCTGCTTCAGCAGATTGAAGGATATGAGTTTTGAGGGTCGCAAAGGTGATTTTGCAGAGGATTTTCATGCTCTTAATCAAATTTTAAGGCCAAATTGGCTATAATGGATTTTCATCAATTTCACTTTAGTTTTGCAGGATCTTACAGCTTCTTTTTGAGAAAGTGGCTATTAATTCTTCTGTAAGAGGATCAGAAAATATATTACAGGTATTGAAAAGAGAGCACATTTAAATATGACCTTGTATCTCCTCTTAGACATGTCATTTGCAAACAAGCAGTAGAGGTGGTGGAGGAAACAAATGGTTGTGCAAAGATGAGATAAAAACATACTAAGGCTCTTATAAAGTTATGCCCACATTAATGGCCATCAACATGGTATTAAAACTACAGATATCAGAGATTGCCCGAGTGCTTCAAGCATGGGCTTGAGTCAAGAAAAGATTTTGTGAAGGCCCTTATAAAGTTATACCCACATTAATGGTCATCAGCATGGTATTACAACTACAGATATCAGAGATTGCCTGAGTGCTTCAAGCAAGGGCTTGGGTCAAGTAAACATTTTTGTTATAGAGCAATAAAATGCAAATGTAGCTCCTCTGAAAGCTAAAGGAATGCCACAATTTGTCATTTATAGGCAATTTGGCAGACCCCCTGCACTGTCAAGCAGAAAGTAGTTTCCAACTTTTGTTCAAATAACTCCTTAGTAGGAAGAGGCCAATAGCCCCCATAGGAACCAAAAAGATGAACACCTTGAAAAAGACCTTGACCATAGACATGAGGGCACAAGTTGATGAGCAGATATGTACTTATTTTTTGTATGGTCCCCTTTTTCAATTTGGTGAGATCACCATAACACTAGGAGATTGTGAGGAGCATCATTGAAGACCTTGAAGGATATAAAGGCCCTTACTTTGAAAAGTTGAGAAATATGCAGAAGGACAAGTGGATAAGGCCTTACCATTGATCAGGGATTCCTGGAAAGAATTACAGGTTTCCATCATTTCAGAGTGTTCACTGTGGTTCTGGAATCTGCCTTCTGGTTAAAATGTGCGATATTAATTTGATTCTACTTAGAAGCACAATAAAAGCTACGGGAGTCCAATTCCAAGTGGTAAGTACAATGCATAGAATTGTAAACACACAAAAAATAACAAGGTAGTCCATCACACATATAACTTCAGAAGTTTGCATACCAAAAACATCTTGGCTCTTACACATCCATAACAAATTTTTTAAATAGATAGAAAGGATTTACTTCTAAATTCTCACCAATCACTAGTTCATCACCTACATCTATACCACTCCCATAGAAAATTGGGCATCAAGCCCGATTCTAATCAAAGCCAATAACCGGAGATAAATTGTAAGGCTTCAATGAGGCTTGAGTCTCAACAGAATGATCATCTTGCAAGTTTGTACAGATACTGGTACTGTATGCTGAAGCTAAATATTCTACATGTTAGAAATTGGTGGAATATCAAACTACTTAGAAAAGTGGCATCTTGCTGCATTTTTGTGCATGACGTACAGATTAGGCAAATGATGCTGGAATTGCTTCTGAAAAACATATGCTTGCTCCTCTTTGGTCACTCCAGTTCGATATCATATAAGTTCACCATTTGAATGATTAAAAACAAAAAATTGGAAGGCATTTTTGACACCATAGATGCATCTCAAAGGTAAATATAAAGGTTGAGTTTTAAATCACAGATGAGACAAACACTAATTTGGTTTATAAGACAAACCCTGATTGAAGCCCACAAGGGATTAGTTTCCATTTACCATATGTATTGTTCAAAATTTGGCATTTTGACCTCATGACCAAGCTTGGGAGTAAATGGAACCTTTCTAATCCACATACACATTAGAATCAGTACAAACCTATGCTCCTTGGGGATGCATCCGCTGCCAAATGTGACTCTGTCCCCCATAGGGGATGTTTCAAGGATGCAGGGATGCGTAGGAAACATCCTCACCCCAACACCTATTTTGCAAAAAAATCAGAAACATACCCAGTACATGCAAACTTTTTTAGGGGACAACTAGCTGTTCCCAAGACAGCCAGGGGATGTTCGAATGTCCCCAACTAACCCAGTGGTGGCTAGCCATCCCCTAATGTACCCAGGCACATTTTAGTTACTTTAAAAAAAAAACTTATAACCTTTCAATGCATGTTTGCTTTATGACATGCCCATCTAAGATTTAAAAAAACTCAAGAAGCATTTATGTTTATTAATCCTCTTTCAATTAGGAATAAGTGCAAAGGTCATGCCCCCACACTAAAAGATATCATGGCTAGGGCTTTAACAGTACTTAACACTAAACTACCATTAGAAAAGATCAAGACCTTATTGTCTAATAGAGTTTGCAACCCTCAAATTTATCTAAGGTTTCCAAGTCATTTGTCTAGACATTTTTGACATAAAACAAAGACAACTCACTCATCTTTTATGTTGTATCTATGCAATCAACCTTGAAACTTGGTTGTTATATAGCTATAAATTACTTAGCATGAGTCCACAACAATTGTAACTATAAGTCTAACCAAGTAATAGACCAATAGTTAATCATGATCACAACATCTAGAAAATACATATCCTCTATTGCAGATCTCTACATCTTCACAATTGAAGTCATGGTCAAGGATTATCTTGTTTCATACATTAGATTATAGTTAGCAGACCCAATGAGTCATCAAGTACTTGAAAAAAAATTCACACGACAAGTTTTTCTTGAGTTAACTTGCAGAGTTTTATGGCAATTTTTTGACAATTTTTGGTGAGTTTTCTGATGAGTACTCAGTGAATTCGAGCCCTTGACTCATGTTGTGCATCAAAAACTTAGATTAAACATTCCAAAAGCATTGTTTTTTTGGCTTTAAAAGCATATTTTTTGCCTTCTAAAATTATTAAAATGGTGTGTGCCATGAAGGTCTGTGTGATTTTGAAGGCCTTCATTTGGGCTTGGCGGCAAGGGCTCCGCCCCTTGACCCCTCCTTGTATCATGACAAGGAACACGCCATGGGCATTGTGCCCAAACCCCACAAGGGGTGCATCATAACCTACATGAACAACTCATAGAACAATCTCATTTATTCGTATCCTAGTTGAGGTCAAACTAGAACATAACCAACTATCTTTTTACTTAACCATTCCTCTTTGTTAATAAGTTTGACAGTATATAATGCAGTTTTGAAGGCTTTAGGAAGACTTCAATAATAAATCCTTCACCTGATACCCCCACATGTCAAGCATGTCTTAATTAACTCACACTCATATATATATGAGTGTGAATTAATAAAAACATGCTTGACTGGTGTGTGTATCATAATTCCTATTCAATTACCCATGCTCACTAAGGTTCTATAATGTCTATGATGAATGCCTAATCAATGTTATCATATGAGTATTTGAAATTTCCTTATATTTTAAGATTTTCACTAAGCCATCCCCTGCCGTCCCCTAAAGTTGGCCTTTAAAAACGCTGTCCTGAAAATGCATCCCCCTGTCCCCTGCCATCCCCATCCCGAAAACTTGGGGGAGCATCAATACAAACCAATTCTAATATAAACCAACCTACTGCTCCTGCATTGCTTGGCAACCATACCAATCACATCCAATGTCTTAGTTCTATCCAGTAACATTGTGTGCAAGAGCTCTGCGATTAGCTATCAATGGTCTCTCCTAGTTTGAGTATAAGAAGTCTCAATTGGGTTGTATTTAATCAAAATGCCTTTTTTGCTGACTCTTACGGCAACCATGCCTCAACCTGAGTTTTGGCATGACCTATTTAATTAGGCTTGAAATAGAAGCAAACTTTCTCATCCACTGAAATATGTTTCTCTATCAGGTTATATGACACTGTTTTCAACAATATAATTTAATGGTTTAGGGAATTTGATCTAAAAATCCCTAATTTAGTGAGATCATGTTAAGCATGGTCACCAAAGTCGAGTTGATGCAGGATCCAAACCAACTATCCAGGTACAAAGAGGTGAAATTATTAAGATTCTAGCATTTCAAGGGCTAGAAAGATTCATCTTTTGTCTAGATGTAATCCCCAGATCACTGAAATCGTCTGCATATTTGTCATCCCTGCAAGAAAATTTCTCTGCATACATCCTTTGAACTCAGCTGTCCTAATAACTGTGGGTTAGCATATGTCCCATGACACTTCCCGATTTAAAATAAAGAACAATGGCCATTGCCAACTGTTGTACATAATGTAGAGATTGACATAAGCTAGGCACTGCAGCAACATGTTTTGAATTTTCATCCCATGTTTTCATTGCACTTGTTTGATGTGCAATTCATTAGAATTAGCAATCAAGTCCTATAGCAGAAAGAAATAGTTTTGCCTTATGGATTTGCAAAAAGGTCAATTCTTTGATTCCAGCGGACACGTGACCTCCACACACAAAACCCCAAATAAACCCAATCCTACAAGAGGATATGCCACAACCCAAAACCATGCGAAGGGGACGTCAATCATTGGGGCATATTACATTCCCTTAAATTTTGTACTGAATCAACTTAATGTGCAGGAGTCAGTCCAAACATTTTTTTTTTCAGGTTCTAAGTCCCTCGGCCTCAAAATCGCAGCCAATAACCCTGGTGAATGTGCAGTGAGATTCTAATTCAGTAATTGTGAATACATTCGAGTGTAACTCAGAATTGCAAATCTTAAGAAAGCAACCTAAACTTACTTGATACAACATTAAAAGCCACAAACTGCAAGGTGTTACAAGGTACAACAAGTACAAAAAACATAATTAATAAATATAATTCTTCATGACAGTTAAACAGAGAGAAAGGGTTGAAAAATAAGCATACTCGAGACTGATATAACTTGAGAGTGTTGGATTTTCCCTTCTCGTCCCTCTTTGAATCGCCATTACTTTTCTTGTTCGTGAAATTGGTATCGAAATCCACTGCAATGCTGTTGACGGCTGCCCTCCATTTCTCATCTCCATCTTCATCACTGCTTGAAGAGCTCATCTCTACAAACAAACCGCCCTCTCATAAAACACAGTCTTCTGAAAGTATAGTAACGTTCGATTTATCTCATCTCAGCTTCTATTCTGGCTTTCTAATACACCTAGTTGCTCTGTAAACACTCCTTAAGTGTTAAACTAGATTCCACACTGGCAATGGCCTAGTAGCAATGGAGCAACTATGATCAACAGAAAACTCATTTTGTTATTGATCCTAATTTAAATAGAATAATGGTAACCTATATATTTTTAAGAATCAAAGTTTGGTACAGCACTTCGTGGCCTCTCTACTAACGTGATATTTATATATATCATACAATGAAGAGACAAGGTCTGAGGTTTAAGAAGAGCATAGTTGAAATTATTTTAAAATCTTACTAGAAACTTACCAACAATCGGGGAGGCTGATTATTTTTCACAATGAAGAAACATGTAAAGTTCTGGTCTATTTGTAAGGTATATATAAAGACAATGTTAAGAAAATGAGAGAGCAGAAGATATATAATCAAAATATATAAAATAAAAGAATAAAATGAATTTTTTTGGAAAAAGTTTTGAAACAACAATATTTTTGTATGTACGTATAAAATATAAGATCAAAAATAAAAATCATTCAAATATGTATTTTGAAAATTTCGAAAATTTCCATTGACAAACACTTAAACTCTTTGAAAGATTTTAAACTTATTTTTTGGAGTTGTATGTGAAGCTCTCTTTAACCCTATTGACTCAAAAGGACCCTTATGGTTGACAAATGAGGCATAAGTGCCTAAGGTGGAGGGTTTGCTCCATAAGTTGCTTCATGTTGCAAAGGCCCTTTTTCAAACAAAAGCTTAACATCAAGTTGTTTAAGATGCAATGTTAATGTGGAGCAATAAACTCAACAAGGTGTCTAATGGGTGTACATATTTAACGAAAGTTAAATTTATGAGCATGCATAAATTTAGGGTAGGATCCTAATGAGGAAGTTGTTAGTGATCCATGAAGTAGTTCAAAGTTGAGTCTTACTCACTATGTTATCTATTTTTCAATTTTTATATGCTTATTAGTAACAATTTTGCTTCTCACAATTGGCTTATTTGCTTGGACAAACAATAATATATTTTCTAGTTCATGCATACTCCCTATAGATTTAACACTAGAGTTATATTTTTTGTTTAAACAAACACAATTTGATGGACAATATGAAATTCTAGTCAATGTAGTCTAAGCATACTTCCACAAAAAGAATTATCCAAAAAAAACTAAATGTAACACTTGGTATTTAATGGATTGTCAACTACACAAGTCTTCTTAGTAAAGTGTGAGATCATTATGAAGGTTAATTTCATAACTATCAAATTTCAACAAAAAAGTACTTAGATTAGTAATGATGTTATGTAATATAAGGACACATCTAATAGTTAGGAATTTCTTAATTGTTACTATATTTGAATGGATGCATAAATGTCACCTACCATCTATGAAATAATTAACCAAAAATATAAAAACACAAGCAAAAAGTGAGGTTCATTACATAGCTTTAAAAAGTATATCTATGGACCAGCGTAAGAGAGAATATATATGCTAAAGGGTGCACTTCCACTCATTAATCTCATCTTTCTTTATGGGTTATATCTCTCGTTCTTTGGGGAATTCATCTTTTTACTCTAGTGTTTAACACGACACTATTTTTGTAGGACCCATTTCACTCACTTAAGTTCCATTTAAAGGGATATTGGTGTACTCATACATTTATTACATCTTAGGATATTAATCTTAGTTCAACTTAAATTATGTATTTATTAGCTAGCTCAATGTATTTGGATATTTCAGGCTTTGATTCCTATTTTATTTCTTCTTTTCTAAATGTTATTTGTGCAAATTTTCCTATTTTCAAGTGATTGCATTACATTTATCAAACATATTTATTGAAAGGATTAATTAATTTTTATGCAAACACCAAATTTAGTTGATTTTTTTTAGCTAAATGATTAGTAAATAGCTTTAATTTATTAGTTTTTTGATTTTTAATTTAAAACATTAATCTAAAATGTTATAATATACATGAGTCCGACATTAATCTTGATGAAAATTCTTATTAATTTTACTTATTATAAAATTATAAATACACATAACACCACAAACATGATGATTTGTATTTATTTACCTTTTTTAAAATCTTTTCATTGTTATTTTATTCAATCATTTTAATATTTTCAATATAATTTCTATTTTTTAATACCATTAAGCAAACAATATAATTGTAATGTAATTTATAAGAACTTTGTTATTATCTCAACACTTCCCAAGTTAGAAAACTTGGGAAACCTTTTTAAAATAAAAATACCATCAATGTAAAATATTTACCACTCCTACTCACTTTAGATGATGCACTATCAACTTATGTGAATATGTGAGGTGTGATATAAATGGAAACCTTTGGTTTTACCATGATGGGCATATACTTCGCTATTTTCTCCCACTTTCCCTAGTTATTCATATTTGATATAAATGTTAGCAAAGTTCTCTAAAGGAGTAGGGTTGCAAGAGGTTTGTAGATAGTTTAATTATTAATCTCTAAGCCCTTTTCAAGACATCTAACATTAGTTGGATTCACATGATAATAGAAAGGAATAATCAAAGCATGGAACCCCAACATTGCAACAATCTACTTGAGACACCATGGTGATATACATAGCCTTTTGGAAAACATAGGAATGCATATTGCACTATTCTTAATTTCTCTTTTCAAGCTCAATAAAATATTTTCCCTTTTTTTTCCAATTTATAATTATCTTTATAGATGTCCAGTCTTGTTATGAAGAGAGATTCAAAGAGATTATTAACAAATTTATTTCTCACATCTTCTCCCTAAAACTCAAAAACATATGATACCTCTTATGACTTTAGTAGGAAAAATTATTTTTGGGATGTTTGCATTGTTCCATCTTAGATATGGGTCTAAATAGGAAGGATTACTAATGATAGAAAGACAACAGTAATAATGATAAAACAAAATTAGATGATTCAACCCGAAATTTTAGATATTGAACTCAACCATACAAATTTTTCAACTCTAATCATACATCTATGTGTTGTATCTACTTGTAGATTGCAAATGATAGTGGTCATATGGATCCCTCTAATCACAAAATGCCCAGATGGACTAAAATATAATACAGTTTTTTTTGTACTCAATTATAACTTGAGTATTTCTATTAGGTCTTAGCCACAAATAGGTGTCATTATTTCTTATCTATGTAATCTTTATATCTAGCTTGGTGGAGAAGACATGGATAAATAGCATGAGCTTAGAGGTTTCATGAGTTGCATGGCTAAAAATGTGATCTCGATATCCCACTCCAATCTCTTCAAGGAACTAGTAGCAGGATGGCCATGAACACCTTATTCAATGTCAAGACTATTGTTCAATGTTGACAAACACTCTATATTGGTTGACATCAGACCAATGAATGTATAAATGGCTACATCAATGAACCAGATAAAGTATGATGTGAATGTATGAAAGAGAGAGCAAAAGTGAGTCAACTGTTTGTTCTCCTTACATTGAGAGTGGCAAAAGTAGATAACTTGTGAGTGTATATTGAGAATTCCACCAAGCGGAATCCATAATCAACGTCCCTCTCATGAAAGGAGGCCAACATATTTGTTATTCATTACAAGGTACTCTACTTTCTAGATGAGATAAAGAGATTACAAAGGAAATTGAAGATAAATTATGTTTTAGTAATTTTAAAAAAATTGATTTTACAGGGTCAACCAAACACAAAATCAACTTATATTATCTTTAAAATTGAAATCATGTCTAAGAGTAGATCAAGATCAAAACAAAAATTGAAAACCTCTCAAAATAACCAAAGGAAACCAAGCGTGATCAAAATTAAATATCAATATATTTGAATCTCATGTACACAATGAGATTGAGTGAAAAACTTATAAAACTTAAAAAACATTTCAATAAACATCTAGGTGCAGCTAAAATAAAACATTCAAAGAAAATAAAACAAACAAAAAATGGACACCACCAAACTATAAACTAAATCACATTCCAAATTGGTTATGAGGAGGGATTAGAAGGGAATAAAAGTGAAAAAAAATTGATCACTATTCTAGTGCAACTTCATTATGAGATCTAACTTTAAAATAAATAGCAATGAATAAAAAAGAATTATCCATGGAATCTAGTGATTGAATGGTTGAAAACTAAAAAAACTATTATAACAATTTATTAATGCTACTAATATGGAACCAAAATTGACAATATCAAAATTAATTTGCAAATATTTAAAATCCTTTTCAAGATATAAATATTTTCAAATTCTAGCAAATTAGATTTTGGGATGAGATAAATTCATAACAAGGCAATACTAATACTCAAGGCAAGGTATGACCAAGAGTAGTCATCATTAAGACTAACCATTAAGATTGTAGATGTGATGCATGCAATTATGACTACCTTTTCCCCTACTTTTGCTTCATCTATATGTAAATATATATTAATATCCACATTCATCAAACAAAAAAGGCTCTCCCTAATTTCCTAAGAGCTACCTAGTTTATATTGCCTTTAACACAAATCCAACCTAATGCTAATTTGATCAAATAAAAATTAGAACCATGGAAGAAAATTATGAGTGTTTTGATTATTGTGTGAGTGCTCATTTGTTGTGGGTTGAGAAATGGAATTGGGTGTAGTGAGAGTAAAATTCATATAATCCATGGTCATGTCCTATCTACTCACTGTCCACTAGTCATGTGCATTAATTACAATGTCCATAATTAAAAATGAGGTTATAGAGCTTAATACTCTATTTTGTTTTGTCAAATTTATAGAAAACTTAAACATATGGTTAGAGAGATAATGAGGAATCTAGGTATATATTAAAGTTTGGAAGAGTAGAGTAGTTATAGATAGGATTGAATATAAACCAAGGTCCACCATAGAAAGCACCACGTCTCACCAAAGGTAGGGTCCTTGTCAATATTTTCTTATTTAGAGATGGTTTGAACCTAGGGGAGAGGGGCCAATAATTGGCCAAGGTCCAATTCTTGGTATAGTACTTGTGGTTATAATATTTAATCTTGAAACATATACTATATATTACCAATGATTAGTCCACATGTAAAAAAAACCAAATGTTGGTCAAGAGGGATCCATACTTGAATACATGAGACCCTATGAATGTTATATAAAAAAGCATAAATGCATTCATTATCAAGTGAAATAAATTCATTTTGTTTCATGTAAAATGTCATAATTATCCACTATAAATGTGTCATTTGTAAGATAAGGTGTTCATTTAAACAAGGTATTGTTGTCACGATGAAAAAATACAACTCTTATGTGTACAACTATGGGGTAACAATGTACATGCATTTGAGTATTTCATATTAATAGTTTGTCCTATCACAAATATAAATGTAGCCACAATAAAAACCTTGTATTTTCCCATGAAATGTGAAAAAATATCAAAAAAATTTATGATCATTTAAAGTTGAATACAAGTTGCATTTTAAATAATAATGTGTTGTTTTTATAACAAATAGTTTTTTTGTGTTCAACTATTGGTCCATTTGTGTTGGATATAAAAGTTAGATATAACAAAGATTTATGGTTACCAAAAGATATTGAGATCATTTGGGTTGCACATAAATTGCATTTTAAATAATAATATTCAATATCATTCTAAAAATAAATGATTTATTTGTTCAAATACTAGGGATACCATGATTAAGTTTTGGTTGAATCTTTAAAAAGATAATATTTTGACACTTCTTATTAGATGTGTTGATGTGGCATTTTGTAAGATGAGTTACACCTCCAAACCTTAGCTATGGATAGATAAGAGGCTAATTCACATTTCTTAAAAAATAGAAGTTCTATGATATTCCATGCAACCGCTACATGCTTATGAAGTTATCCCTAACAACTATTGGCCCCTCTCCCTAGTCAACTATGAAGTGGCACCCAATTCAATAATCTCTTCATAATGTACTCTTGTTTATGGGTCCACTTCAAGTATATTCCCTACTCCATTATTAAGATTAAGATGGGCAAGCTTAAACAACACACTCTAAGCTTTGATTTGTTTAGGTAGCTCATATGAAATTACATTAGTTTCTCTAGTAGGACCCACCTATTATTGTGATTTCAGATGAGCCACCTAAATAAGTCAAAGCTTAGAGTGTGTTGTTTAAGCTAAAATGATTAAGATTATGCTTTGTGAAGGCCATGAACTTTCATCAAAGTTAAGTCCATCCTACAGTTTATAATTGATGTTCTACTACAATAATTTGAGAGTGTGTATATATAAGGGGAGAGACAATTATTTGTATCATAATTGGAAAAGAGTCATGTAACAAATGGATTGTTTGGTGAGTCATGACAGGTTTGATATTGTTTGATAATCTTGTAAATTATTATTGATGTGAGAGGATATTTATGAGAGGTTAATGTTGGCCACCACCGATAGGTCACTACAAAAAATTAACATGCCACATTACTATTGTGAGCAAGGAAAAATGTTGAGTCAAAATATCATCTTCCATTTGCTAAGTCAGTTCACACTCAACTTGAACAATGTTCATTGAAATTGTTCAAAATTTTGGATGTGTAAGGTAGAGATTTATTCTGAGAGTTTAGTGCAATCTAAAGAGCTTTGAATTTATTGCACCGTCTTTTATAAAAAAAAATCACAAGAAATTTGAATCTTCGTAAACTATTCTAAAATAAAATGCATTGTCTTGTTTGAATCAATAGGAAAAAATATAAACATTTTATTTACAAATGTTGGGAATAAGAAAATAATAAATTAAAAAGAAATAAAGATAAAATGAACATTTGTTTGTTTCTTATCATTTATAATATTGTTTGAAAAAATCAATGACTAAAATCTATTACATGATAATCCAATCTACACATTTCATCTAGTATTCTTCACTAAAAACACTTTCAACATAACAATAAGTATTTTCTCTTAAATTAAATATATTAAAAAAATAAAAATAAAATATATTACATATTAATTAAATATTTAAATTTAAAAATTATATTACATGTAAATTAAATAATTTAATATATAATTTCCAATATGTTATCAACTTTATAAAACCATAATTTAAAAAATCAGTTCATGCCTCTAAAATAAAAGTCTTATTCTTCAAAATATGTGAAACTTTTCTTCAAAATTATTCATTTTATTTAAAGATTCTAAAAAATATTCTCTTTATTTAAGGATTATAAAATAAAAGTTTGAAATCATTAAAATTCTATTATTTTTTCATTTTAACTTTTAATTGAAAATTTTAAAATATTTTATAAATTACTTTTATTTAAAATTATTAATTATAGAATATACTTTTCATTTTCAATATTATTTTATTTTCTATATTGAAGGTGTTTCTTATATGAAGTGAACGATCTGCTTTGCAAATCAACCGTTTTAAATTGTGCAGAAGGATGTAAGACGATTGAAATGATCTCAACCATCAAATTTTCTAAAATATTAAAAAAAAAAAAAAATATATATATATATAATTAAAAAAAAAACAACTACATTCTTATCTAGTCTTAGCTTTAAATTAAGAAAAAGATAGGATAAGAATTGTTTTTTTCTTTTTAACTTTTTAAACTTAGATTTTTACATAAATAATATTTTTTTTAATAAATAGATATATTTTAATCATTTTTAGCCTCTCCTATAAACTACAGTGCACCTAGTAAACAAGGAGAGACTAGACTTCATGACCTCTTGCCTAGAAAAGGATACTTTAGCCAATCGAACTAGGTCCCCCGCCCTTAATCATTTATATTAACTTAATAATTTTATTATTTGTTATTAATTTTTTTAAATTATTATGTTTATTAATATTTAAATTATGTATATATATATATATATATATATATATATATATATATATATTTATATGCAGGAATTGGTCGGGTATCCGTCCCCCCATAAACTGCAATGCGCTTGGTAAACTTTTTGGCGCGACACACCCTCTGATACCACAGGTTTGGGGGGAGACTAGACCTCGTGACCTCTTGCCTGCAACAAGACGCTTTAGCCAATCGAGCTAGGCCCCTTACCCCAGATTTTGATATATTTTGACTTTCCATTTAGTTTATTTTATTTTAGTTTTTAATTTAGATTTACGTTTGAAATTTATTTTTATTATTTATATCTTTTTATGAAATTACAAATAATAATTAAAAAATATTAGAATTAATTTAATTTATAATTAGTTATCTTATTAAAACTTTAATTATTGTAGAATAATTCTATTTTAGATTTTTATTATAATTTATATTATAAAATGAATTTCAAACTTAAAATATAAATTGAAATTTATAAAGTGAGAGAGAGATGTAACTTTTGATCAGTCATTTCATGCCAACAATCCAAGGATAATACGTCATAAGGAGTTATGGTTAGGGTTGCATGTCATTTGGTTAAGGATATGATAATTCACCTTTAAAACCTCTCCAATGTGCCCATTGCACACTTAGGAGGAAAATAGATAGAGAGAGAGAGAAAATAAAGAGGGAGAAATAGAGAAATGGAGAGGGATAAAAAGAGAGCTAGAGATACAAAAATAGAGGTATAGATATAAAGGAACAAATATGGAGAGAGGAAGAGATATAAAGAGAGATAAAGAAAGAGAGAGAGGAAAAGAGAGAAGAGGAGAGACATAGATAGATATAGTCACATAAAGAGAGATAAAGAGATAGATAAAGAGAAATGGGAGAAAAATATATATACAGAGGTTGAGAGATCAAGAGATAAAGAGGGAAAGGGGGAGAGAGGAGTGAGATAAATAAGGATAGAAAAAAATAGTGAGGGGAGATAGATAGGGAGAGGGAAATAGACAGGGAGAAGAAATGAGAGAAAGATAGATAGAGGAAGAGAGAAGGGAAGACAAATGTAGAGAGAAATAGGGGAGAGAGGAAGAGAGAGATTGAGAGATAATAAAAAATATAAAGAAAAAGAGGGAGACAAAAATATAAAGATCTATCTCTCTTTCTCTTTCCATATCTCTATGATATCTCCCCATATGTACTTCTCCCTACCTCTCTATATATATCTCCCTCTCTCTACCTCTCTCTATATAACTTCTTATCTTTATCTTTCTATCCCTCTATCTATCCCTCTCTCATTCTCTCCCTCTCTCTTTGTATCCCCCTCTTTCTATCTCTATTTCTCTCTCCCTCTCTCCATTTCCATCTCCATCTCCATCTCTATCTTCCTCTCTATCTCATTACCTCTCCTTACATCTCTTTCTCTCTACATCTTTCTTACTATATATATCTGTGTATCTCTCACTTTCTCTATCCATATCTCTCCCTCTCTCCCTCTCTCCCTATCACTCTCTCTTTCTATATTTCTCAACGTATTTATCCTCCCTCCCTCTCTATCTATTTATATATATGTCTCGCCCCCTCTCTCTATCTCTCTCCCTCTCTATTAATTTTTTGTATCACCTAGACTTTATCTCTCACTCTTGTCCTCTCTATTTCTATATTTCCATCTCTCCCTCTTCCTGCCTATTTATAACTCATTATCTCTATCTCTCTCTCTTATTTCTCCATCTCTCCCTCTATCTCTCATACTCTCTCTACCTCTCTCTTTATATCACTTCTTATATCTTTATATTTCTCTCTCCATCTCCCCCTCTTTCATTGACTCCCTCTTTCTATCTCTATCTCTCCCTCTCCATCTCTCCTTTCATCTCTCTATTTATATTTATCTCTCTTTGCCTATCTTTATCTTTATCTTTGTCTTTGTCTCTCTCTCCCTCTCTATCTTTCCCAATTTATATTTATCTCTCTATCTCTCTTTTATATCCCTATTTTCCCTCTCCCTCTCCCTATCACTTCCTCTTTTGTATATCTCTAATTCTCTCTCCTTTCTCTATTTATCTCCCTCCATCGGTCTCCCTCTCTATCTATTTATACATATATATCTCCCTCTTTATCTCTCTCCATTTCTCTCTTACTCATACACACACACACTCCTTGTTTCGCTCTCCCCATCTCTAGTTCTATCTCTATCTCTCCATATTTAAATTCTTACATATCTTTCTCTATCTCTATCTCATTATCTACCCATCTCTCTTTACCCCTATATCTTTCCTTCTCTCTACCCCTCTCTATATATCAATTCCTATCTCTATATTTATATTTCTATCTCTCCCTCTTTCATTATCTCCCTCTCTCCCACTCTCTATATATTTATCTCTTTTGGATCTATATCTATTCCTTTGTCCTCTCTCTTTATCTCAAACTCTCTCTCCATATCCCTCTCCTCCATATCCATCTCCATTTACATCTCCATCTCTATCTCTAACTTCCTCTTTATCTCTATCTCCTTACCCCCCTCCCTCTCTCTCCCTCATATCAATCCCTCTTTTTGTCCACATATGTCCCTCTCTCTCCTTCTCTCCCTATTTCAAACATACCCATATATATCCCTCTTTTTGTCCACATATATCTCTCTATCTCCCTCTCTCCCTATTTCAAACATATCATTAGCCTATTGGTAATGGAGCCTTATTATCTTCCTAATTCAAAGGTTTTTCTTTAGTTGTGTTCAGATCCCTATAAGTAGATGCATATTTGATTTGAAGCTATCACTTCTCCATTGAGACCTTTGTTGCACCAAAAAAAACATTTTTTAAATATTCTACCAATTGACCTCATGTATACTACACAAATGTATGTAAACAATAAACCAAAAAATTCCCTAATTGACCATCCACACTTCTTCGGTGTACCCATTGCACGCCAAGGTGTGATTGCTAGTTTAATTTTTATTGAGATAAATTGAGAATCTAGCTTAGTAATATGGAGCTTTAACTCTTTATAGGACTTATTTCTAATATTATTAATGTAAGATATTTCTATCTAATATAATGTTTATAAGTAATGAAATCTTTTAAAGTGTAAATATTAATGTCTTTTAAAGTGTAAAAATTAGTTTGAGGGATATGTATTTTTGTATTTTTATATTTTAATCATATATCAATTAATTTGTGTGGTATAGATGTATAATTATATTATTCAATTTAATTTATTTGGTACATAAATTAAATATCTCAAAATCTATTAGTAAATCGTAATTATAGATCCTCTTAGTGTAATGTTCACTAGTGTATATGGCTTCTACATCTTTTGATTTTGATGTTATATTTTGTATCGAATTTTGACATTTTATTATGGGATACATGTATTATGAGCTTTTTATAGTGATTTTTTTAATGAGACATTGTATTGACATCAACACGTTTTGATTGTGTACATTGGACACTTATACTACGATTTTGTATGCTTTATCACTATATGTAATGTTGTGGATTGTCTTTGATCTACATTATCAATAAGATTTTGTATTGGCATCAATTATGATGCATATGTTGTGATTTTATATGTTTGAACTATTACAGTGTTTCGACTACAATATTTTTATTATATTTGTTATATGGAATGTTGATAATTATATCTAGTTTAACCTTATAGATTATTGATAGTTTTGAATCTAGCTATTTAGATCATAATAGTCGTAGATGATTTACAATTAGATGTCATGAGTTCTACCATGTCAAATGATTATGCTATATTTCAACTATCCTTATATGGTACAAGTACACTTGATATCTCACCTAGGTGTGTAGGTATATTTTTTCCCCAAAGATGGTTAATTGGAGATAGTCATCTTGAATAAAAAATGTTTTCTTAACCTCCACCTCACTCAATTTGAGTTGTGAGATGAGTCTTGTGAATCCTTGTGAAACTTAGATCTAAATCGGTGGTGATTCCAAAATTTGTGTGTCATGTTTAAACCCATAAAGTGAATGGTTCTTTTAAGTGTAATTATCTTATCTAATTGCATTACATTTAAAAATTTGCTTTAAAATGAGTGTATGTCGTGTTTATAGAATATTTAGTATGTTTTGAATTGAAAATATGATTAAATCATATCTAAGTGAAAAAAAAAATTATGCTTTATTTTATTGCATATGGAGAATAAATCATATTAAGACTAATTGATTTATGAAACTAATTGTATTATTATTAGAACTAAAATGTATTTAATAAAGTTAATCAAATAAGATAATTAAAAATTGAAATACCTTTAATAAATAGGTATTATTGATTTTTTTAAATTATTACCAAATGTGATCAAGAGGGAAAAGTGTAAAGGGATTTAGGTAAATACAGATGAAAGGAAAACTTAGACATTGTTTAAAAATCCTCCTCCTCTCCTCTTCATTTTTTTTGTTGACTTAGATTGGCTTTGGGTTGATATTTCTTAAGAGTTGCAAAAGATTACTTATGGGTGCTTGCTTCCAAAGAATATTCCTCTACTGTTATGAGCTTGTTGTGGAAAGAGAATTTTCTATGTTTAAGTTATGCATTGAAATATAATTTCTCCACATATGGATTCATAGGGTTGTTCTTATGTGAAAATCATAGAATTTGATGTTGTTCTATTTTATTTGTTGTAGGAATTTAAAATATTTAAACAAATACAAAAATGAGCCTTAGTTATGGTACTTTGTTTTAAGAAGGGCATGCTTGAATTTTTTAGATTTTATTTATTTAAGAAGTTTTAAGATTTTTGAAAAAATAAAATTTGAGATTTAAATCATGTTAGAACTTTATATTTGTGGGATAAACAATATTCCTATGTAATTATGATTTGTGTCATTGGATCAAGTGTCATGAATTTTTGTGTTAATTTATGTGTCACAATCAAATTATAATTTTAGTATGTGGGAAACTTATGATTGAGGTATAGAGTAAAGTAGTGTTCTCCCAAGTTACTTGTTGAGTTTAAACAAAACTTGTGGATAGAGTCAAGTGAGAATTTAAGAAGTTAAACAAAAAATAAATAGATATTATTAATCACACACATAAACAAGATTAAATACACACTAAGTTGAATGCCTTATAAGGATTATGGGTTTTGATTGTAAAGAGCATATCACAAATCATGAAGATTGATGAATGTCATTAAGTACCCCTATTGTAAATAAGAATACTACCCAATATTCTACATAGTCCACCAAGCTATTGTAATGATGATCCTTGGTTTATGCCTATGAATCTCTTCCTATTATTTCATTAGATTTTGTAGCTAATGTTTGTTGAGATACCTTACAAGTGTGTTGATGGCATTGTCAAACTCTCATACATGCATATATGTGTGATACCCTTGTATGTATTGATTTGTGTGTAGTAGTGATGTGAAGAAACCTAGTGCATGTATACTTTTTGGAATTCCTTGTATGCTTTTGATTGGCATGGATGTTGCTTTATATCTTGGTGAATCCATTTGATTGATATGAGTGTTGTGATATACTCCTTTGTATGAGTGTGATTGGTACCCAATCGACCACCTCCTAAGATAAAGGGGTGTGATCAAGGGTTCCAAATGGTTGGTTGGCATTGAACCACTATTGGGGCTAGATAATTTTGGAGGATGCTCATTACAGGGAATTTTGGATTCTCATGGAATTATGTTACTTGTATCTCTTCCTTTTAGATTCTTGGAAACATGGTAAATTGGGTTCTTCTACCTATTATGATAGGAACTAATTTATTATTTATTGAATTTCCTTGTGTTTGTATTGTTCCATCCATGTTTGGGATGAGACCATTTAATTGTAATAATATTTCTTTGGTAATGTATTTGAATTTTTTACACCTCATCTTAAGAGGGTGTTGGCATAATTTGTTATGTTTTGAAATCATGATGTGTAATCATTTTTTCTTTAGAAGATGAAAAGTATCTAATGGTTATAAACACTTTTATATTAGATTGTGATCTACTCACATAAGTGGTGAGGGTTCTATCTTAAATTTTAGCAGGTCTTGATATTAGTATCAAATATGCATGGTATTTTGTATCATTTTTCTCATTTTTTTGAGATGGAAAATGATTAAAGAACCTATTTTTTATATTCTTGCAAAATGAACATGCAAACTAGTGTGAATATAATCTATTTTTATATAATTTATATAATTCAATCAATGTAATTGATTGATTTGATTATTTCTCAAAAACTAGATCCCATGTGGTTGTATCCCTCACTTATATAATGTTACTATCACATGTGTGTAAGTTTGAATTGATGTTTATGATTTTGAGTTTGATAAAGTATTATGTTGTTTTGGGTGTTGGACACTCTTTGTGTGTTGAAAGTTGAGTGAGAGCGAAAATTAAATAAAAATGTAAAGGATAATAAAATGATAAAATCAAACTACAAATGAAATCAACTCTCACCTTCCAATTGAGAATTAATAAAAAATTGCATCAAAACTAAATTAATGAAATTAAAAATATAAAACTAGTGAAAATCATCATTACTAATAGAGTGGATGTTCTCAAATAATTTGGGATGTTTGTTGTCAATGTTGCAACATCTACTTGATTTATAATTAGATAAATGGAGGATTAAGCTCAAACTTATTAAAAAAATGGGAGGAAGTTGAATGGTGGAGATCTAGACCTAGATCATTGTTTGAGTTGATTGTTGAACCACACAACTCCTAGAAATCACTTGCAACCAAAACACCTATCACATAAAGAGATAAAAGGAACTGATTTACTATTTAACCTTGAGAACTGAATTGATCCCCAAAAGTGTCATGATTGGGATTTTGAATTATAGATAATTAGGTGATTACAATGTACAATAATGAATCCTCTCAAAAAAGGAAAAATAAAAAGAAGCTCTAGATGAAATTCTAGGTGGGATTTAAATTAGATCATGACAAGTGTCCTCATCCTATGCTATGAGACAAAAAATCACATGAGCTAATAATAAAAAACACTTCCTAAGTTTAGATTGAGTTAATAAAGTAAAAAGGGGACTACTAAATTAATGATTAATTAATTAATTAATTAGGTTATTACCTATTTACTCTAACACCCCCTTTAATACAACTTAGGGGGGAAGCTAAAATCCTAATGATGAATGCATGGATGGGTCCTAGCTACAAGGCTTGATGAGGTACTCATGTATAAACAAATAAATCTATCATAATCGAAGAACAGGAGAAAACCACATGGGAAAAAAACCTCTTCATAAGAGAAAAAAACAAAATAAATGTGTACTAGTGAAAGAAGGAAAGGAGGACTCAATATACCTCTTGAAGGATTGTTTCTATCAAATAATTATAATGAATATTCCTCAAATAGGAGATAAAAGATGAGAATACAAATCCCCCCATAAAGAAGAAGTTCATTTTTCTATGATGAAAGCTTGAAGATAAAACATGATCCACCATCTGCAAACAATATTTCTCCCCTTAAGAAGAAATATACACTAGTGATTGGAGAAGCCATTCCCATAAGTTGGATAAATAAGGATTCCAAATCCAAATGTGCATCTTTGAAAAACTATTCAAATGTATACATGATGGAATTAGGTGATTCCAAGCCATAATTTAGTGAATACTAATATAGAACAAGCTCCAAAGACAATGATGGTGTGGCTATCATGAAAGAGGAGATGAATGCCCTCAAATAAATTCTCCAAATTTGTAATATGATACTCCACAAACAACAATGATATGTTTGATAGATATGAATCTAAAGTAGTTATATCTAGATAAGGATGAATGACCTATTATATTAAATCAATAGGGGCTATAGATGTAGCGATACTAATCTTATAAGAACAATGGAATATGGCCCAAGTAGTTGCATCTAGAATGAAAGGAATTTGGGTAAGCATAATCAACTTCCTACACCAATATAAGTGGGGGAGATAGTGCATTTTTTTTCTTTTAAAAACCTTTATCAGTTATAGTTATTAGATGCATATTCATTTACTTAATTAAAATATCAAAACATCAATAAAAATAAAAATATAATTTATGTGGGGAAAACCATTTTGAGGGAAAAACCCCGCACTCCAAAATCATAACTTTGTATTATCAGTAATTTTAAATATGTTACAATACAATCACAAAGCTAAGCTAAGCTCATTCAAGGTTCTTCAACTATAACAATATTTTTGGAGTGATTCCAGCAGCACAACATTACCTATAAATTCTTCAAACTTGTACTATACTAAAAAATGAATAAGTACCAAATAAATATAAATCCACAAGAGAAGATGGAAACCTATGATCTCCACATGGAAATAATCCAATACCTGCATGCATGTCTTGAGTCTCCTTGACATGTACTACACTTGCATGAAGTGCATTGTCATAACTCGCAACCACCTAACTTGATTTTTTATTTTCAACACCCTTCTACATAGGACCCCATCAACATGCAAACACCTTGCATGCATAGACACCACAATCATATGGGAGCCATTTGTCATAGTTTGTCATACATAACTCTTCTACTATCATAACATGTCATAGCAACTTGTCATAATCTATCATAGAGTGAACTCTTATAGCTTATGACACATGCCACCAAACTAGCCTCTAGTGGGGTCCACCAAGCGGCACACCTACTTCCACATATGTAGCTTACATGTCATACAACCATCTCCATGTAGGATGCCACCTCAATCGATAGGTACCACAAAGTGACTTGACATGGTAGGAAAATAAACTTAGGCATGAAATAATTAATAATCAAAAAATTAAATTCTAGGACTTGCAAAGGTTGAAACACCTTAATCCAAACATTCTTCCACTTGTTGAAGACCTTTCAAGAGCCAATCAACAATCAATTTCTAGGGGTCACGAGGCCCATGAAATTAGAACACAATCTATATTCACAAGATTTGTGAATGCATCTATAACATTTGTCAAAGTGTCAACCTTTTCCAATTCCACCTTCCCATCTTCCACCATGTCATGGAAAAAATGGAATTAAACATCAATATGCTTTATTCCAATATGGAAGGTAGGATTATTTTCCAAACATATAACACTTTGATTATCACAATAGATAGTAATCATCCCTACATCAATTCCAACATCAAAACATAATATCCTAAGTCAAATGGATTCCTTACAAGCATGATTAGTTTTCGTATACTTTTCTTCTATCATGGAAAATTGACTACAAATTGTCACTCACTCATCCAATTAATAGTGCCACCAAACATCATGATCTTATATCCACTAGCTGATCTTCCACTATTAATTTCATATGCCCAATTTGAATCCACATGTCCATGAATACAAATTGAATTATTATATCCAATAGGATAATCATGAAAACATAGGAAATACTCATAAGGACCCTACATTTATCTTAACACTCTCTTAACTACATCCTAATGTACCTATTGAGGATTAACCATAAAAAAACTTATGAATTTAATTACTTGAGAAACATCTATACTTCTACAAACCATGGCATACATAAAACTAACAACAACACTTGCATACAATACTCCGATCATGTCCTTCATCTTAATAGAATTTTTTGGACAATCCTCCATATATAACTTCATTTCTTGTAGAATAGAAACTACCAAGGATCTACAAGATATCATGTTGAATCTTTCCAACACTAAGTTGATGTACTTGTTCTAGATTAACCACAACTTTATATTGAATTTGTCTCTTCTAATATTCATTCCTAATTGAAACCTATAAAAATAGGGTAAGGTTGCTCCACCGTTTAGAAGATGGAACAACACTCCAAGAGGGGGTACCACTTTTCCCTATTTCTAAAGTTCATTCAAGGATACCTTAGAGATCTCAATCAAGGGATGAAATAAGGGAAAGAGATCTACAATAAGGTGTCCTAGGGTGTGATTAAAGACAATGAAGGGGATCACCACCAAGCTAGGGCTTGGAAAGACAATAAATGTAAATGCAATGCAAAACTTAAATAAAGGATCTAGAAATGAACTCAAATCAGAACAGTAATAGAAGGTAAACAAAGGTGCACCTAGAAAGTGGAAGAGGCTCAGAACAAGATCTGAAATCTTGAAAATATGAATTTTAGAGCATACTAGGACTCATATGCCAAGCTGGGTGATTTAGTCCCAGTTTAGGGTTTCTAGGTAGAAATTGGAATTTCACAGTGATAAGTCAGAATCCTCTGAAATCTCGAAAAAGTGCTATACCAGGACTCATACGCCACAAGTGGCGTATCAGTCCCATTTTGTTTTTTTAGAAAGTTAAGATCTGAATATGTTCTCCAATCCTTGCTCTTCCTTCTCAACTTTGTCTTCGGATCTAAATCTACAAAAAGGACCTGCAAAATAGAATATTGTATTGATTTTGTTATAGGAGGTTTGCCTTGGTCAAACCCCTAGTTTTGTAATTAAACCTTGATAGAAATGATAGTCCTTGAAAGTAAATATGAATGCAAAACCCTAATCTTAAGTGCATCTAAGATTAGGGGATTTAAAATGCCATAAAACCCTATTATAGTGTCTTTGTAGGTCTTCAAGATAAGAGGTACCCCCTCTTGGAGTGTTGTTCCATCTCCTAAACAATGGAGCAACCTTACCTTATTTTTATGAAAGTGAGCTTGAAGACCTGCAAAGACACTATAATGCTACTCCAAGACTTCAACTTTATGTGCTCCTTTCTCTTGAATGCTCTTGTGAAAGAATGCTTGACTGCTCAAGTTGATATCATGAATGCTTAGATCTTGAATCAATTTCTCTAGGTTAAATAATGATTTGAAACCTTGTTTTATAGGCACTTCATCTAATTTATCATTTATTAGATCCTAAGTGCTGACATCAACCAAAATTTTGAATTAAAAACCTTAATTTCTTGTTCAAACCCTAAAAAGAGGCCACACAGGACTCATACGCCCAAACTGGCGTATGAGTCCCACCCTAGTTTTTTGGGGTGAGCAAATGTTGGGTAGTTAGAAAATCGAATGCCTTTTTTTATTTTGTTGAGATTTTAGTTGAAATAAGCCTTGGGATTTGAAATAAAGGGTCTTAGGGGCCCATTAATGATGATTTAAAGTGTCATGAATGCGGGGGTACTAAAATAGGTCCCAGGTAGGTGTGGAATTGTACCATCTCCAAGAAGGGAGTACAATTTTATACACTACATTTAGCCCTCACTTTAGCACCCATATGACTCTACGTGCATATGCAAGCTAAAGGAATTCAGACAGTAAATTTTATTTCATAAAAGGATACTCATATGGATTCATTTGCGAGCATGGGAGAATGAAGCCCCCACTGTAGCTATCTACAAAACCACAATGTTAGGAACTGCATACTGCAAAACTAATTCGTTAGTCATTCAAAAATCCTCTTATCTAATTTATTTACAAAATCAAATTCAAGGGTAGATGTATGCCCTCCTTGATTTTGCTTGCTTTACAGAGGTGGAATCAAGGTAGCAGTCTAACCACATCGAATTACATAAGTCATATCATAGGGTATTTCCAAGTACCATACCATGTAATGATAGACATTTAATGAGAACGGGAGTAGAATCACGAATCCAACACAACAAAGGATGTTGAAAACAGAGCTCGCTAGCCCCCAATATGCTAGTTTTAATTGAGAAGGCACTTTTAACCTAATATGCAAATGACCTAATTTGAACATGTATAAGAGTAAAAAGTGAAGTAATTTGTAATCATTTTGTCTTAAATTTACCTTCTTGTAGTTTCACATCGGTGGAGAGTGACTGATAATTCCAAGCGTTCAAGCATAAATGCCTTTGAGACTCGATAGCCTACGTGAGGAGGTAGCACGAGGTGACTTGCAACATCCGATGAGTGGATTCTTCTCTACCTTAGCTTTGTTTTTATGCATTTATTTTATGTTTTATACATTTCTATATAGATTTAGGACCCTAAAAGAAAAAGTTGCAAATCATCCCTTTTTTTGCGAAGTGTCCCCTTTTTTCGCAAAGTGTCCCACCTTTTCATGAAGTGTCCCACTTTTTTGTGAAGTGTCCCACTTTTTCGCAAAGTGTCCCATTTCTTCGTGAAGTGTCCCAAATAAGGAATAAAGTGTTTAGGACTCTTCGAAAAGTACCCTAGAGCAACTTTAGCATACTTTTTTACTATTGATGTATGGATTTAAGATTTTAGAATGCTTATAGATGATATTTTTTCTTTTTTGTTAGATTCCTCCTCGGTTATGACAATGTCTCGACAGTAGACTATTTTTTCACTTACGAGACCTCGTCAGAACACTGTCGGAGGAGGATAGACAGACCTTGTAGGCTATTGGGATATATTAGGCGTACCTCATGCCACCGATGAGATGAGGATCACTCTGGAGGATGTACATCGCATCCTTTGAGTTCCCATTCGAGGTGAGATATTCCATTTCATAGAGGACCATACATATAGGTAGATGAGAGAAGATATAGGGTACTTCCTTGGAGGACTAGTTTGAGATGAGATCATGAGGCCACGTATTGAGCTACAATTTCTACTTTATGTACGATCACCACTTTTGAGACAAATTATGATTTTCATTGTAGCACTAGTACTAGTCCTATATGGTTTAGGAGAACACTTGGATGGAGGCCTAGTTCACATGATATGGGAGATGGATCATCGTAGGACCATCTGTGCATGGGGTCGCAGTATGCTTGCACATCTATACTGTGATCTTGGATGGTTTTCTTATCACAAGGTCGAGAGCATGGTACATTATACGCTTCTGCAAGTTTGGTGCCTAGAGAATATCACATGCACCAGACTGATAGGATTTTTGTTTATATGCGCCCTGGGATATCCACATCCCTTTAGCTATCCACTGAGGCGAATGTGGAAGTATGGATATTTGTTATTCTGAAGAGTCATATTTGACCGACTAGGTCAAGAGGAAATCTTGTGGAGACCCTACCAATTGATACCACAATGCCCAAATGAGACTTGCTAGTAGACGAACAGGTTTTTATTGGGGAGGCACGATTACATAGTAAGACCATTCTACTACGATCGTTTCATGAGATAGTTTAGACAGGTACAGGTGCCACTAGTAACACGACCATTTTACAGGTGATCAATGTGGAGCACTCGGAGGCCAAGAGATACGAGATGACTAACAGTGGATGGTGTTATATCTAGTGATTCAGATGAATTAGATCTTGACATGCCCCTAGTCTCCAATTTTGATGATGTCAGTGCTATAGATGCATATGAGGAGTGGTGGGCCACACCATAACTAGCTTTGGTATTTCCTATGGATCACCCTATAGGATTTATGGGGCCTCTTCTAGATCATAGGGATGAGGAGGAGGAAACATGTGAGGAGACAGGGGTTAGAGTTGTAGATCTATTTGTGGATGGGGTAGAGGAGGACTGCGATGAAGAGGCAGACTCAGACTATGAGGAGGAGGAGGAGGATGATGAGGATGAGGGGGAGGACAAGGAGGATGAGGGCCAGCTGACGAGTGAGGGCAATGATACTACATATGAGGGTCCAGTGAGCCATGAGTGGAGATATTCAGCTCCCACCTATGTTATTAGATCATAGTCAACAACTACAACATGCACCAACACTTATGAGCATGGAGAGGCTAACACATCTACTATTCCTCCTACACAAGATGAGGCTATTTTTACATAATTGATCAGAGATCTAGGTGATGACATATTATTTATGATTATGCTTATGCTTTCATGATTATGCTTATGCTCATGATTTTGATTTATATATATGTGTCATGATGTGTACTGATTATCTTTATGATTTCTATCTTGTAGGGTCTTTGAGAGTTGCATTATCTCTATTGACATGCAATCACAAAGATAGTACATCCTTCAGTTTTAGATCAGGCTATCAACACAGACTACGTGCCCCCACCTATTTTGGAGCAACACCCAGAGTTGTTCGAAACTTATGTTAGATTGAGAGTGACATACGAGGGTGCTACTAGGTGCGTTGATCAATCTAAAGCTACACATGAGGAGTTTCAGTTGTCTCAAGATCTAGCGGAGGTTGAGAGACTTCATGTAGAGATTGTCAAGATACAAGTGGATAGAGACTGCATAGAGCGAGAGCGCCTAGAGGCCATTAGATGAGAGACCACAATTGTTGGATGAGAAAGAGGTTTACAATATGTATTGGATTTGCTTATTAGTTCACGATCGTACACTACCATTTTTTGATGGACCATCTCTCAACGGGTGTGATCACCAGGTCCCAAGGGATCTGGTAGCCACAGGCCACACTAGCATTATATATTTTATGACATGTACTAAAACTTTGTGATATATATATATATATATATATATATGATCATTTATGTTTGATTATTTATGCTTACATGTTTAAGTTAAATGGCAATGTGATTTATCAAATAATCTTTTTAAAGCTATTTAATAAATGTCTCCATGATCTAACATGCTTTATGTGATCTAATTAAAACTATATTAGTTTCTTTTAGATGCAACATGATGATTAAGTATGTTATGCTAAATTAAATGCACCTATGATCTAATTAAAGAACATTAAATGCATATAAGGATCCAATCAAACACAACATACAAGATTAAATTGAATAGTATGAAACCTAAAGTAACTACCTAAAATTAATTTAAATAATTAATTTAGTATTCAAGACACACAAATGATCATTTTTCAAGAATGAAGCAATGTGAGAGAACATAGAATGACATCTACTAACTCTAACACCATTGCTTTATCATTCACACTATTCAAGTAGATTAGACATAATACCAATGCAAATGTGCAACATTAATAGGTTCTTTAAGAGGTGTTCCATCTATTTCTATTAATGTGTATACTCTAGATCCATATCTTTCATTAATTATGTAAGTTCCTAACCAATTAGGGTTGAATTTTCGTTTGTTAGTCGAGGCAACATTGACATTACACTGATTTTCAAATAACAGCAAATCACCTTTAGTAAATGAATGAGGGATGAAATTATCATTGTAACTGCATTGCATTTTTCTATAGTAACCTTGGAGATTCTCAAGACCGTTAATGTTTTTCATCAAGCATTTCAAGCTTATGTGATTGTTGTTCTTTATAATTATTGTCATCAATAAGTCCTTGATGAGCGAATCTTAATGAAGGAATCTCTAACTCCAAGGGCATTATCGCCTCGGTACCATAGACAAGGTTATAAGGAGTATTTACAGATGATGTTCTAATACTAATATGATAAGCCCATACTGCATATTTCAACTGCATATTCCAATCCTTATTATGTCTTCTTATTGTCTTCCTTAAGATCTGCTCAAGGGTTTTATTAGTTGATTCAGCTTGACCATTAGATTTTAGGTAGTAGGGTGTTGAAAAATGATGTTGAATGTTAAACATATATAAGAATGTCTTCACGTCATTATTCTTTAATGGTGTCCCATTGTTCGAAACTAATGTGGAAGGAATTCTAAAGCAAGCAATAATGTGTTCCAATATGAAATGACATATTACATCAACAGTTGTTGAACGAAGGGGAATGGCTTCTACCCACTTTGTAAAATAGTCTATTGTAGTAATTATGAATGTGTGTCCAGCTGAAGAAGGTGGTGAAATTTTTCCAATAAGATCAAAACCCCATACCAAGAATGGAAAAATAGGAACTTGGGCATGAATCTTAAAAGCAGGAGTGTGAATCAAATTGTTATGCTCTTGATATTTGTGACATTTCTTAACGTATTAAAAGCAATCTTGTTCCATATGTTTCCAATAGTATCCTATGTGAATTAACTTTTTAACTAATGATCTTCCTCCAAAATGGCCTTCGTAGGAACCCACATGAGCTTCTGCAAGTGCTATGGGGATTTTAGGCTATTTAAGGCATCTAAGTAAAAGACCATCAAAGGACCTTCGATATAGCACATCAGCAAGGATTATATATTTAGATGCAAGTTTTCTAAGGCTCGAATGTTCTTAGTTACCAACTCAGGAAAGGTACCTTCTCTTAAGTAATTAAATATCAGTGTATACCATTCACTAAAGCTTTCTGTGGTGGTTGATAACACTTCCTTGACCTTATCTTCTATTGATTGTTTCATGATTGTATGAACAATGAATGTGAAATATTTTGAAGGATCTTGAGGGGATATAAGGGAAGATGCACTTTCCATTGCATTCGCATGTTGATTATCCTTTCATGGGATGTTATCAATGGTAAATGAATCAAATATTTCTAACAAATTCATTGTGAGATTTTTATATTTTGATAATTTGTCATTTTTTTCTTGATATGATCCATTTATTTACTTAATAACTAATTGTGAATAATCAAATATCTTAATATTTTGATCTCCCAAAGTTAAAGCTGCACATAATCTAGAAATTAACGCCTCATAATTTACTGTGTTGCTTGTGTATAGGAAGTTTAAGCGATAAGACAAAGGAATAGGCTTTCCTGCAAGCAGAACTAATATAACCCCTGCACCAGAACCAGTTCTACACTTAAAGATGCCAAAGTATAACTCCCATGTTTCTTCATCTTTTTGAATAGTCAACACATTCTCATCAGGGAATGACTCCATATTTGGTAACACTAGGGGAGATGGGGCATCAACTAATTGGTCAATCAAGACTTGTCCTTTATTTATCTTTTGTGAGACAAACTTAAGGTCAAACTCAGTTAACAACATAACCCACTTAGCTAAACATCTTGATAAGTCTATTTTAGTGAAAATATGTTTTAAATGATCAATTTCATCATCACATGTATTTCAACATTCAGTAAGTAATGTCTCAATTTACTAGTAGCGAATACAAGGGAAAAACATTATTTTCCTATCGTTGTGTATCATGTTTCATAATCAATTAGAGTTTGGATAATGTAGTAAATAGAATGTTCTTAACCATTTTTGTCTTGTTGATCTGACAATGCTGTGAGAGCATGGGTCAATGCTCCTATATAAAGGATGAATGGTTTGTCTTGCATAACAAGTTGTAAAATGGGTGGAGTAGCAAGATAATCTTTCAAACTCTGAAAAGCCTATTTACAATCCTCGTTCCAATTAATATGAACCTATTTCTTAAGAAGATGTGTAAAAGGTAATGTTCGGTCCGCTAGGGATGCTACAAAATGATAGATAGCCTAAATTCTTCCTTGTAAAGTGCACAATTGAGAAATATTTCTAAGAGGTGGCATATTAACTATAGCATCAATTTTCTTTATGTCCACCTCAATGCCTCTGTGAGAAACTATAAAACCTAGGAGTTTTCCACTATCTACACCAAAGACACACTTTTTTGGATTCAATCTCATGTTGTACTTTAACATTCATTCAAAAAAAATTCAAAGGATATTCACATTATCTTGTCGATTTAAAGATTTAGCTAGAATATCATCAACATAATCTTCCAAAATCTTATGTATATAATCATGAAATATCAATGTCATAGCTCGTTGATATGTTGCGCCTGCATTCTTTAATCAAAAAGGCATGACTACCCAACAAAATGTTCCCCAAGCTATAATAAATGCTATTTTGTATTGATCTTGAGGGTTAAGAAAGATTTGATTATATCCAGAAAATCCATCCATGAATGACAACAAAGCATGTCCCGCAATCGATTCAACTATCATTCCAATATTAGGAAGGGGAAAATAATCTTTTAAAGATGCTTTATTTAAATCATGAAAGTTTGTACACATCCTAATATGATTATCAGGTTTCATGACCAAAAAAATGTTCGAGATCCAAGGAGAATAATCAACAGGTTGTATAAAACCAGCTTCGAGGAGTTTTTCAATCTTGGCCTTAACTAATAAGGCTATCTTAGGATTCATCTTTCATATCTTTTGTCTAACCGATTTAGCATCCTCCACAAGGACTATGTTGTGTGTCACTATCTTAGCATCAATTCCCGACATATCTGAATAAGTCCAAGAAAAAATCTTGGGAAAGTCATGAAGTAAAGTTGCATGGTCCTCTTGTTCATCTTCATCAGGGCGCTTTCCTATTTTAATCACTTTCTCCTCGTTATTAATATCCATTAGTATGTTGATTGTATCTCCTAAATGAAGTGCAATTTGCTTCAGAAATTTGAGATTGTATTCTTCATTACTTTCCTTTTCTCTATCTTCTTGTTTAGCATTAATCACAACACATGTAACCCATTTCCTTTTTTTTTTTTTCTTATTTTTGGTAAGTAAATAACTGCATTAGGGGTAGCTCCTATGCTAAAGATTGAATTACATAATTTTTTTTGTGGGTCGAGCTCCCTATGGCATAAAGGCCAGTTGCACCATGGAACCTTAATTTAGACACCCCGATAATTTACACCTCCAATTGATGCATACCCAATGGTTTTGCAAAGTTCAAACATTCCCAGTCTGAGGAGCACTGCGAGCACTATTATGCAGTCACTAATGTGGCATTCAACCTGGTCTTATGGATTTCTCTTTTCTGATGCCAACTTTGCCAAGTTATCTTCCATCCCATTGCCTTCCTGATAGACATGTGTGAGTTTGAAGCCTGCATAGGAATTTACCAATTTATTGATCGGCTTGAGCCATCGAGCTAATTTCTAGTTTGTTGTGGTTTTTTTCCTGATTGTATTTATGGTGATGAGGGAATCACCTTCCAAGTGGAGTTGGTTTACCTGAAGCTCCTTACCAAGTTCCAGACCAAATAAGGTGACTCTGAACTTAGCTATATTGTCGGTGGCCTCCCCAAGATAAATTTCTCTCTCAGCGAGGATTCTCCCAGTATGGTCTCTGGCAATGCAACCGACACCACTGGGACCGAGATTTCCAGTAGATGCCCCATCAAAATTTATTTTGACCCAACCGGCTTCAGGGGCAAGCCACACAACATCCTTACGTGGGTTGGGAGGAGGAAACACCATCTTGATCCCATAAGCGGGGGGCACTTTGAGGCCTGTGAAAACATTGAGCATTTCGTTATCCCAATTGGTGAAGGAATTGCCTTTAAGTGGCTTATTTCTTGCGGCTGAATTTACTAACTCCACTATCAGGATTTCCATCTTCTTTAGTACATTTTCTCTTGTCATTGCCTTATCTTGAAATATCCGTTGATTTCATTCCTTCCATAATTCCCAAATGATGGAAGAGGGGAGGATTTTCCATAGGCTATCGAATAGACCTTTCCTGGGATTCTTAGGCCACATTTCGAACCAGACATATAGATTCTATGGGAGAGGACAGTGGAAGTTTAATTTTGCCAGGAAGTATCTCCAGCATGTCTCTACATATGGGTAGGAAAAAAGTGTATGATCAGTTGTCTCCTCTTTGTTTTTGCATAGAAAGAATCTCATCGGCCCCACAATGCCAAATTGCCTCAGCCTATCTTGTGTCAATATCTGATTTTGAATGGCCATCCAGGCAAAAACCCCGGCCTTAGGAAGGCAATGCTTTCCCCAAAGTAATTTGCATGACCAATTATGCAACTTCTTTGCAGCCTCCTTCACTTTGTAACCCAGCTTCACCCAATAATCCCCATTTGGTGAGGCACACCACCTGATGATGTTTGTCGCATTAGATATGGTAAGAAACCTATTAACCTGGATCCCTTGCAACATTTCTTTTTGGTTTGTTGGAGCATTTATTTCTTTGAGAGACCGCCACCTCCATCTTTGTAGTTCGTTGATGACAACTACTTCACCATAATTGCAAACTTTGTTTCCCCATGCATTTTTGGTTGCTCTTTGGATGTCATCCAAGTTGGGAGTATCTTTCAAGGGGGCATGCCCCTCCCATGAGTCCTCCCAGAAAGATGCATCCCTACCATTCCTGACCTCCCAAGAAATGTGTTTGATGATTATCTCTCGATAGTCAAGGATATAGTTCCATATTGTAGAACCTCTAGGAGGATTTTTTGTGTTGAGGATGCGAATTGGTTCATCGGAATCTAAGTATTGCTTTTTAAGAATTTGCACCCATTTCTATTGTCCACTAGTGTAGATTCTCCACACAAGCTTGGTGCCCATAGCAAGGTTCATGATGTGCAACTACCTTAAGCTCGTCCCCCCCGCCTCTTGAGGCAAGTAAATCTTATCCCACACTATAAGGGAAAACTTTTGATTATCCTTTGTTCCACTCCAAAAAAATCTTCTCATAATCTGGGTAAGGATCTCCTCTACTGCCTTGGGAATCTTCATGCATGACATTAAATAAATAGGAATGGCTGATAGGACTGCCTTTATCAGTAGGATTCTTCCAGCCGAGGAGAGCCATTTTCCCTTCCAAGCTTCCATCTTGTTCTTGTAGTTGTTTATTAGCTTCTCCTAGTAGCACTTTTTGTTGATCCCGGAGAAAAGAGGTACCCCCAAAAATCTGCCTAGAAAGTTCACCACCCTTAGGCCTAGAATTCTTGATATGTCTCTTTGGAGACTCGGCTGCACATTTAAAAAGAATTTTTTTGATTTTTTCCAACTTATGCTCTGACCCGATGCCTTGCCATAATCATCAAGTAGAGTGTGTATGGTTCTTGCTTCAGCTCTACTTGCAGTGCCAAATAAGATTATGTCATCAATGAATTGTTGATGTGTGACCGACTCAATGTCAGGGGTAGTTGCAATCCCCTTCCATACACCTCCAGCTCTAAGATGCGCAATACTCCTTCCAAGGGATTCTGCCATTATTATAAAGAGAAATGGGGAGATAGGGTCTCCTTGCCTTATCCCTCTCGTGGACTCAAAAAAACCATGAGAAACCCCATTGACAAGTACTGAAAATTTTGGGTTTTTGATGCAATTTTCAATCCATTCGATCCACTTATCCCTAAAACTAAACTTTTGGAGAAATTTTATGAGGAACTACCTGTCAACCGAGTCATATGCCTTTTGGATGTCTAACTTGATGATCATGCTAGCTGCCCTTATTTTTCTTTCCAAGTGGATTGCTTCATGGGCTATGATAATGCCTTCCACAATTGATCATCCAGGGGAGAAACCGATTTGTTCTCTTGAAATCACCGAATTGAGAACCCCTTTCAATTTGTTCGCAATAACCTTAGAAATTATTTTATAGATTGTGTTGCACAATGCTATTGGTTTGAAGTCATTCATGCAACTAGCCTCTTTATTTTTGGGGATTAAAGCAAGGAAGGTATGATTCAAAGCTCCTAGCATGGTAGTTTTCTTTCTAGATTCTTCCGTAGCTCTGAATAGGTCCTCACCCACTATGTCCCAAAAATGCCGAAAAAATCTTGCCGGGAAACCATTAGGACTAGGAACTTTATCTAGATTAAGTTGGAATGTGGCCTTCCTAACCTCCTCCATGGTAATTTCCTTGTATAGTTGGGAATTTTGTTCATCGTTGATTATTGTAGGTATCTTGCTTAATATGTTTTCTCTTTCTGCCATGTGGTCTTCAATAGCTTGGTTTAAGAATGTTTTAAAAAACCTAACAGTCTCTTGATTTACCTCCTCCAAGGACTGAGTAGTTGAGCCATCTTCTCTTTTTAATGCCACGATTTTGTTTCTGCACCTATTGGCATTCACAGTTCTGTGGAAGAACTTAGTATTCTTGTCTCCTTCCTTGAGCCAAATCTTCCTTGATTTTTTATGCCAGTGACATTCCTCTCTTGCCATTAATTATGCTAGCTTCTTTTTAAAGCTTTTCTCAACTTTGTAGTCATCCTGACTCATCCCATTCTCGATCACTGCTTCGTTAAGTGCCTCCAAATCTTTTTCTACTCTAACTCGTTCTTCAAAAATGTTTTTGAAGTTCTCTTTATTCCATCTTTTGAGGTTGTTTTTAACATGACTGAGATTTTTGTGGAGTTGGAATAGTCTTGAGTGATTCCCTACTCGTACTTCATTCCACCATAGGTTGATCAATCTGGTTAAGTTTGGATCTCTTAGCCACATGTTCTCAAACTTGAAGGGACTACCGCCAGGGGGATCCTTGGGCCTTATGATGAGCTGCACTGGGAAATGATCAGAACCTGTGTAAGGAAGAATCACTGCCTCATATGAATTTGGTTGATTTTCCCAATCTCTAAAGTGAAAGAAGCGGTCAAGTTTTTCTGCAATACTACTGAAGCCCTTCCTGCGATTAGTCCAAGTATATATACCATTCTTAGTTGGTATCTCCTTGAGCCTATTTTCATCAACAAAGGTTGGGAAATCTAGATGTACTTGTGCTATTGTTTGTTGTCCACCCTACTTCTCCAGATTGCTTAAAGTGGCGTTGAAGTCCCCACTTACAATACCTTTTTCCCCTGAAAATATCTTCAATTTATCTATAATATTGTTCCATAGCACTCTTTTGGCTATGGTGGAGAGAGGGCCATAGATATTTATTGCCAAGAAATCTTCATTTTTTTGAAGTGCTCTGCATCTCACAACAATCAAATTTTGATTTTGTTCTATCATGGTGTAGTCAATTGTGAGCGGGTTCCATATTATGCCAAGGCCACCCAAGGCCCCATTGGATTCCACAAAGTGCCCTCTCTAGTGTCTCCAGACACTCATTCTCTTCCTACTTTCACTGCTGCTCCATTTGGTTTCCTGTATGAGTATCAGGTCAGGTTTTCTCTGGTTAATTTAGCATTTGACTAGACACCATTTGCTAGGGGCATTAATGCCCCTAGCATTCCAGGTTAAAAACTTCGTTGCTCCTCGGGAACATTTCTCAATTTTTGTTGTCCCTTAGCCATGGTGGCAATCTCCATTTTTGCCTTGTTATATTTTGGGCCTTTCTTCCTATTTGGCTTCATGTTTGGCACTTTCAGCTTGGACTGGGTTTGCTCAATGCCCCTTTCTGACATGATGTTTTCCTGATAATCTTCAAAGCCCTCATCAATTTCTAAATCAATGCTCGCACTTTCTTCATCCTCAAGTTCCTGGTTGAAGCTTCCCTTTATTGAGATTGGGGGGAGGTGGAGGTTATGTGTTCCAGCTCAGGTGGGGTTACATGTTCTTCAGCTGACCCCTTGCTACCATCCCTATCTTCTTTATTCGGGCTAAAGGTCTCTTTTAAGCACCTTGCTTCCAAACCATCTTGGTTATTCTTCTCCACTTGTTTTTCCATATCCTCCAGATCTTTGTTGCCTTCCACCATGTGATTCACTTCCTACAAGATACCTGTCGCAGATCCTAATAGGTCCAATGCTATCTCTGAAACCATGACTGTTGAAATTTCCTCCCTAGCTTTCAAGACCTCTGTTGTAACTTCCCCAACCTTCATTTGCACATGTACCCTGGAAGCTTCCCCAAAGCGGTTCGATCTAGCTATGCCATCCAAATTCTGATTCGGCTTGGCTTCATACTGGCTTGCTTTGTCAATCTTTACCTTTGACCAACATTCTTGTTGTCCATGTCTTTTTGATTTGCATATAGGGCATAAGACCAATTGATATTCCGTTTCAATTCTTTGTTTCCAAATGCCCCAATCTGTTTGGATCTCAACTCTTGGGGGCTTGGAGTGTCAGGCCTCAAGCTTAGACATATTTTGGCATATGTGCCCTAGCCTTGATCTTCCATGGGTTTATCCACATAGATGAAGGTTCCCAAGTGGCTCCCAATTTCTGCTAACAAGTCCTCCTCCTAGTATTCTATAGGAAGGTTGTATAGGCGGTACCATGTTGGTCTGGCTACAATCCTGTGAGTCCACAAGTCAAAATTGGGCATCTAGTCTTTGAGATAAACACTTGTGCCATCCAAGTAGTGTGGTCCACTATTGAGAGCTTTAGTTTTTTCTGTGTTGGAGGTGAATTCTACTAAAAAATATCCATTTGGCATTGTGTGCACCAGGGTTTTGTCTCCCCATCCTTCTAGACACCAATTTTTTATTCTGCCAATGGACAATTGGCCTCTGCCTGGTTTGATGAAGATTCCAACCTATTTTAACCTTTCAATAGGCTTTTCCCTTTGACTACCCTCAATGACTATTGTCTTCTTTGTCTCTCGGGCTCTAGGTTTTTGGGTTAAAGCTTGAGTTTCGGTCGAGAAAGGTTCCCAGGTATTTTCCTCTATTGGTTTATGTTTGCCTCTGCATGGCCTACTTGTTCACTCCACTCTCTTGGATTTCCAATCCAGAGGAATTTGTGAGCTCCAGTTATTGGAAGAATCTGCCTTATTTATATATTTTTGCCCAGATTGTCCATACCACCTCCTGCCTGCAACATTCCTCTTGGAAAAGATTGCAGATCTGCCATGGGCCCTCTACTCCTGGTATCTTTGCAAGGTATATCTCTCCTTCCTCCACCATTGTTCCTTCCACCCATCCTGTCATGTCACAGGGTTTCGAAACTACACCTCTCCTTTTATCTGGTTTTGACTAGACCATCTTTCGAGCGCACCACTCCATCTTACTGCTTTGTCCACCCATTGTCTGCCTTCTAAAACCCATTGTGGGGTATGGATTCTTACATCTGGGGCACTCTACTACCTACACTCCATCTCTAGAAGCTCTATGTCCACTACATCGCCCCATTGCATTCCCTCAAGGTTTCCTGCATTTCTTCGCTCATCGCCTGTTGTGCTCACCATCATTAAGTAACCCATTTATTTTGAGGAGTAAATGGTTTATCATAAACTCCTAACATTTCTTTCAAGACTTCATCATTTTCAAAATAGCCCAATGATTCTTCACAAGCTGTATCAATAAAGTCAAGATGCTTCAAGGTGAGAGTTGTTTTAGGACTACACATTATGGTGTTGATTTTTAACAAGGGTCTTTTCTTTGCTTGTGTTATCTTAGGACGATACCCCAAACCACTTTTTTATTCTTGTCTGTTAGGTTCTATAGGAACACAAATGCCTTTCTCTTTCCATCCACATCCTTTTCCACTATAACCAAGTTGTTTCATAAACTCATAACCTTTTCCATAAAGTTTCTCCATTTCTTCTAAGTTTGATGGTTGTTGATAGTCTATCTCATCAAATTTTGTTGTATAACTTGTGTCTTCTTCTAGAGTAGATGAGGTAGATTCTTGTGAGTTTTCTTTCAAATTCCATGTTGACATTCCATTGGTTGATTTTTTTTTTCAGTTTCGTGTGTTGTGACTTTGTATTCTCCCATAAAGGAAGGTGTAAAGTTTAAGGAACCCCAATCATCTTCCAATAACTTTGACACTTTTTGCATCTCTTATTTCTCTTCATGCTTAGGTTCTATCTTTGAAGTTTTAGTTAATGTGCTTAGAGGAATTGTCATTCTTTTTTCAGCTTGTAAGCAACTTTTAAGCTCAGGGTCTATTTCAATTTGGTATACTTTGTTGTTATATACATACTTCATGATACAATGAAGAGTTGAAGGCACCACACTCTTCTCAAAAATCCAAGGTCTTCCTAAAATAAGATTGTATAAAATATCATGAGGCATAACATGGATAGGAGTTTGTAATGTACCCTTTCCAACTGTAATAGGCAAAGTGATCACAATGAACGGTTGTTTTCCTACATTGTCAAATCCTCGAATTGATAAGGAGTCGGGTTGAATTCTTGATTTATCCACAACAAGTCTATCTAAAAGGTTCACACTACACACATTAAGGATGGAACCATTGTAAAAAAGGGTTCTTTTTATTCCAGTCCTATTGTAGATAGCTATTATCATGAAGGCATCATTTTTGTTTCTCATTTCCAAAGGAGGTAGTTCATGTTGATGAAAATTAATGCCTACATTAATCACATTCATTCCTTGAATTAGAGCTACTACATCACTTGCATTTGTATTAGAGGGAAGCACAACTTGTTGTAGGGTTGTTTGAAGCATAGTATGATAGTTAGGTGAATTTTGAATTAGGTCCCATAGGGATATCTTTGCAAGAGTATTCTTAAGTTGTTCAACAAGACCATACTCCTTCCCACTATTCAAGGGAAAATGAGGAGCACTAGGCAAGACATGGTTAGGAAAGGGTAAGGATGTTGGAGTTGTTTGTTTTGGTTGTAGGTTGTTTCTAGTGTTATATGTATGAGCAATGGTATTATAACTTGATTGTTGCAAAACATTATTCTTAGGTAGTTCAAGGGTGAAAATGGGTTTGTTTGCAGGTGGGTATAGGATGAGTTGACGTTGGATGGTAATGAATTATCTTTGTTTCGGTTTGTTGTAACAAGCCTTAGTGGATAAGCCTTGTCAGATTAAGTCCTCAAGGGATTCATCTAACATGTCAAAGTCATCACTACTAAAAGGCTTTAGGGTTAGGTTAACTTGAAAAAAGAGATTTGGCATACTCAAATAACTATACTTTCTCCAAGAGGTTCATTAGTTTTATATGTGTTTTTGGTTTTTCTTCTAATGAATACCAAATGTAATCTAATCTAATTGAACTATGAACTAATGCTAGGAATGAAAAGTACAACAATGTAATTTTATCCACAATTGAAGTGAATCTAAATTAAGATAGATCTAATGAAATGCATGAAACAAAAACTCAATAAACTGAAACAAAAATCTAACAACAACAAACTAAAACATAGAAACAAGGCTTTTAATGCTGTAAAATGCAGTTTCAAATTTCACATGGGACTAAATCACCTAGAGGGGCGTATGAGTCCCAATTAGGATTTTCAGGGGTTCAAATGTTGATAAAAAATCAACATAGAATACCCAAAAATTAGGTAAAACAACGTGCACTAGGACTAAATTGCCTAAAGGGGTGTATGAGTCCTAGATTAGGGTTTTGACACTAATTTTAGTAAATTCTAAGTGAATGTTATGTTTTTTGGTTTGAATGATGTCTAGACAATATGCAATTACAGATTTAAAATGAAATTCAATGATGTAAGATGCAAAAAAGCAACCTATATGTACTTTCACTAATGCAAGATTTAGAAACCCTAGATGCAAATTAACTAATGCAAGACCTAATGAAAAGTTAATGTAAGATAGATCTAGGAATATGATGCACTCCAAATAAAAAATAAGGTGTTCTAATGTCTAAGTTCACCAAAATGAAACCTATAAAAATAAGGTAAGGTTGCTCCATTGTTTAGGAGATGGAACAACACTCCAAGAGGGGGTAACTCTTTTCCCTATTTCCAAAGTTCATTCAAGGATACCTTAGAGATACCAATCAAGGGATGAAATGAGGGAAAGAGATCTACAATAAGGTGTCCTAGGGTGTGATTAAAGATAATGAAGGGGTTCACCACTAAGCTAGGGCTTGGAAAGACAAGAAATGTAAATGCAATGCAAAACTTAAATAAAGGACCTAAAAATGAACTCAAATCAGAACAATAAATGAAAGGTAAATAGAGGTGCACTTGGAAAGTGGAAGAGGCTTGAAACAAGATCTGAAATCCTGAAAAATCAAAATTTTAGAGCATACTAGGACTCATATGCTAGGCTGGGCGATTTAGTCCCAATTTAGGGTTTCTGGGAAGAAACTAGAATTTCATAGCGATAAGTTTGAATCCTTTGAAATCTTGAAAAAGTGCTATACCAGGACTCATACGCCACAATTAGTGTATCAATCCCATTTTTTCTTTTTTAGAAATTTAAGATCTGAATCTATTCTCCAATCCCTCCTCTTCCCTCCCAACTTTTTCTCCAGATTTGAACTTGCAAAAAGGACCTGCAAAAAAATATATTTTATTGATTTTCTTATGGGGGGTTTGCCTTGGTCAAACCCTAGTTTGGTAATTAAAAATTGATATAAATGATAGATCTTGATATTAAATATGAATGCAAAACCATAATCTTAAGTGCATCTAAGGTTAAGGGATCTAAAACACCATAAAACCCTATTCTAATGTGCTAGAATGAGATGCTTAATGAAACATAAATATGATGAATCACTTTGGGAGATATATAATCACCCTAATAAGCCATAATAATGCATGTACCTTCCTTTAGATAGAAAGTAGAGTGATAATGGAGGATGGAATCACTTAGGAAATAAGTCATAGGGCTTGGTTCAATGGCTAGTTACATCTCCCCAACCTAGAATCCATCATGATTCACCATAGGAAACCATCATAAATCCTTGAAAATGCTAAATCTTGGATGAAAGTGAGCTTGATGACTTGCAAAGACACTATGATGTTGCTTCAAGACTTCCACTTTATCCGCTCCTTGCTCTTGTGAAAGTATGCTTGAGTGCTCAAGTTGATATCATGAATGCTTAGATATTGAATCAATTTATCTAGGTGAAATAATGATTTGAAACCTTGTTTTTATAGGCACTTCATCTAATTTACCATTTTTTAGAATCCCAAATGCCAACATCAACCAAAAATATGAATTAAAAACCTTAATCTCCCGCTCAAATCCTAAAAAGGGGCCACATGGGACTCATATGCCCAAAGTGGCGTACGAGTCCCACCCTAGATTTTCAAGGTGAGCAAATGTCGGGTAGTTAGAAAATTGAATTCCTTTGTGATTTTATCGAGATTTCAGTCGAAATAAGCCTTAGGATCCAAAATAAAGGGTCTTAGGGGCCTATTAATGATGATTTAAAGTGTCATGAATGAATGGGTACTAAAATAGGTCCCAATTAGGTTTGAAATTGTACCATCTCCAAGAAGGGATTACAATTTTCTACACTACACTGATGTACCTAGTTGCACCTAGATATTTTATCTCAAACTATGCTACAAATTGAGACTTCCGATTAGAAATCAAACCCTTACCATTCTCAAAAATAACATATCATCCACATACAATAAAATAATGAGAATGCACTAATTATCAATTTTATAGTAAACACAGTGATCAAATTTAGACCTTTGAAATCCTAAACTCAACATATAGGTATCAAAATTTTGGTACTACATCCCAGGAGATTGTTTCAAACCATACAAAAACTTCTTCAACTTGCAAACTAGATTTTATTTACCTTTTACAAGAAAATGATTTAGATGTGATATATAAATTTCCCCCTCCAAATAACCAATAAGGAATGATGTCTTCACATCCATTTGCTCAACTTCTAAGTCACAAGTTGCATCAAGTGATAATAGGAACCAAATGGATGTTAGCTTTTCTGTAGGAGAGAATATTTCACCATAATCAATTCCATCCACTTGTGAATACCCATTCATAAGAAACCATGCTTCATTCTTCTCAGTAATTGCATCATAACCAAAAGAATTCTTGAACACCCATTTACATCCAATGAGTTTATGTCATTTAGGCAAAGGTACCCAATTCCATGTGTTATTTTTTCTTCAATACAACCATCTCTTCATACATGGCTTTTGTTTAGGAATCTACATCACTCATACCCATAGCCTCTTTTGTAGTCTTAGGTTTGTCGATGTTAGCAATCAAATAAAAAATACAACTAGAATCCAACAAAAAAAGCCAAACATTTTTAGTTTCCACCTATCTCATGTAGACATCCTTAATAGTTGAGGTTGAATTTCTTCTTTAGAATTTTTAGATTTCTTGTATCTATCCTCATCATTAGGTCCAATGTGTGTACATAGTTCATTTTTCATAAAAATAGGTGGAACATGAACTACATCATTTTCCTTCTCTTCTTTCTCTAGTTGCACAACAACAAATGAAGATTTTAACACTCTAAAAATAATACTTCTACTTTAGAGAATGTTATTAGCCATTGGATCCCAAATCTTGTACCCTTTCACACTAACACCATAGTTGATTAAGATATGCTTAATTTTATTTTTCTCCAACTCATACCTCTTCTCATTCGACACATGTGCAAATGCCTCACAACCAAATACTTTGAGATGCCACAACAAAGGATTTTTTCTTGATCACACTTCCATGGGTGTCTTATCAACACACACTAATATAGAAGTTTGTTTACCAGATAGCATACAATGGCAACAATTTCAACCTAGAATTTTTTATCAAGGTTAGTTTTACTCAACATACTCCTAGTCCTCTCCATCAATGGTCCATTCATCCTCTTTGCAAATCCATTCTATTGATAGGTGTATTGAGTTTTTGTATGCCCCTTAGTCATGTGCTCTTTATAGAACTTGTCAAATTCCATTGAACAAAACTCACCACCTTTATCAGTCCTTAAACACTTAATCTTTCTACTAAGTTTTTTTTCAACAAAGGCTTTAAACTCCTTAAACTGAATAAATACTTTAGATTTAATCATGATGAAATAAACAAATGTCCTTATACTATAGTCATCAATAAATAAAATAAAATATATAAATTTATTAATAACAAAGTAAAATTAACACTAGCATATATATAATAATATATATAAAATGCGGAGAGATATCCTTCTCGAGGTGCCTATTGCACATTTATGTGATAAATTGATTAAAAAAACAGGCTCCTTGAGAAGGATATCTCTCAACATTTTATATATATATATATATTAATATATATGCTAGTAGCATTCACAGTGCAACATGGAAGACATTAAATTATTAGGGTTAGGGTTAAGATTAGGTTGGGGTTAGGGTTATGATTAGAGATAGAATTAGGGTTAGGGTTAGGTCTTAGGTTAAGGTTAGGGTTAGGGTTAGGAATAGGATTATGGTTATAATTAGAATTAAAGATAGAATTATATTTAGGGATAGGGTTAAGATTAGGGTAAGGGTTACAATTAGAGATAAATTTAGGGTTAGGATTACGATTAGGGTTTGGTTTTGGGTTAGAGATAAAATTAGGGTTAGTATTAGGGTCTAGATAAGGGTAAAATTTAGCGTTAGTTTTAAAATCAATGTTAGAGGTAGATATAGGTTTAGGTTTAGGTTTATGGTTAAAATTAGAGTTTGGGTTAGGTTTAAAATTAGAATTAGTGTTAGTCTCAGAATTAGAGTTAAGGTTAAGGTTAGATATAAAATTATAATAATAATTGTAACCTCAAAGCTAATATTAATACAAATTTTAATCTAACCCAAAATATATCATTCATCCTAACTCTAACTCTAATCATAATTGTAACCCAAAGATTTATTGTAGAATCCTAATTATAATAATAAATTAATAAACCTATCCCTAACCCTAAAACTAAGCTTCATCTTGGAAGCCTAAACCTAACCATAATCAAACCCTAACTTAATTATAACCCTTATTGATTTGTAATACTAACCCTAATAGTAACTATTATTGAACCCTATACATAAGCCTAAATGAATCCTACCCCTAATCTAACAGCAACCTTAATTGAACACTATATGTAACCCTAATTCAATCTTGACTCTTTTTGAACCCTAACCCTAATCATAACCCTAATTGTACCTTATCCATAATCAAACCCTATATGTAATTAAACCAAAATTGTAACCCTAACCCTAATCTTGATTGAACCCTAACTCTAATTTTATCATAACTCTAAAATTAACACTAACCTAATCCTAATCCTAACCTTGGCCCTAACCCTATTTGATCCCCAATCCTAACCCTAACCCAAAGATTTATCGTAGATCCCTAACTGCAATTCTAAGTGAACACTAACCCTAATAAAACACTAATCCTAAATAAATTTTTATCCTAACCCTAGCCCTAAATAAATTCTAACCCTAACATAATAGTAACCCTAACTGAACCCTATATGTAACCCTAATTAAATATTTATCCTAAGCTTTATCCTAGAACTCTAACTATAATCCTAACCTTGATTAAACCTTAAGCTTAATTGAAACCTAACCCTATCCCTAATTAAGCACAAACCTTATTTGAAATCTAGCCCTCATCTAATTGAACCCTAACCCTAGTATAAACCTAAACCTAATTGAACCCTAAATATAACCTTGATTGAACTATAATCTTAATTATTTTGTAACCCTAATTTAACCCTAGCCTTAATATAATCTTAATCCTAATTGAACCCTAACCCTAACTCGAACCTTAACCCTAATTGAACCCTAACCCTAACCCTAATCCCAACCCTAATCCTAACCCAAAGCCTAAGTTTTATCTTAGGACCCTAATTGTAATCCTAACCCTATTTGAATCGTAACCAAAAACTTAACTCTAATTGAATCCTAACCCTAACCTTCAACCCTAATTAAAAAAAGTATTTTATAAAATCTTTCAATTTATTTTTTATTTTTTATTTATATGTTTTAAAGCACATTTTATAGGTTTAGGGTTAGGATGACAATTAGCCCGTTAAGGTTAGGGTTAGGATTAGGGTCTGGATTAGGGTAGGGTTAGGGTTAGAGTTATAATAGATGTTAGAGGTAGATATAGGTTAAGGGTTAGGGTTAGGGTTAGAATTAGGGTTTGGGTTAGGGTTACAATTAGAATGTGTTAGTCTTAGAATTAGGGCTAAGGTTAGAGTTAGATATAAAATTACAATCATAATTGTAATCTTAGAGCTAAACTTAATGCAAATGTTAACTCGTCCAAAATATAACATTCATCCTAACTCTAACCCTAATCATAACCATCACCCCAATTTTTTTATCCTAGAAACCTAAACCTAACCATAATTGAATGCTAACTTAATTATAACCCTAATTGATTCATAACACTAACCCTAACAATAACCATAATTGAATCATACACATAACCTTAAATGAATCCTAAGTGCAACCTAATGGTAACCCTCATTGAACCCTATATGTAACCCTAATTCAATCTTAACCCTTTTTGAATCGTAACCCTAATCATAACCCTAATTGCACCTTATCTATGAATGAACCATATCTATAATTGAGCCCAAATTCTAACCCTAACCCTAATCATAATTAAACCCTTACTATAATTTTACCATAACCTTAAAATTAACACTAACTCTAATCCTAACCCTTATTTAACCTTTATTGAATCATAATATTAATCCTAACCCTAACCCTATTTGATCCTCAATCCTAACATTAACCCCAAGCTTTATCATAGAACCATAACTGTAATTCCAAGTGAACACTAACCTCGATTGAACCCTAATCATATTTGAATCTTAACCCTAATTATGATCATGAATTAACCCTAACCCTATTGAACCATAAGCATAACCCTAGTTCATTTATGTTTAAGGTTCAATTAGGCTTATGATTTGTTTAGGGTTAATATTCAATTAAAGTTGGGTACAAGGTTGAGTTAGGGTTAGGGTTGCATGGTTTAATTAAGGGTACAATTAGGGCTAGGATTAGGGTTGGGGTAAGGGTTAAGGTTCTATGATAAATATTAGGGTTTGTGTTAGTGTTTAATTAGGGTAAGAGTTTGTATTAGGGTCACAATTATGGTTCAATTATAGTTTGTATTAATGTAGTCTTAGAATTTGGGTTATGTTTAGGGTCAAATATAAATTTAGAGTTAGGTTTGGGGTTAATTAGTGTTAGTTTTAGGGTTGGGGTTAGGGTTAGGGTTAGGATTAGGGTTAGGGTTAAGGTTAAGATTAAGGTTAAGGTTTGGGTTAAGGATTATAGTTAGGGTTAAGGATTATGATTAGGGTTAAGATTAGGCTTAGGGTTAAGATTATGGCTATAGGATTAGGATTTTGATTAGAGATGGAATTAGGGTTATCATTAGTGTTATGTTCATAATTATATTTAAGGTTGGGTTATGGTTAGGTCTAAATTTGGGGTTAATTTTAGGATTACAGTTAGGGGTATTTTTAGAGATAAAATTAGGGTTAGGATTAGGTTAATATAATTTGAGCTACTTTTTAAAATAAATCTATATATATGTTGATTTGGAGGCTTTCAAAGTGTTTAGGGTTTTCCATGAATCTATGAAAACAACTATGAAAATAAATTTAAATAGTACTAAAGATATTTAGATAAAACTAACAGAAAATAAAAGTTATATTACAGTATAGATTTTTGTCAAAACAACTATGAAAATAACTTTAAATTGTATTGAAGATCTATTTAGATAAAACTAACAAAAAACCAAAGTTATCTGACAATATAGATTTGTGTCAAAACAATATATTGGATTAGTCTTGAATGATTGTTAGTGAGTGAGTATGAACAAAGAATTGTGTGTGCTAACTATATCCCATTTGAGAAATGTATATTTATTATTATGTTAAAGCACAACTACTTTTATCATCTTTTATTTGTATCATATTATGGTAGGTAGAATTGTATGCTTAAGGTTATTTTATTTTATTTATAATGTATTTTTATTTTGTCAAAGCACTCTTATCCCAAGTGGTTTTCAATTTTTTATTTATAAAAAATAAATTTATATTGAAACCGTCAATTTGTAGTTTATAATTTCAACAATTTATTAATACATAAAATATTTATAAATGTAATTTTATTTTTTTTATGAAAGGTTTTGATATTTTATAGATGACGAAATTTAAAAAATATAGAAAAATTTAATATTCAATACGTACGAAAATTAATATTACATATGTCCTACTTATCTACCTGATATGAATGAATTCTTTCTTACCTACTTATCTACAAAGAATTCATTGCATGATAATTAAAGTTAGGGTTAGGCTTTTATAAAATTCATTAGAAAATAAAAAATATTAAAAATAGGGTTAGGGTTAAAACTTATTATACTTACCTACTTATCTAAAAATACTTACCTTCTTAAAAAATCAAATTTATTATAAAAGAAAAATATATATTAAAAATTTAATAAAATAAATCAATTTATCATTAAAAAACTTCTTAAACAATCAAAATTAATAATAATTATAAAAATTAATAATTATAAATGAAAATTTTTGGCAACAATGGGGATAAGTATGAAAATTAATAGTACTTAAATCTAATATGACCAATTTCTTTAAATATGAAAAAGTGGGTTTCTTATAAAACCCAAATAAAATTATTTACAAATCCATAAATTTAAACACAAATCTAATATGGTCATTTAAAAATAAAACTCAATGTACAAACTAATAAGAATGTAAAAACCATATATCTATTTCAGTGCATAGAAAAGAGACAATTATACTCATGCCGAGAGGTGTTCTATAGCCACAACGGAGTGAAGAACGTATGTCAACAAAAATGAATCAGCTTGAAATTGACGTTCTTCTATCTGTTGTGGCGGTGATATTAAAGTGTGGTTCGACCTATTGTAATGTTTGATATTAACACATCTTATATGCACCATCGATCCTAAAATAGTTGTGTGTAATGTCTAATATTAATGCATCTACTATCGTGTGTAATGTCTGATATTAATGCATTTTCTACCATGTATAATGCTCGCCTCAATAAATCTATAAAATTTCCTCTCCATTTTACCTCTTTGCAATAATTTTGTATGCCCTTGTAAAATGATTTATGGTCAGTTTTTATGGCACCTTTTGTTCAAAGCATCACATAGACCTATGTTTCTGAGAGTAGCATGGGATTTGTTGGACTTATTCATATCACATGTAGCGGCTTGTTGGACTAAAGTATTCAACCTGGGATGTATTAGCAGTTCATATCATTCTTTTCACACCTGGTACTTTCTATTTACTGATGTGTCTAGGTTTGAGGCATTTCATGAGGCTCTGGCTGAAGGCATGTGCCTTTATGGTATCATTATTGACTATGCATGTGTCTCTAAGGCCAAAACATGACTCCATATACTTTAGCATAGCCTTATCTCATATTGCAACTCTGCTCTAGTTGTACGTGAGGGTCTGAAGTTATATACCACTCATTTGGAGGCCATATGGTGGGGTCTTTAGGATGGATGTGAGAGAATTTTCCAAATGTTTCATCTTCAAGTTGCTGAAGAACATTTCCAATAAGTAACATCCCTTCAATAAATATAGATAGATTGATATAATAACTATTGGGGTGGGTGCAAAAATATGGGGGGCCAATTTGTGGCCAAATTTGAAAAAAAGTTTTGAAAGCTCATAACGCGAGCACGTTATAACGCGCTCGCGTTATGAGGTATTAAAAGCAAAAAAAATAAAATTGAAATCACTTTCTTTGAGACTATTTTTTTTGTGTGCTTGCAGTCAAAACCCTTCATTTTTTGTGCTCGTGTTCTTGGAGGATCCATCTAGCAAGTTTTTTCATCAAATTGTTGTTGTTTCGTTGCTAGGATGTCGCCATGTCGACAAGGAGGTTTGAGAGGTAAGGATTGTTTATTTTTTGTCGTGAATTTGTTAGTTTTAGGTTGTTTTTGATATTTATTTTTTGAATTTGTTGGAGATGTTAATGAACCTGCAAACCCTCCTCAAAATCCTCAACAAGCACAACAACAAAAAGAGGAAAAAAATCCTCAACAAGCACAACAACAATCTTCTCCACCAATCCCTCAACATCCTCCTGGCACTCAACAAAACTTAATGAGTGAAATTGAAAACAATAAAAAAAATCGAGTTAATCACGAGGTTGAATGATCCAAACGGTTCAACCATGGAAAGAAAGACCCTTGCAACTTCACTCAGAGAAATATTAAAACATGTAGATTCAATCAACAAACAATTAATTGGTTGGCAAGATAGGAGGCAGGTGGCTAGGGATTATTACCGAGATAAATTATCATATAAAGATGTAAAAGTTCAAAAAATTAGAAAATTAGATTTGTGCTCATTATTCACTGACCCACGCACAAATGCAAATCTTACCCTTAATACGAAGAGGTTTCCTATCCAATGGTGCCACCACCAACAGATTAGGAATTTTTTTTGGGATAGGTGGTACATGGTTTTTGATTACCCACCATTCAACAATTGCGAAGTCCCATAATATTTCTTGAGGAAACTATACTATGAGTTCATCCTGAACAAAATCTTGGATTATTTTGATATGAGGGACTTCCAGGGGAGAGGTGGAGGGTCGGCTCAAGGTAGACCCGATGTGCAATAAGATCCTAGGTGGCAAGCGAGATGACTTATCGCTAGGCCGTCTCATGAGCACATTGTTATCCCTTCCATCACGAAGGAGAGTGCCAAGGTAGACACTTTGCAAGCCATCATCTTTTTGACCCAGAGTGTCATCCAACATGCTAGACCTATACTATAATGCCATCCAGGGGAGTCTTCGAGTGGTGGGATTCGACCACATTTGTGTCAGGCTTGCGAGGTGGCTTGTTCATATGACCCCATCAACATTTAGGAGGCTGCTATGTAGGATACGTCTACAGCTATGGGGATGGCGAGGGAAACTAACATTTTGAATGAGGCCTATGGCATTGATACTCAGGTAAATGCTAGCATGTTCATTGAATTTAATTTATTAAATTTCAATTTTGAAATGTAAGTTTAACTAATTTAGTTTTATGATTTTGATAAAATTTCAGGGTCACAGTGTTGATACTAGATACATCGGCCCTACACCTGCTTATTACTCCACTGCATCTACCATTGAGGTATGTAACTAGTAAACAATTATAAATTTATTACATGTTAATAGAATTGTTCAATGAATGGTATTCTAATATGTGATTTTGGATGTTGAATAGGCTAATATTGGAGGTTTTGTGGGAACACCTCCCAGTGCTAGTGGATTTACACAAACCTACACACAAGTAATAGAATAAAGAGTTTAACTAATATATTGTACAAGTAATATATTTGTGTAGTTTATATTCATATTTTTTATTACATTGTATTGCACATCTTTCAAACTCAAAGCATTACTTCACATTCCATAACTAATAACTAGATGTTGATAGATGACAAAATTTCAACTACAATATAGTTGTTTAGAAATTCAACATAAGTAGTGTTGCAATTACTTCACATAGCATAAGTAATAAGTAGGAGCAACTTCCAATCACATTTTCTTGTCATGGCATTCCATGAGACCACTTTTTACTAAGGCATCTTTTCAAACAATTTATTGCCTTGTCTATGTTATGGATGCTTGGAAGAAATATATGAAAGAATAATAGTAAGCTATAGCATAGACAAGGCAATGAGTTGTTTGAAAAAATGCCTCATAGAAATGTGGTCTCATGGTGATGTCCATCACCATGAGACCTAATTTCTTTGAGGTATTTTTCAAACAACTCACTGCCTTTCTATGTTACCACATTTTCCATACATGTCTACCAAAGCATTTTATCAAATAGTTCATTTCCTTGCTGCTATGGCTAAAATCATACAAAAGGTGCTTTCCAACAAACTATGGATGCTTGGAAAAAATCTATCAAAGCATAATAGTAAGCAATAACATAGACAAGGCAGTGAGTAGTTTAAAAAAATGCCTCAAAGAAATATGGTCTCATGGTGATGGAATGGAATTCCATCACCATGAGACCACATTTCTTCGAAGCATTTCTTCAAACAGCTCACCACCTTTTCTATGCTACCACATTTTCCATACATGTGTACCAAAGCATTTTATCAAACTACTCACTTCCTTGCTACTATGGCTAAAATCTTAAAATAGGTGCTTTCCAACAAACTATGGATGCTTGGAAAAAATATATCAAAACATAATAGTAAGCAATAGCATAGACAAGGCAGTGAGTAGTTTGAAAAAATATATCAAAGCATAATAGTAAGCAGTAGCATAGACAAGGTAGTGAGTATTTTGAAAAAATGCCTCAAAGAAATACGGTTTCATGGTGATGGAATGCCATTCCATCACCATGAGACCATATTTCTTCGAGGAATTTCTTCAAATAGCTCACCACCTTTTCTATTCTACCATATTTTACATACATACATGTACCAAATAATTTTATCAAACTACTCACTTCCTTGCTGCTATGGATAAAAGCCTAAAATAGGTGCTTTCCAACAAACTATGGATGCTTGGGAAAAATCTATCAAAGCATAATAGTAAGCAATTTCATAGTCAAGGTAGTGTGTAGTATGAAAAACTTCCTTGAAGAAATTTGGTCTCATGGTGATGGAATGCCATTCCATCACCATGAGACCAAATTTCTCTGAGGCATTTTTTCAAACAACTCACTACCTGAAGAATAGAAACCAACCCTTTAGCCAAAATTTCCCTCCAAATTCTTTTCAAGGTCTTCATCCTCAATTTACCAGTCCATGGAACCTTCCACCTTTTATTCCACTTGTTCATGTCCCAACCCCTCCCTCTTCATGTCATGATCGCCCTCCATCTCATAACCAAGACCACACTATACCATCCACCCCATCCTAGCATAATACCATAGAGAAGGTAGTGAACTGTTTGAAAAAATGCCTCAAAGAAATGTGGTCTTATGGTGATGGAATGTCATGACACATTTGTTTGTAATGACATTCCATCATGCCATGAGACCCCATTTCTTTGAGGAATTTTTTCAAACAGCTCACTGTCTTCTCTATGCTACCACAATTATCGTACATGTCTATGAAAGCATTTTATCAAATGGTTCACCACCTTGCTCCTATGGGTAACAGCGTAATAATAGGTTCTTTCAAACAAGATATGGATAGGGAAAATAATAAGCATGATAGTCAGAAATATATAGTTTAATAAGTACTCAAATTTTTGCTCATTATCTCATACATTATAAGCCATGATGTGGATTGCTATTGTAGTTTTCGTGATTGAATAATTTGTTGTTTTATATTTAGATGTTGGAAGCGGATACACCTCTGAATGTTCATAGGGCAATGGAGCTCGGTGTTTCATCTTCTATAGAGTCCTCGATGACTCTCATAGAGGAGGTATGAGGCAAATTACTAAATTTCAACTTACATTCGTTGTTATAGCTATTAGTTAGCGAAAAATCAAACCATTATTGATTCGTAGTTTAATTTATCTTTGGATGGTTTCTACAAGGCTTCAACATGCCATAACATGAGCATGCAAATATTTCCCGTGAGGAGAGAGATCATCTACTGGCGGTAAGTGATTATTTTGTTAAATATATCATTTTTTATAATGTAATTTCTATATAGTAATGTCTTTACTTCTTATTGTAACAGATACAACTTCACCAAGAGCTAAACACTAGGAGGAGCACCAAGAGCACTCCTTGACCTTAGAATAAACAAGTGACAAACCTATCGCCATCCGACCGACAAGCAAAGGGCAAGAATTTATTTTGAGAGGATGCAGAGCAATGAATTTTGATTATAGATCCCTTTTTTGTATGCCTATATGGTATTTTTGTACATATTTTACAATTGGATATATTTGAGATTGTATGCCTATATGGTATTTTTGCACATATTTTACATATTGGATATATTTGACATTGTATGCCTCTATGGAATTCTTGTAAGCCTATACGGCTATTTTGTATATATTTTATACTTATATCGACATATATTGATGTATTCCTACATGGATATTTGGTTAATATAAATATTTTTTTATTGATGGTGTCCATATTTGCATTATAAATCCATGGTTCAATATATATGAGTTACGTGTATTCAAGTGTATACTTTACAACTTACATGTATACTTTATGACTTACGTGTATTCCAATGCATACTTTGTGACTTACATGTTTTCATGTGTATACCTTGTATTCATGCATATACTTTGTATTAATTTGTGTATACTATATATTTGTGTGTATAATTCAAGGCTTACATGTTTTTGAGTACTTTTGCTTCCCTTATTCACATGTATGTTTGACTTATTCATGTGTATACTTATTAATTGGTTAGACCTAGCATTGATCATTTTTGTCCTTCATGGTTTGTCTTGAATATTTATTGATTGATGCTAAACAAATTTATTAGTTGATGCTAAACAACTTCAATATTTCTAGGAATACCTAGTTGATTTCTTGGTGCAGGAGCACCTAGTTGATTTCTTGCCTCCATGAGGCAATTTGTCATTTTTGGTTTGGTTATGTTTTCTTTTTTAATAAGGTCATGTAATGACCATGTCACATGTGTATTGAATCGTTGATTAGGTTTCTATGTCACATGTGTATTTAATCATTGATTAGGTTTCTATGTGGTTTGCAAATGTTGTCATTGTTGCAAAATTGCAAAATATGCAAAAAAGGGAATATGAAGGGTCATTGGTTGGAAAGAAGTTTTTTGGTCATTGGAATTCAAAGGGGTTATTATAAAAATAATGTAAGATTTTAAAATTATACTTAAGAATGTGAGCCCAAGGTTGTTGAATTCTATTTTGGAGAGAATTCAATAAAGACCCCTATTTTTCTATAGATTTCTAACGTTTCTTGTTGTTTCAAAGCATTCTACGATTTTGTACGGAGGTTTCATGAATTGAGGTTAATTTTATTGGATGGAGAATTGCATTAGACTTTTTTTGGTGTTGGTATTATTGAGTTTCATTAAATTTTGAGAATTTTATTGCCATTTTGCCTAAGACAGGTCAGAAACCCTAGTTCAACAGGGTTGAAAGGAAGAAAAATGTAGAACTCTCTATTCCATCATTGAATTCTTGTAAAACTTGGTGGAATGGAGGTAGATTAGGTGTATTTTTTGTTTTCAAAGTTGTAGGGGCAAGAGATAGAGTTATGAGTTGATTGGGTGATGCCCTAGATGAAATTTCATGGTTTTTAGACATGAAAGGATGGCTAGAGGTTAGGGTTTGATAAAGAAGCATTGGGAAAGTGTGGGAATTGGTTTGTTGAGCATAGGAAGACCCTAGGAGATATTTCTGAGCCATTTGTGAGAATAATTGAGACTTGGATTGTAGATAATCAATAAACCCCTATTCAAACTAGCCTAATTAAGCCTTAAGGGCAGCGTAGCAGTCCAATTTTGAGTGATTTGTTCCAAAATAATCATACATGATTTTGTGGTATATTACTAAAGGGACAAAAGGGTACTTGGAATGATGTTTAGTTTTAGGGTTTGACTATTTCTCTAAAATATATGATCAATTTTCACTATTTGGAATGCTACAACCAAGATTGAGAAAATTGTGAGAAGAACATCAAGTTAGGGTTCCCAAGTTGAAAGGGTTGTTGAATTGTGTTTGGTTGGAGAACCTCCACCCTACTCTGCATCAATTCTTGACACATTATCATACAAACATTTATCTTGAATAGTCTAAACATTTATCTTAAGGGATTTTGTCGGTTGAATGTAGCTCAGAGCGATTCAACATGTTTGGGTGCGAAAGAGGACCATGTCTAGCATAAAAATACCCATCCGGATGTGTTGGAATAATTTTTTTTGTCACACAAGTTGTAGAATGAAATTTGCACCATTTTGCAACTTTCAACTACTTGCATTTGACAACTTTTTTATCAAGTGAAAATTTTCCACCACGGGAAAATGCCTCTAAAATAGTGAAAACCGAGAGAGGTTATTGTAGAGGGGCCCAACATGATCCAATAAGATTAGATGATAAGTTTCCAAGCATCATGGTATCTGAGTAACAACATGCTGAAGTTTGCAACCATTTTGCACTTTGGACTCTTAAGGGATTCTGTCGGTTGAATGTAGCTCGGAGCAATTTCACAGGTTTGGGTGTGAAATAGGACCATTTCTAGCATAAACGTACCCATATGAATACATTGGAATAGTTCATTTAGTCACACGAGTTGTAAAAAAAAGTTGCACCACTTTGCAACTTTCAACTACTTGCATTTGACAACTTTTTCCCCAAGTGAAAATTCACCACCACGAGAAAACGCCTCCAAGATAGTGAAAATAAAGAGAGGTTATTGTAGAGGGGCCCAATATGATCTCATAGGATTATATTATAAGTTTCTAAGAATCACGGTATTTGAGTAACAACATGTTGAAGTTTGCAGCTATTTTACAGTTTGGACTCTTAAGGGATTCTACCAGTTGAATGTAGCTCAAAGCGATTCCGCTTGTTTGGGTATGAAAGAGGACCATGCCTAGCATAAATGTACCCATCCAAATATTTTGGGAATAGTTCATTTGGTCACACAAGTTGTAGAACGAAAGTTGCACCACTTTGCAACTTTTTCTCCAAGTGAAAATTCGCCACCACGAAAAAATGCCTCTGAGATAGTGAAAACCAAGAGAGGTTATTGTAGAGGGGCCCAATTTGATCTTATAGGCTCAAACGATAAGTTTCTAAGCATCACGGTATCTGAGTAACAATATGTTGAAGTTTGCAGCCATTTTGCACTTTGGATTCTTAAGGGATTCTGTCGATTGAATGTAGTTTGAAGTGATTTCGGATGTTTGGGTGTGAAAGAGAACAATTACTAGCATAAACATACCCATCCAGATGCGTTGGAACAGTTCATTTGGTCACACGAGTTGTAGAATGAAAGTTGCATCACTTTGCAACTTTCAACTACTTGCATTTGACAACTTTTTCCCCAAGTGAAAATTTGCCACCACGGGAAAACGCCTCCGAAATAGTGAAAACCAAGAAAGGTTATTGTAGAGGGGCCCAATGTGATCCCATAGTCTCAGACGATAACTTTCTAAGCATCATGATATCTGAGTAACATCAAACTGAATTTTGTAGCCATTTTGCACTTTGGGCTCTTAAGGGATTTTGTCGATTGAATGTAGCTCGGAGTGATTCCACGTGTTTGGGTATGAAAGAGGACCATGTCTAGCATAAATGTGCCCATTCAAATATGTTGGAATTATTTGTTTCATCACATGATTTTCAAAATGAAAGTTGCACCACTTTGCAACTTTCAACTACTTGTATTTGACAACTATCAACTACTTGCATTTGACAACTTTTTCCCCAAGTGAATTCGCCACCACAGGAAAATGCCTCTGAGATAGTGAAAACCATGAGAGGTTATTGTAGAGGGGCCCAACATGATCCTATAGGATCAGACAAGAAGTTCCTAAGAATCACGGTATCCAAGTAACAATATGCTGAAATTTGTAGCCATTTTGCATTTTGGACTCTTAAGGGATACTACCGGTTGAATGTAGTTTGAAGCGATTATGCATATTTGGGTGTGAAAGAGGACCATACCTAGTGTAAAACCACCCATCCAGATGTGTTGGAATAGTCTATTTGGTCACACGAGTTGTAGAATGAAAGTTGCACCACTTTGCACTCCTTGCATTTGACACTTTTTCCATCAAGTGAAAACTGGACACCATGGGAAAATGACTCTGAGATAACAAAAACTAAGAGGTTATTATAGAGGGGCCCAATGTGATCCCATAGGATTAGACAAATATTTTGTAAGCATCACAATTTCTAAGTAATAGATCGTCAAAGATTGCTGCCCTTTTGTACTTTGGACCCTTAAGGGATCAAGTTGGTTGAACGTAGCTCAAAGTAATCCCGTGTGTTTGGGTGCGAAAGAGGACCATTCCTAGCGTAAACATACCCAATCAAACATGTTGGAATAGTATATTTGGTCACATGAGTTACAAAATGAAATTTGTACCACTTTGCAACTTTACATTACTTGCAATTGACACTTTTTCCATCAAGTCAAAATTGGACACCATGGAAAAATGACTCTGAGATAACAAAAACCGAGAGAGGTTATTGTAGAGGTACCCTACATGATCTCGATGCCTCAACTAGAATGCCCACAACTGACACAATATCTGGGTAACAGTCCGTCAAATATTTTTTCCCTTTTGCAATTTGGATTGTTAAGGGATTACGTTGCTTGAATTACAAATGTTTGAAGGCAACAATAAATTTGAATATTTGAGTAAATATCATTACAAGTGTTTATTTCAATAGAGTGTATGCTATATTGATATTGATATATAATCATTAGGTTGATTTGTTTTAATAAATGAATTTTTTATAATAAGTTAGTTATTTGGTTCTAGTTATAATAGGGAGAGAATTGAGATTTGTCAAGATCATCAAAATAAGGATGTTGCATTGCTTTTTTGGTTGAGATTCTCTTCGATGGCTCATAAATCAACATTTTCTGCAAGGAGACACCAATCAATTTTTAGTAGTTTACTTACAAATACACAAAGTAAAAGAAGAAAAATAAAGAGCATCCAAAATGAAAATATATGGAAGGCTCTTACAGACAACAAATCCACACCATTTGGTTCCAACTCAAAAACAACAAGGCATAAATATTGATGCTTCCATTGAGGATAGGCATTCCAGTCTCTCAACTTAGTCACTCCTAGTCATACATCTTCACTAGGAGTTCCAAGATACCTATTGCACACAATACCTCTCATAAATATAATAACATGAAATTCAAGATGGTCCTATAATGTCTACATCATAGGTGCTCATGATAAGGTTAACTTCAAATGAATAACTGGAAATTCCCTTGCCAAGCTTCACACACACTTTTATAATGCCTATAAATCATAATTGAGATTTGTCAAGATCATCAAAATAAGGATGTCGCATTGTTTTTTTGGCTGAGATTGTCTTCGATCGCTCATAAATCAACATTTTCTGCAAGGGGACACCAATCATTTTTTAGTAGGTTACTTATAAATAGACAAAATAAAAGAAGATGATAGCATTGGGATCATACAAATTAATGTGCATACAAGTATAAATTAATAAGAACTAATGTGCATACTTACAAATTAATCCAACGAACAATCCGAGTCTGCTCTACTCTTTATTGTGTCAAGTATTGCCTCACGGTCAAACTCACGAACCTTCCACAAGGTCTACCCCATATTTGGTCAAATGAACATTGGATGCCACGACAAGGTTCAAGTAATGAAAAATTTTATGATGTGTGTTAAAGTCCTAAAACAACCAATATTTAACACTCTTATGTGGGTACCTTCTAAGCCATGTTCCAGTAACAACAACTGATCCTATAGGGTATTCGATGTTTTCTTGATCTATAACTGGTGTCTCCAATTTTTTTTGGCCTCAACACAATGACACAAGTAATAGTTTGTTCCCTCTTTGTTGTCTTCATCTACAATAACTGCATAAACATGCCCTGCATTGATATGTGCAAAAAAATTCTTGAAATTAGTCCATTACAAATACACTACAAAGTAAGATAACAATAGGAATTTCAAAAACTAAGGAAGTAGATATATTACCTGGTTGAACTAGATCTAATATGTGGTCAAAGTCGACTGATGATTTTCATCAATATTAGGAATTTCATCAATATTAAAGTGAGGTGGGCTAGATTGCGTACCTTTGATTGAGGGTGGGATAGACGACATACCTTGAGGTTGACATGGGGATGATTGCGTACCTTCTTCATCAAATATGAGTGATGATGTATTCTCAAATTGAGGTGTGGTGGATGGTATCCCTTCATAGTCACTTGTAGTAGATGGTGTCCTTCCATATTCACTTGTGGTAGATGGTGTCCCTCCATATTCACTTGCGATAGATGGTGTACCTCCATATTCACTTGTGGTAGATGGTGTCCCTCCATATTCACTTGTTCTTGATGGTGTCCCTCCACATTAACTTGCAGTAGAGGGTGTGTCTTCAACTATGGTATTTGAATCTGTCTTACCATGATACTTTCGCATTCGTGCCCTTTGTGCCGCCAATGCCTTTTCTCTTTTTGATGGTTGAGATTTTTCTTCAATTGACTTGTTTTCATCAATCATATCCAATTTCTTCTTCTCACGATATGTCCTCACCCGTTGTCTCTCCTTTTTTTTATTGGTGTCATACTCGTTGTTTGTTAGTTGCTTCCTTGTTCATTTCCTCGGCATGGTGAATAATTTTACTTGTAGCATGGTAATGAGACAAACATTAGTTCCTAAAAAATGAATCCATACAAATAAATGAAATATATGTCATTCAAGACTTCATACAAAATACTTACAATCATCCTGTAGAAGAGTATGATTACCATAAACAAGCTAGTGGAGCACCACTAGCTCGCTAATGCGGTAGGGTTGACAAGGTAGGGGCAGCGTATGCCTCATAGAAATGGGGTCTCATGACATATGCTGCCCCTACCTTGTCAACCCTGCCACTATGAGACCCCATTTCTATGAGGCATACGCCGCTCGTACCTTGTCAACCTTGCTGCATTGGCAAGCTAGTGAGCTTGGAAAGCTAGTGATCTCACTAGCTTGCCAATGTGGTAGGGTTGACAAGGTCGGGGCAACATATGCTTCATAGAAATGGGGTCTCACAATGAGTATTGACAATGCGGTAGGGTTGAAAAGCTAGGGGTAGCGTATGCCTCATAGATATGGGGTATCATGATGAGTATATCACTGTGAGACCCCATTTCTATGAGGCATATGCTAACCCCTACCTTATCAACCCTACTGCATTGGCAAGCTAGTGGTGATCCACTAGCTTGCCAATGTGGTAGGGTTGACAAGGTAGGTGCAACATATGCCTCATAGAAATGAGGACTCATGGTGATGTATGCGGTAGGGTTGATAAAGTAGGGGGCATACATCACCATGAGTCCCCATTTCTATGAGGCATACGTTGCCCCTACCTTGTCAACCCTACCACCACCATTGGGGAAAGCAGATTAGCTTGCCAATGCAGTAGAGTTGAAAAGGTAGGGGTAGCACATGCCTCATAGAAATGGGGACTACCGTGAGACCCCATTTCTATGAGGCATACACTGCCCCTACCTTGTCAACCCTACCACATTGGCAAGCTAGTGATGTATATCACCATGAGACCCTATTTCTATAAGGCATACACTGCCCCTACCTTTTCAACCCCACTATCACCGTGAGACCCCATTTCTATGAGGCATACGTTGCCCCTACCTTGTCAATCCTATCGCATTGGCAAGCTAGTGATCTCACTAGCTTGCCAATGCGACAGGATTGACAAGGTAGGGGCAACGTATGCCTCATAGAAATGGGGACTCACATATATCACCGTGAGTCCTCATTTCTATGAATCATACACTACCCCTACCTTGTCAACCCCACCGCATTGGCAAGCTAGTGAGATCACTAGCTTGCCAAGCTCATTAGCTTGCCAATGTAGTAGGGTTGACAAGGTAGGGGCAACGTATGCCTCATAGAAATGAGGACTCATGGTGATATACCCTTTACCATACCTTATACGCTCAACCTCGATACCCTCTACCATATGTAGCCTCAACCCTAATCCTTTAACCATAGTAGGTCCTAAACCATAAACCCTATAGGTCCTCAACCCTATACCTTGGACCCTCAACCCTAATCCCCCAACCCTATACCCTCAATCCTCTACCCTGGATCCTTAAACCCTCTACCCTCTACCTTCTACCCAATACCCTCTACCATCAACCCTAATGCCTCAATCCTTAAACCCACTTAGTAAAATCTCTACCCTAATCCCTCAACCCTCAACTCTCAACCCTTAAACCCTACTCCCTCAACCCCTATACCCTCTACCCTATACACCGGACCCTCAACCCTAACCCTATACCCTCAACCCTCTAGGTCCTCAACCTTAAACCCTAAACCCTCAACCCTCAACCCTTAAAACCTCTACCCTCTACCCTCTACCCTCAACCCAATACCCTCTACCATCAACCTTAAACCCTCAACCCTCAACCTTTAAACCCTCTACCCTCTACCCTCTACCCTCTACATTAAACCCTCAACCCTCAATTCTCAACCCTCAACCCTTAAATCCTCTACCCTCTACCCTCTACCCTCAACCCTCAATTCTCAACCCTCAGCCCTCAACCCTCAACCCTTAATCCCTCAATTCTCAACCCTCAACCCTCAACCCTTAATCCCTTAATCCTCAACCCTCAAAGCCTAAACCCTCAACCCCGATACCCTCAACCCTAATCCTTCAACCATATGTAGGTCCTAAACCCTTAACCCTAAACCATAAACCCTATAGGTCCTCAACCCTATACCCTCGATTCTAAACCCTCTACCCTATACATTTGATCCTCAACCCTCATATATCTTTGTCCCTCACTTCTCTTGTCTCCTCTCTATCTCACTTCTCCCCCCATCTCTCTATCCATCCATCCCTCCCTCTCTACCCTAATCCCTCATCCCTCAACCCTCGACCCTTAAACCCTTAAAAACTCAACCCTAAACCCTAAACCCTCAA
>CM021105.1:389936184-389960711 GCA_007115665.2 Sequoiadendron giganteum
CCCTTAAACACTCAACCCTAAACCCTGAATCCTGAACCCTCAACCCTTAAACCCTAAACCCTTAAACCCTCTACCCTCTACCCTAATCCCTCAACCCTTAAATCCAAGAAAACTATCTACCCTAATCCCTCAACCCTCAACCCTCAACCCTCAAACCTTAAACCCTAATCCCTCAACCCCTATACCCTCTACCCTATACATTGAACCCTCAAACCTAAATCCTTAACCCTATACCCTCAATCCTCTACCCTCAACCTTAAATCCTCAACCCTCAACCATTAACCCTCAACCCTTAAACCCTAAACCCTTAAACCCTCTACCCTCTACCCTCTACCCTATACATTAAACCCTCAACCCTCAATTATCAACCCTCAACCCTTAATCCCTCAACAATCAACCCTTAAACCCTAAACCCTCAATCCCTATACCCTCTACCCTTTACATTGAACCCTCAACCTAATCCTTCAACCATATGCCCCTCAAACCTATACCCTAAACCCTAAAACCTTTAACCCTAAACCCTAAAACCTTCTACCCTATACCCTCAACCAAATACCCTCTACCCTCAACCCTAATACCTCAATCCTCAACCATCAACCCTTAAACCCTAATACCCTAAACCATCAACCCTATAGGTCCTTCACCGTAATCCCTCAACCCTATACCCTCAACCCTTATCCCTTTCTCTCAATCTATACATCTAACCTCTCTCTCTCCTACCCTCTCTAATTGTCTCTATCTACCATCTCCCTCTTTCTACATACCTCTTGCTCAATCAATCCCTGCCACCCTCTCTCGCTCCCTCTATCTATCTTTATCTATCTCCCTCCCACTCTCTCCCACTCCCTCTCTCTCCCTCTCTCTCAGGTCTCTCCCTCTAGCAACCTACATAGGCAACTCTCTCTTTCTCTCTTTCTCTCTCTATACCTCCCACCCTACCTAGATAAGTCCCTCTCACTCCACCCCCCTCTATCTCTCCCTCTCTCAGGTCACTCCCTCCCACACCCTCTCCCTCTCTCAGGTCTCTCAATCACACTCCCTCTCTCTCCCACTCCCTCTCACTACCTATCTCTCAAGTCTCTCCCTCTCACCAAAACTCACACTCTCAAGTCTCTCCATTTGGAACCCTACCTACATAACTCTCTCTTTCTCCCTCTCTCTCAATTATCTCTCTCCCACCCCCTATCTCTCTCTCTCTCTCTCTCCCTCCCTCTATCCCTCCCACCCCACCTAGCTAAGTCCCTCTCACTCCAACTCTCTCTCTCTCCAAACTCCACTCTCTCTCTCTCCATCCCTCTGTCCCTCGCACCCTACCTAGACAACTCTCTCTCTCTCTCTCTCTCTCTCTCTCTCTCTCTTAAAATTGTCCCTCCCTCTAAAGACATACATAAATACATACATACAAGCATAATACATATGTACATACAATCCTACATACACACAAGCATACATGTACATGTGTAGATACAATCTTACATACATATAGACATACATACAATATACATGCATTGATACATACATACATACATGACATACAAGCATACATGTACATACAAACATACAAATATATAAACATAAATTCAATAGAGTAACATTTAACATAAAGCAAGACATAACACGAGTGCGGTATAATGCGCTCACATTATGTCTTGCTAGACATGTACCTCACAAACAGAAAAAACATGTCAAAACTAAGATATAATATGAGCATGTTATAACATGCGTGCATTATATCTTGGTTTGGGAATCCCCAAGCCTTGGGCTTGGTATTTTCCTTGGAATACCAACCCAAAGGTTTGGAGGGCGTTCCCAATGACCAAAGATGTGTTTTTACAAGTTCTATAATATTTCACATAATCAGGTTTGTGCTCACCATCAGGATTGCACGTGGTTCAATGCCGAACAAATAAAACACCTAGTTGATGTTAGGTTCTCTCTTAGCTATCCAACGATGTAATTCTTTTCACTTTCTACAATGTTAAGCCTTTCATCTATAATTTCTTTTGTTTGTGTGTCTCTTTTTTGGCAAAAAGTAGTGTTTGGTGTTTTTTTCGTTATAAATTAACCGTTCATCGAAATTTCAAATAAATTACTTTTTTAGAAACTAGAATCCATTCTACAAATTTTTAAAAATATATATGTTTTTTCAATTACTTTCCAAAATTTGTAGGGGTAGCATGACCAAAATTCTATTTTTCAGGAAGTGTCCACTTAGAAAATTAGTAAAGAATCAAATATTCATTAAAAAATTATCAAAAAAATCGTGCATCAACTACATATTGTTAGCTAATTTCTCACTAGAGTGATTTTAAAAATTCTAAAAAAATGTTCACCATGCTAGGGATGTACAAGAGTTGCTATGTTATGTTTTTCTAACAAAAACAAAACCAATATCTGTACGTCCCTCTTTTGAACCCCTTAATCTCAACCATTTTAAAAATAAATTAGTAGTTTAGAAAGTATACCCAGAGCACTTCGATCCTTGTTTTTGTTCCATCTCAAAATTTTGAGTGTAACTATCCTCAATTTCATGTCCAAGGTCAGTATTTCTTGATTTCAAAAAAAAAAGTGGCCACTTAGGCCCCCTTTTTGGGATCCATCTTTTGCACTTACCCATTGCTTTCATATATCTTTAGGATTATGTTTAAGGATATCCTTCAATATTTTTGTTTGTAATAGTATGATACCATGACACTCATGAACATTCCTAATGTCTGACAGAAAGCAAGAAGATTTGAAGGTTGAAGAGAGTTCATGAAAAATAGCTCCAGCCATAGTGGTCTTACCAATTCCCCTGATGCCCCAAATTCCCACTCGAACTAATCTTTCAATGAGACTTAGAGTTAACAACTCAATCTTCTACACATGATGTAGATCAAAGAATTTTTAAACTATTTTTTAGTCTGTGATTTTCATGCAGGAATCACCCAAGAATTCTATTGGAAAAATCCAAAAAATTGTTCTCAGGGAAATGGCTTAAAGCTTTCCTAATACTTCCTCTCAAGCTAGAAGCATAATTTGAAGAAATGAAAGTGGTAAATAAAATGAAGAGATTAAATGTTTTGATTGGTATTTAGTTTAAATGCACAAACTTGCAGGGTGTTGAATTTGATATTCTTAGATCTGTTATATATTTTCAACTAACTATAGATACATTGCATTTATGGACACGATTATCATTAGTACTGGTTATTTCTTGTATGTTGAACCCATTCTATAGATATATTTGCAAGGTCCATTTCATTACATACCAGCCCAACTTGTTAATTCCAGGGAAGTAGGGCTTACCCGTCTCCAATAGACCTAATGTCTACTATTGCAGTCATTCTACACTAAATAACTAGGAAATTATCATGGTGGTAGATTTTATGGTAGATCAAGTTTCACATTTCTTCAGATTGTAAAAGGACATCTTTTATATCCAATGTTCCATGATATACTACCAATGTTCTCATTGAGGAAAAAGCAATCCCGTATTGACATGATCATAATTAAATGCGACTCTCTGCTATTGTAATGAGTTTAATTACATGATATGAATGAATCCTTTCTTACCTACTTGTCTAAAAATGGAATGTTGTGGATAATAAAAAAGTATTAAGACCAATACATAGTTATATCTTTCTTGGGAACATCTCATGCTAAACTGGACTATATTGTAGTATGCTTAGCAAATGTTTTCCAACAATGTTCAACTCATGTTTCCAGCCATGCAAGATACTTTCTATTGCATTACTTAGGGTATTATCCATTGAGTGGCTCAGAGTTTTGTCCTTTCTATCTATGTGGGGAATTGCAGGACAACTTGCTTCTTTGAATTTCTATATGTAACAACTAAGGTTGCTCTTCTTTCTTGCATATGTATCCAAGATTTACAGTTTGCAAGTTTTTTAGCTTGAAGTATATGACCATTATTTGAGTTAATAATCTATCACAAAGATACCACGGGCTTCTAGATATGCTTGGTTTTTACCTACCTTTTTCTTTCACGTAGTTTTGTGACTGTAATGCAGTGTGTTATTTGTGCTTAATAATATGAACATTTTTGCTTATTGCAGGAAAATAAGCTCTATCATTTTTTTTTAGAGAATACTCTCGATATTGGAAGATGATTACTATTTTTGTTTGTAATTGTTCATAATTAGAATGCATGTTTATTATACTTGCATGGGTATAAAATAAAAACACATGTATTTTTTGTGCACATATATATATTGTAGTTATATATAAATAGAGATATACATGTGAATGATTAATTGGCTATAAAGTTATTGTTTTGAGAGTTTAGAATTCAAAAATCTGTGAGACTTGGATGAACTCCATGAAGTAGAGCTAAATGCATTTAACGTATTAAATGTGCAACTACTATTTAGTAAAGAGGAGATGAACTCCACTTCCAGGGAACAACTCATAACTCACTTCATTTTTAAGGGTGAAATGGAGGTAAATATGGGAGAGAATCTACAACTTCATGGAGAAGTAGATGGAGAGGCTTTGGGGGATTTTGATATGGCAATAATAAAAGAAGAAAAAAGAAGAATAGGAGAGGATATTGGGAAACATAGAGTATGAAAATAGGTTTGTAACTATGGGGTAATCATTGTAGTATGTTGTTATCTTTGAAATTAAAATGCATCATTCAACCTTGAGTGTCAAAAAAAACTTTGGTTTATGAATATGAGAATTTGTTTTTCTTATAAATGAAAAGAGATAATTATTCTCATCAATTTCTTTTCATTTATAAGAAAAACAAATGCTCATATTTCATCTTCAAGACACGAGGTACTTCGTTAGCACATACAAGAAAATCCGTAGATGTATATATAGGAAATAGATTGGGTGGCCTTACATTCTTCTCCCCTTATATAGACCTCCTCCTGGAAGTCGTTAAGGGTTGGAAACTAAACCTCATTATAGCAACACAAATCAATATGAATACATTATAATTATTATTTAGAACTAAAATGACACCTTAACTATTGATACTATCTTATATAATACAACGCTATCATAACCATCTAAACTATAACACAAGGAGTTAATGTTGTTATATGAAGGAGGGGTCTTACATTCCCCTCCCCTTAGTTTTAAAATTCCTCTTGGAAGTTACTAAGGTTTGGGAATGAATTCCCACATCAAATTATGAAAATAATGATTATTTTGTTGGGAAAATGTGTCTCAACCTTGCAATTATATAAAGGTTATTGTTGATAGGATATATGAATATATATATATATATATATACACATATACATATATACACATACACATACACATACATATATATATATATTCTAATTACATCAATAGGTGTAATAAACAATGGTAGCAAGGGGAGGAGTGGGATGTGTGTACATGATTTTTTGTTATTTTTTTCAGAAAATTCCTAAAATGGTTAACATACATTAAATAAATGATACATTGTAAATCTAGACCGTTAATTATTAGGTTTTAGATCTAATGGCGGATTTTTTTTGGCCTGTATTTCTATAGAAGGAAACCCTATTTATGAGGGCGTTGTACTACTATAATAGACAGTGATGTATTTTGAGAGTCTGTCATCGATCGTGTTGTCTTTGGATCTCTAGTTGGTGATACTCTTATTGGAAGCTTGCTTTGCAAGTATATTGTAATATTTATGATTTCTAAACAATATATTGGGCGGCTTTTGGAGTGTGGGGTTTTTTCTCCCAAAAGGGTTTTTCCCATGTAAATCACTGTGTTGTGTTATACATGGTATTTATGTCTATTTTTCTTTAAGTTGTAACTATTAAAGATCTATAAAAGTTTTTCATTATTCTCCTCTCAAGATTAGTGTAGGAAGTTGTTCCGCTACCTTAGCTTCCTTACAAGTGGTATTAGAGCCAGATCACCTTTGGTTTTAGTTGTGGGTTGGGTTTTTTGAACTAATCTAGTTTTGAGTGGGAGCTTGTACAAAAGATAATTTGTGATCTTGTTGCAAGAATTTTCAGATGGAAAGTTCATAAGGGAGAATAGAGGTGGATAATTTTTTTGGAAATAATTTTGAGATGTGGAATCTGAAGATGGAGGACTTGTTGATAGATCGAGATCTATGGGATGCTGTTGATGAAAATGTTTCAAGGCCTATAAATCCCACTCAGGCTTCTCAATATGATGTTATGGATCATAAATCCAAGGGTCTAATCACATTGCGCTTAACATACTCTATTTTAATTAATGTCCATGAGGAGACCTTTGCACAAAAACTATGGAAGAAGCTTGGTGAGATGTATTGGGCCAAATATTTAGTGAACAAGACTTTCTTGAGGAAGAAGTTGTATTCCTTGAGAATGGAAGAGGGTGGACGAATCAAAAACCACCTGGAAGCATTCAATATGTTGGTGGCTCAATTGGCACCAGTTGGTGTCAAAATGGATGAGGAGGAGAAATGCCAAATCTTGCTTTGTTTTTTGCCTGATTTAGGGGATTCTCTTATTATGTCTATTGGGAGTACAATTATTTTGAAGACTGAAGATGTAGTGGGTTATTTGCTTTTTGAAGAGATGAGGAAGAAGGTATCCATCAGTGCCAAGGAGGCCCTAAATGTTCGTGGAAGACTTAAAGAAAAAGGAAAGAAAAATGAGAAGCGTGAAAAACCCAAGTCCAAGGGGAGATATAAATATTTTGGAAAGTCTAAAGTTATTTTCTAGAATTACGGTAAGCTTGGACATGTTCGTAAGGAATGCAAAGTAGAAAATAAGAAGAGAAAGAAGAGATTTGATTCTGATTCTGAGTCTGAGAAGGAAGATGGTGATGAATTCATTGTAGCTTTGTCAACTCATGCAGGTAACGATGTATGGTTAATTGACTCAGGTGCATCTTTCCATATGAACTTTAATAAATATTGGTTTTCTGAATTTGAAGAATTTGATGGAGGTAAGGTGTACTTGGGTGATGATTCTCATTTAGACATTGTTTCCCATGGTAAAGTTAAAATCAAGTTTCTTGATGGTAGAATAAAAAAGATTAATGGTGTGTTGCATATCCCTGGATTAGCACAATTTTTTTTATCTGTGAGAAAACTAATAGATGCGGGTGTGCAGGTAGTATTTTCTGATGCAGAATGCAAGGTGGTTAGAGGTGCTATGGTGATTTCTAGAGGTATCAGATACAAAACATTGTATAAGCTTGATGCATACACTATTGAGTGCAATATTACTTCTGTGAAAAGAAAGTTTGTGGAAGAGGTGAGGGTTTCACCTTCAAGAGATGGTCATGGATTTTGGGTACCCAAGGGTGCTCTTTTTTTTGAATCAAATTTACCTATAGAGAAAACTGTTATGACACCAGAGACCTAGCCATATTGGAGAAAAGGGTCTAAAGACCTTGAAAAATAAAAACCTTGTTGAAGGTTTGTCTGATTGTAATCATGAATTCAATTTATGTGAGCATTGCATTTATGGAAAATAAAACTGCATTTAGTTTTACTCAAGCTCTCATAAATTTTGTGGTGTATTGGATTTTATTCATTTTGATGTGTTTGGTCCTGTAGATGTCCCTTTGATTGGTAAATCCACATATTATGTTTCATTTATTGATGATTATAGTAGAAGGACATGGGTATATTTTCTAAAGAGTAATTCTGAAGTTTTCTGTCGATTTAAATAATTTAAAGAAATGGTTGGGTTGTAGACTAGAAAGAAAATAAAACGTTTAAGGACTGATAATGGCGGTGAATTTTTCTCTAATGATTTTGCTAGATTTTGTAAAGATTGTGGTATCCATAGATAGAAGACAACCCCGTATTATCCACAATAGAATGGAGTTGCAGAAAGAATGAATAGGATACTGATGGAGAAGGCTAGGAGTATGTTAAGTGGTGTTGGCTTAAAAAAAAGGTTTTGGGCTGAAGTTGTTGCCACTTCCTATGACCTGATTAATAGTTCTCCTACATTAGCTCTTGTTGATATGACACTTATAGAGGCATGGTTGGGTCGCAAGTCTTCATTAAGACATCTTAGAGTTTTTGGTTGTGAGGCATATGAAAATGTGCCAAAGGAGAAGTGAACAAAGTTGGGGAACAAGGCTGTGAAATGTATCTTCATTGGATATAGTTATGGTGTGAAAGGATACAAACTTTGGGATCTTGTTGCACAAAAGGTAATATATAGTAGAAGTGTTATTTTTAGAGAAACTAAGCCTTCTTCTGTTACAATATAACCAAAAAAAAGGAAACATGAAGATGTGATTCAATTTCCTTCTACACTTGAGAAATTTGAATAGAAGCCCATGGATATAAAAGAAGTTGAGGAGAGTTCATCTAGCTTTGAATTTTTAGAAGAGGAGGAAGAACCTCAAACTCAACTTGTTCATAGGCCTACAAGGCATAGACAACCACCTGAAAGGTATACACCTGATGATTGGAGATGTTATTTTTCTTTGAATACTAACATGGATGAACCCAAATCTATAGAAGAGGAATTAGGTATGAATGATGCAGAATCTTGGAAGATTACTATGGATGAAGAAATGACATTTTTGAAAAATAATGATACATGGGATCTTGTACCATTGCTTGAAGGATGAAAACCTGTTGGTTGCAAATGGGTGTTCAAGAAAAAGATTGGTTTAGATGGTGGTATTGAGAAGTACAAAGCAAGGTTGGCTATGAAAGGTTACTCTCAAGTTGAGGGTGTTGATTATGGTGAGATATTCTCTCTTGTTGCAAAAATGACATACATTAGATTTTTTCTTGCTATTGCTACTGCTTATGATTTAGAGGTTGAGCAAATGGATGTGAAAACTACTTTCCTTTATGGTGACTTGGAGGAGGATATTTATATGACACAACTAGAGCACTATGTGGTGAAAGGTAAAAGTAAATTTGTTTGCAAATTGAAGAAATATTTGTATGGCTTAAAATAGAGTCTTAGGATGTGGTACCAAAATTTTTCTACATATGTGTTGAGTTTGGGATTTGAGCATTCTAAATCAGATCATTGTGTTTATTATAAAACTGATGGTGATCATTTCTTGTTTATTACATTATAAGTTGATGATATGTTATTTATTGACAAAGGGAAAGGTATGATTTCAAAACTGAAATTTCAACTTAATGCTAAATTTGAGATGAAAGACCTTGGTGCAACTAGACACATTCTTGTGATAGAAATTAAAAGAGATAGAGAGAACAAAAAGCTATGGCTTGGCCAAAGTAAGTATGTCAATTCAATTTTACAGAGATTTAACATGCAGGATTGTAGACCATTGTGTGTTCCTCTTTCTATTGGAACAAAGTTATCTATATCAGATTGTCCAACATCTCCATCAGAGATGGAAGACATGAGAAAATTTCCTTACTAAAGTGCAGTTGGAAGTTTGATGTACGCTATGTTTTGTTCTAGACTAGATATTTCCCAAGTAGTGGGAGTTCTTTCCAGATATATGTCTAATCTTGGTAGAGTTCATTGAGATGTAGTTAAAAGGGTCTTCACATATTTGTGTGGCACCTCATATTATTCCTTGTGTTATCATAGTAATGTGACTGAAGATGAGATTTACCTTGAGATTCATGGTTATGTGGATTTAGACTAGGCAAGTGATATTGATAGCAGAAAGTCCACCAGTACTTATGTGTTTACTTTATCTGGTGGTGAAATTAGTTGGATGAGTAAGCGATAGGCTGTGGTTTCTTTGTCCATTAGTGAAGAAAATTATATGGTAGCTACTCATGCTTGTAAAGATTCTATTTGGCTTAAGAGACTATGTTCAAATATTGGGATAAAACAAGGTGGAGTGACAATTTATTGCGACAATCAGAGTGCGATATGTCTAGCCAAGAACCCAACATTTTATTTCAGGACCAAGCACATTGATCTACATTATCATTTTGTTCGAGATATGGTCAAAGATGGAAAGGTGAAGTTGGTTAAGGTAGAGACTTTGATGAATGTTTTTGATTCTTTAACTAAGACTGTGAGCACAGAGAAGTTCAGATGGTGTTCAGAGACTATGGGCCTTTCGACCCCTAGCAATTAAGAGACAATGTTTACTCCCTCTCGTTGCTCTTGTAAGGTGTTCAAAAAATGGGAGATTTGTTGGGAGAATGTGTCTCAACCTTGCAATTATATAAAGGTTATTATTGATAGGATATATATGAATCTAAATATATATTTACTAGTTACACTGATAGGTGTAATATACAATGGTAGCAAGGGGAGGAGCGGGATGCATGTAAAGAATTTTTTGTTAACTTTTTCAGAAAACTCCTAAAATGGCCGACATACATTAAATAAATGATACATTATAAATATGGTCTGATAATTATTAGGTTTTAGATCTAATGGTGGATATTTTATTGGCCTATCTTGCCTTAGAAAGAAACCCTATTTTATGAGGGTGTTGTACTATGATTATAGACAGTGATGTATTCTAAGAGTTTGACAACGATCGTGTTGTCTCTGGATAGATCTGGTTGGTGATACTCCTATGAGAAGCTTGCTTTGCAATTATATTGTAATCTTTGTGATTTCTGAATAATATATTGGGCGGATTTTGGAGTGGGGTTTTTTTTTCTCCCGAAGGGGTTTTCCCCACATAAATCACTGTGTTGTGGTATGCATGATATTTATGTCTATTTTTGTTTAAGTTTATGTAACTGTTAAAGGTCTGTAAAAGTTTTGCATTATTCTCCTCTCAAGATTAGTGTAGAATGTTGTTTTACTACCTTAGCTTCCTTACATATCCTACATCATATGAATCTTGACATAACTAAGAAAGAGTCATATATATAGTACATTGATCCATTTAAAATTTCTATACAAGGATTTCAACATGAGCCATTTATCTCATAAAGTAACAACATAATCCTTTCAAGTAACAAGAAGTTTAGACAACCATATCGGTTCCAATTCACATTTATACATGCTAGAAAATATAGATCACTTTAATTAGCTACAAATGCTCTTTATCCAATCAATCAAATCCACATATATATTTTTGAATCACATCACATACATAAAAAAATATCTTGATATCACATCAACATATACCACTCATATTTTCCCATCTACATATTTCAATGCTCAACAATATATCTCAATACTCACATATCTCATAACCTTAAATTCACATTAAACACATCATGAAATCACACAATGGGATGGGGATGAGGATGACTAGTGTCCAAAATTCTCCTCTACGAATGCATAGTGTCATAGTGCCACATAAAAATTAGATAGATCTATGGGAAATGGTTTATAACCGTCCCATACCGATCTCATTAACCCCTTTAACAATAATTCCCCAGGCCATCTACTCCCCCCATACAGCCTGTCAAGGACCCCTCATGAGTATGGCAATTTTTACATAGGTCACATTACTACACATGACAACAGTTTACAAATAACAAGAAAATCATCAATCTAGTAACATAATATCATTACAACAATTTCAATAAATTCCCCATAAATAGGGAAAAATAATTATAAATTAAAAAGATAAAAAAAACAATTATATCTACATTGTAACATTTTAATCTTATTTAAAAAACTAAACTAAATAAATCCTTTAGGAAAAAAGGATAATTTTAAAATTCAATTAATTAATAACTTTAAGAATTTCAACACTGTTGGCTTAGTCAAATAAAAATGTTCATAAATATATAAATAAATAAAATATGTGTCCAAAAATTTCACAAATTTTACATCACAATCACCATGTGACTTTAAATAAATCACTTAAGGGGAGGAGGGGAATGATGGTCTCAAACCACAAAATATAATAGCATGCTAAAAAATGGCGGTCTTTAACCATAGTAGTCTCAAACCACATAAAGCTCATGTAATAACTGAATCATCAATAATAGATCTCCAAAGGTATAATTAGGTCCATCCTTAACCCATAGGTAAACATCAAAGAATAAGTATTGCACGATGAATCAACTAACGTGATCCAAGAGTGTGTGGGAGACTTATGGGAATCTAATTCCATTCAAAGTCCTAAGATTTTGATGGAGGTTCTCCATCTCTCAACCCCTAATTACACTAGCAAGCTCTCAATCTCATAGGGGAACCATACACTAGGGGTAGACATTTAATATAAGGACAAAATTTACACAAAGTAGATATCATATTTCATTTAGTACACACATGTACATACACATAAAATGATTACTTCATTTCATAATTGACTAGATTACACAAAATACAATCACAAAGGGTGCATGTGAGGGATAGTGCTCGACATCCTCTCACCCTTATCCCAAGTCAGATACCTTGTATCTCATACTTGAGGCACAAAACATTTACTGATTCAACTTCACTTTTCACAACACAATATTCTTGATGAAATCCACCACATAGTAGCACACAATCATTATACTGATTCACACTTCATTAACTTTAAACAATGTTCATTTTGCTTCTCAATTTTACTGATATCCACTCAATTACATAAGCAAAATAAATTGCTAGATAATGCACAACTATAACTTAGGTATTACTCCAACATGTAATTAGCAACACATAGTATATCACACTTCCTATTTTATTGCATAAATGGTCAAGGTTGGTTTTCTATATTTAGCCATACTTCATTTCCTCTTTCATTCGAATAGGTTTGTTATGTTTACTAATGAATCTATATTTGGAAATTTCACCATAATTTTCACAATATGCAAAGAATGTTTCATACTTAATAAGGAAAGATGACAAATAATTCCTTCAAGAATAATACATTCAATCTCCCCCGCCACATAAAATAAAGAATTCATTTGAATAAGTAATATGTCTTAAGCTATATTTGATCCAATTTGAGTTTTGAATCATATGATATCCTTAAGAAAAAGGTTTTCTATACATTTTTTAATATTAGAAAAGTAGTTTCATAAATACAACATTAATTATAAACACAAAGTCATGTTTTACTTTACTCATTAACTAAAATTATCCTACCAACAAAAAGGAAATTTATCGAGTGTTTCAAGAATTTAAAGGAAAACTTAATAACACCTATGTTTTATCATGGATTTAAGTTGTAATGGTTTAAATATGAAGGTCAAATATTTCATGCATCCAAGCTCAGGCACAAGAGTGTTTCTAGCTTAATGATAACTTATATACATATCCCTAGAAAAGTCATTTTTCTCATACTTTTACAGGTAACATCATTATTATTTAGATAGTACATGGAAAGATGATTGCCTTGCACATAGATCTAGAAATAAGTTACAATGCTTTACACTTAGTTATTCACTTTCATTATGAAATTAATTGATGTTTACTTTAGTAAAGTTATATTGTCAACACAATAGTCATGTCATTAGATTCATCCTTTATCTCCATAAGGTTTAAGGTTATAAGAAGGCATGAGGGTGAATTTTATAATAATACATCCATTAAATGCACTAATATTCTTCTATCCAATCACTTTGTTTTCATTGTCATGTAGATTGAATTGGTTTTCACAAGGATAGTTCACCACAACATGCTAAATAACATGAATAAAACATCCAATTGATATGTTTAATTTGGTTAATCGTGATCATTTTTAAACATTATGAATCCTAAGAGAGTGTACACAAGTGCTTTTATATATAAATTTTATCAAGTCAAAATCTCTAAACTTATTTATTCGAATTCCTTCATATTAAAATGCATCATCCACATGAGGTTACATAATTTTGAGTCTAATCTAACAAAATAGTTATCTCTTTTTAAATTAACACTTTCACAACTTCAAATAAAAAAGAATTATTAAAATAGATTCAAGACCTCATAAGATCATTTAAATAATCAAGCTCAACAAGGAGATAAGCACAAACAAAAAATTCACTCAACCAACACCACACAGGCAACACTAACTAGAGATCTCAATGTTGCAACCGTGATCTAATACCAAATGTCATGATGAACACTAGAACAAATCAACCTCACAACATGGTCAATGATATACCTCATACTGATCTACTCTCTAGTGGGTTTAAATATGAGTCCATAAAGATAAGGCAAAAGATTAAGCCACCCGAGATGCTAAGAATCATATTATCCTTTTTAAGATTACCACAAAAAGATGAAAAAAACCCATGATACCTCCTCAAATGATAAAATCAAAGACCAATAACCTCAATTCATATAAAACAACTCAAATGAAGTCATCTCATACAAAAACAATACTTCCAAGTGCCAAGATGTCCAAGTAATTGACTAAAATGTGAAATAATGACAAAATAAATAAAAATTACTTGGGGTAGATTATGAAAATAGTGCATGGATAGATCTAAAGATATCTAAAATACTTTTCCAATGTTAAAAGAATCACAAAAACTAGAGATACAGGAAAAAATTATGAGCTTGGAAGCCAAAAATGATGATTTGACTTTAACAAGCAATAAAATAAACTGGCAAAAAAATATGATGATAAGACTTGCACCACTAGAAAGTATGCATAACTATTTTTTTTTAATGATATATAATTTTCTAATTTTAACATTGTATTCCCAGGTTATAACAAAAGGAAAAATAGCTCCATTATGACAAATTGATTATGGTAGGTGGTACAATGGAAATAGATGGGCAAAAATTAGGTAGGTCTTAGGCGACACCACTCATTTTGGTTGTGACTGGATTGCAAGATGAGAATGATTGAGCAAAATTTGGTGGTGACTTGGCCATGTTTGGGTGGTGGGTCAAAAAAGGGCTTGAGGGGGTGGTTCAACAACGGACAATGGGAAACTCTGGTGGAGGTGACCAAAATCATTGCTACTGGCGGCGTGAGGGTTTTGATGGATAGAATACCCCAAAAATGGCTAGCTAATGATAAAAATATTTAAAATATGTTGGAATCCAAAAAACCCCAAAATTAGGAATTCACCAAATATTTTTTGAAGATTCATCAATCTTTTAATTTTTGTCACTACATAATTTTTGCACACTGGATTTCATATTGTATGCTAATTTTCATATTTTGTGTATATTAATGACACCTACAAGACAAGACAACTTGATATGACTCTATAGATCTATATAATCATACCAATTTATACCTTGATTTTTGTGCCCCTAATATTTCTTGTCTTTTTTTAATTGCTTGGATTTTTTTGTTTGAATAGTTGATGTTAATGTTTTTGGGCATTTTGGATGCAATGATAAGGTTTGCTTTTCTCTAGAATGTATTGATTTTTTTCTCAAGGTTGAATCTCTCAAAAAAATGATATGAATTCATAGATCTAGTGCTCCAATATCATGTTGGAGTTGATTTTTGAACCCCACAACTCCCATAAATCACTTGCAACCAAAACACCTATCACATGGAGAGATAAAAGTAAGTAATTTTCTATGCAACCTTGATAATTGAATTGATCCAAAAAATCATCATGGTTGAGCTTCTGAATTATGGATAATTGATAATTACAACATACAATAATGAATCCTTAATATGAAAAGGAAAAAGAATAAAAGAAACCCTAGATGAGGATTAAACTAGATCACAAGTGTCCTCATCCTATGCTATGAGATAAAAAAGCACATAGCCTAATAATAAAAAAAACTTCTTTAGTTTAAAAGTATAATAAATTAAAAATGATACCTAATTAATTAATTAGGTAATAACCTATTTTACTCTAACAATCATGTGTTGGATCCATGATTGGTGGATGTGATGGGGAGAGGTGATAATCAACTTGCTAATTAGGTGGAGATGACTAGGTAGTCAACTCATTTGATTGGTGAGTTGATAATTATTTTATTTTTTAATCAATTTGTGATCTTGAGTTGGCCAAATTGATTAGCTTTTTAATGGATTTGATGAATGAGTTAACTAAAATGACTATTTAGTTAATTATTTTGATTGGATAGTTAGCTCATGAAGTGTAATTTAGGATTTAAATTAATTTATTAGAGGATAATATGGGAAATGATTCATTTTAAATTAATTATTTAATTGATTTAATTGTGATAAAGTAATGGACTAGGGGTAGAATCAATTGTTTTAATATATTAAAAGGTAGTAAATACAAAATTTAGTGTATACACGATTTTAGTTTCTAATGAATTGTCTCAAGATAACTATCATAGAGTGTGTTGGGTGTGTAATTGGGTTTCCCTTGCCTCTCTATCCCTCTTAATGTGTGATCCTTAGATCTACAACTTGATCCACATCCTAGTAAGCAAGTGGTCTTGTAATGTGTGATGTTTGAGATATTGTACAAGTTGGAATCTATGTGGCTAGAATCCTAGAACTTATTGGGATTGTAGACACCTAAAATTGAACAATTACTACCATGCAAAATGCTACATCACTATATACCAATCCTATATATTATCCCACATTTCATACCACTAAATATACCATATTATCACATTATCTAATTAATTAAATTAATTTTTATTAATTAGTTACTTTTTCATCTCTAGCTAATTAACGATCTTTCTATTTATTCAAAATAAAAAAATATTTCGACATCATTCATCTAAGTCAACTAAATAAATAAATAAATCAAACTATTCATATGAGAATCCAAAATTATTAAATAAAAATATAATTATTAAATATAAGTTAATCATCTTGCAAATCCCTAACATCTATCCAACAATAAATTTCAACCATTCATAAAAAATAAGCCCTATAAAATTATCCACCATCTAATAAAACCATCTCATACAATTTCAACCATATATTTGCAATCAATATTAACCATTTATCTTTTATCTTGACCTAAAAGATAACAACCATTTAATAAAATTATCCTAATGAATCTCAACCACCCATTTAACATCAAATCTAGATTTTTCACATCCTCAATAATTTTTTTTTATAAATCTACACTCATCCTCCATAAATATATTTATGAAATCTTGATACATGCATGCTATAAATCTCTTACATGATCCTTGAGAAATCACAAATCAAGAGCACATCCACTCAATAAAATAAATTCTCCATTTCATAAGTGAAGGTAAATCTTGTTATTTGGTCTTATTATTTCTCTAACATATTGATTTAGAACAAAATATTTAATATCATTTAATCTCTGTGTATTTTATTCTAAATTTAACATATACATATTGATATGCTTCACGAAACAATACCCCTTTCACTTAAATTTTATATTTTTAATCAATCTCAAAAACTTTTATAAGAAGTGTTTGGAGGCATTGCACTAGAATAGCTTCTAAACAATTTCATATATGTGAATATTTTGGTTTCACTATATATTCACCACATGATGTTTTGTTTTCATATTCAAATTGGGCATAAGTTTTGGTGCCATATGATAGAAACATCCAAGTTTTCTAGTTTTGTGTATAGTCCCACTATATAAATTAATGATTCTAATATATATAATTTTTTTTTTTTTATTATATCCAAATTCTTTCCAAATATTTAGTGTTTCATGATAAAGAAGATTATAAAATTTGAAATTGAGACCTTGCAGGCACATAAATTCCATGTGGAAATATCCAGAAGATTTTTTACAATGTTCATTCAATGTCTTTCATATCTTTTCTAAATCTACTTGTATTCAATTTCATCAATCTTGAAGAAGGCTATCTATATTTAATATATCTTTATAACTCTTTTTAACATTGTTGTTCCATGCATTTTGTGTGTGTTGAGTTTTCATGTTTTTTTTTTTGGAGTTTGTTGATTGCTAAAGGCACAAATTTGAATGTGCATGGGTGATATTGGGCTTTTATGAACATCTATCTTCATTCATATTTAGATATGTGGTGGTTTCATTATTACTGTTCTATGAGTTTTATGTATTTTTGTTTTGAGTTAGTCAAATTAACCATTGTATCTTTTATCAATAAGAGAGTCAAAAATAAAAAATGATTTTTATTATTGCATTTTGATTTAATTAATATTTATTATTATTTTAAATGGTGAATGAATATTAAGATCTAATTTAGATCTTCATGAATTATTGCTAGGTGAATATTTTTATTTAAATTTCTTTTTATTTTTTTAAAGGTCTAGGTTTAGCTCGTAAAGTTGTGTCATATTTAGTAAAGACTTTGTGGTTCACCCTATGATGATATTATTATGCATAAAAGATCAAATGGGTATGGTATAATAGTAACATAAATAAAAAATATGTATTGAATCAAAGATAATATTCTACAATAGAAAATGAAGGTATCTATGTCAAACATTTTTAATAAGCATCTTCCATAATTGTGTGAAGATGTAAATTTTAGTAATAACTATAAAATAGAACGTGAAGTTGATGAATGTAAAGTAAAAGATAATTAAACAAAAAATAATTGCAATAATAGTTATCAATCAAATTTAAGACTAATGGCTCGATCTTAAGTAATTTATTTTAAAGTGGGGCTATTTTATGTTGTTCAAGGGTAGATTTCAAAGAGAAAGAGTTCAATTTTAAAGTGTGAGTTATTCTAATTTGGCTCAAATATTTAGTTGTATGTGATTAAGGAATTTTTTTATTGCTAATTCTCTTTAGGTGCAACAAGCATCATTTATTGAAGATTTGATTTAAAAAATACTAACATTTGCTATGTAGCTATGTTGGATGAAGATTTAAAATCAAATAAGCTAAACTTGCAATCAAAATTTAAGTTTATTTTTTTCTTTCTTGCTACTTTCTCATATGTGTTTGTGTGTCTAAGCCATGCATGCTCTTCTTTTGTGTCATAAGGTGAGCTTGAGAATCATAAATAGTTTTAATCAATTTTATGTTTCTTAATTCAATCTGCACATGCTCTTTGTTCATGGTTTAAGGTAATATTGAAAATTATAAAGTATTAGACTCTTTATTTTATATTTTTAGGGGCTTAGCATCTTAAGGTAATGTTCTAGTAAGCTATATACATTCCTTAGAGGATGTATCATTATTGGCTTAATAGATGTTTTTTAACACATCATTAAGTGAGTTGGTTTCATCCCACCAATACCTAGGCCTCTAACAACACCCTTGTATCAAAAAAATGGGCCTCAAATGAATTTCGGTATATTGAGGAATCCCCTAGTTGAGCTTGTTTAGTCCATATTAGAGACCTTTCATCATGGTTGAATAGTGGTGTAGGGAACACAACATTATCTAGAACACCCACTCATACCCTCATGGTATATTTATGGGCCACTATTCAATGAGACACCCACTTGAATAATATATGTTGTTGTTGTGACTTATTTGTATTCCTCTTTGTTTGAATCCATTGTGAGACCAAATCCAAACAAGATTCATGATATTTACAACAAATCAATTTCATGAGTCCCCTAGTAAAAAATTAAAAAACCCCTTTAAAAATGATGATAATGATAGTCTTGTGGATCAAGATGAATATCATGAATACCACAACCATTTTATTACTAAATGAAGTTTTCCCCAAATAGATCAAATCCTACTTCAAAATAAAGATGCCATTGTTAGGCATTATGTAAGAATAGAAGTCAAATTGAGTACCTTGCGTAAGATAAAAAATTCAAACCAAGAGCCAATAAAAGCTTATCCCAATCCATCAAACCATGTATATCATAATCCATCAACCCATATAGATCCTAATCCAAATTGATCATGTGTAAACCTTCATCAAGAAGAAACTATTCTAGCACAAGAGGATCCTTCATGCCAAAACTAAGATAAATTTAACCAACTCTAAATCTTAAGAAAAATTAATTAACAAAATTAGCCTCTTATGTAAGTCCATCACCTAGACCTTCATAGCATAATTAACAATCCAATCAACCCAATCAATCCAATCAATTCATGCAATCTTATCAACCCAACTTAGCTCTAAAGGATTTTATCCACAGACTACTAGCAAGGAATTATAACTGAAAGTATAAATTCAAAGAGTTGTGACATACACCTTCTTAAGCATTGTTGTCTTTAGAAATTATATATATACTTTTGATAATGGATTTACTAATTCTAAGCACATTAAATTTGTCCAAAATCCTCTTAACATTTCCATTCCCACAATTAACCTACACAAGAAGCTAAACAAAGGTAATCCACCTCTTGCATGAGATCCATAAGATTCATAGTATCAAAGGAAACTTTAATCTATTTGTAAAGTTAAAAAACCATATCTAGGATCTAAGCAATAGAGGAGGCTTAAGCTTAAAGGTGGTGCATCTGCAATGAATGCATATAAATCACAAAATCACAATTTTAGGATATATTAAGGTCCTTTTCCAAAGCATGATCAAACTAATCCATTCAAAAACAATACTAAAGCAACCACAGTGATACCGTCCTAACACAAAAATTCTACTAGCTTGGTTTAACCACCTTTGTTTGATTTGGTCTTTTTGTAGATGAGAAAATTGAAAGTTCCAATATTTTATGACTATCTAAATATGGGTTCATATAGTATTTCCAAAGTAACAAGTATCCTATTATAAATTAAATATAATGAATTATAAAATAGCAAGGAAAAGTATTAGGCCTTCTTGAGAAAGGAATCTTGGATCCCATATAGGTCTATGTGAATCACAAATATTGGGGCATTAAATACATGTATTCTAGTGAGAAATCCAAGGATGATAGTGATGCATTTGCAATATCTAAGGAAAGTTTTTCCAACATTAAACAAGGTTCCTCCCAGTTTCCCTATAAAGAATATGAAACCACAACCATTTCATCAACATCATCATCCCTATCACTAACCTTGACCATCCATCACCTATATTTATCAATAAGGACCAATAAAATCACACATCACTTGACATATTTTTAAATGATGAAGCTACGATGATATTAATGGGACTCCAAGATAATATTCCCCCAAGGGGTCATTAAATGATCTTTAAAATAAATTTGGATGCATCAATATATCTTGAGGAACCCATCTAAAAACCTAAAATCCATACATCTAAAAAGTTTAGATTTCAAGCATTCTAAAATCCAAAATAATTATTTGGATCCAAAAATCTAATCCCACATCTACAATTTAAAAATCCACAAATATGAGAATTAAAAGTTCATTTAGATCCAAAAACAAAGGTTATCAAAGTAGAAACCCATAAATCTAAATCTAGAAGTCAATAGTTCACACTCCCAAAACTCTAGAAAACTAAGATTCATTTGGATCCATGAATCCCAAAATCTAAAATATGAAAGTCTCAACATCTATGAAATTCTCAAATATTACATACCAAAAGTCCAAAATCCAAAGTCAAAAGTCTGCAATCCCGCAATAAACATCCAAAGATTCAAAATACATTATTTAATCCAAAATAAATCCAATCTTAGAATGCATCATATTGTGTGAAATTGTTGGTCTTGATTCCCCTTAGTCGATATTGATTCATGCCTTCACAACCCCTTCCTTCTATCTGGAATTTTTACATAACCAAATCCATCATCCAACATACCTTAACAATCACATGCTTTTCATCTAACCTTTTGCATAACCACCAAACATTCTTCATCCAACTTTCCTCCTAGTCCATTTTACTTGGCACCCTCTACCTTAGGGGATATAATGGTACCATGTTAAGGTGTTTATATTTAGGATAATCCAACTTAAAAATCAATAAGCTCATGAAAATATGTGTGTAATTTGATACCAACAACATGATCCACATGAAGGAATTAATTAAAATGGGATATTATTAGCTTACCATGGAAACAACTTATTGAATCCACAATTAGAAATGCAGATCTAGAAATTCAACATCAAGAATCCAAAATCTAGAAATTCTAATATATAATTCAACAAATTTAGAAAAATAAATAAAAAATTAGAAAATAAAAATAAAACTAAAGAGAAAAAATACCAAATAGTGAAAACCATTCTTATGTGCCTTGGGTAAGTACCATGATAAAAACCTAGTCTTGAGCACCTATGTACATTATCATCTATAAGTATGCTACACTTGGGGTAGGTCTACTTTGTCCAACACTCACCATTCCATCTCATGACCACTCCATCATACCCATTATTATTCTAGATTTTAGCCTTAATAATAAAGTGGAAAAGATCTTGAAACATGTTTTTTTGGAAATATTTTGATGTATTGGATCTTCTTCATCAAGAAATTGAACACAACATCCCAAATAACACATGACAAAGTGAGGCATATAATTCTTATGTAATATAATCCTTAGAGATCACATCTTGAATCCCTTCCCCATTTCCACCATAAATCACATCTATCATTGCCATAATAAATCCCCCAAGTCATTCCATCTATCTAACATCTTCACTCTTTGTGTTATAATTATTTTTTTCCTTATGTTTCATAATTTCCTTGCTAGTTTAAAACATTAGTCAATCCCAAACATAATAATAAAAAAAAAAACCCAATCCAAATCTATCCATCTAAGCAAATCGAAGCATAAAACCAATATCATAATTCCCAAATACTCAAGCTCTCAATATTTTGATCCAATACCAAGCATCTAGCTAATTTGAACGAATCCAAATCCAATCCATATAATTAACCTAAAATATAAAGCTCCTAGAAATCCACACACAGTAGCAACATAAAAAACTGAAACAAATCTAGCTAAGTTGTCTAATGCACATCCAAAAGAATTCATAGGTTTTGTTCCTATCCTATCCCTTTTCAATTTTAAACAAATCATTACATCATTATCAAGGCATATCATTCCCAATATTTATATTTTATTGGGATAATATCAATCCCAAATCAACCACATTGTTTACCATCATAAATCAATATTTATTTTTATCCTAACATGGGGTAAATATTATTTATTTTTGGCTTATGTTTTCTTACTTGCTTGTGTGTTTTTTTGTTTTATTTTTCACTTGTACTAGTCTTTGAAGCATTTTATGGCAATTTCATCATGGGTTTTCCATATCATGGTACATATTTTCATATGCCTACTTAGGTGTTTTTCTTATACAACAAATGATAATAATGTCATCATGATTTTCTATATCATGGTGCATCTTGTCATATGCTAAAGAAAATACCAAGTTGCTTAAAATAGTTATAATTATATGTAATATTTACATGTACCACATTTACAATTCCTTATCTTTTCCATTAGTCATCCATTCAATCACCTTTTATCTTATCCTTTTCATATTTTTCTCAAAAAACATTCCTCTTTTCAAGAGCCCATATATGTCTTCTTCTTTATATACTCTTTTGAGGGGGAATCATATCACCCTAATCATTCTAGCCATCATGTTATCACCTTAGATATTATGTCACTTGGGGAATCCCTAGCCTAATCTATCCAACAATCCAATCCTACCCAACATCTCATTTTACTTTCTTACCATTGTTTCTTTTAAAGTCATAGCACCATTTCAAAGAGGGGAAAAATGTAGACACCTATAATTGACCACTTAATACCATGTTGAATATCACCTCACTATATATGGATTGTATCTATAATTCCCATTTTTATATTGCTAAATATACCACATTATCATAATATCTAATTAACTAAATAATTTTTTACTATTTAGTTTTTGATTATATAAGCAACATTTACAAGGTGGTGTACCCTTTACACGATGAGCCCAAAGGGCCAAAAAGGAACTAAACCATCAAAACATCAAAAAATACTTTTAGTGACAATAGTAGAAAGACACAGACACAACCTAGTAACTATAGAGACACAACACAACACATACCCAACAACTAATTGTCCACACTTTCCCATTTCTGGACGAGAAGGTTTAACACGTCATCCTCGATCTAGTTGGGTCCTTCATCTTTGGTGTTATTTTCCATTTCCTCCTTGACAACATATGAGAGAGTGACAACTGACTTGTGTATCATTTTGATAGAGAACCAATCTAGGCAATTGAATTTATGTTCCAGTTTAGTAACCCACTCCTGCAGCACACCAAGGTCATCCTCCTTTCCTTTCTTGCTCTGGATCTCCATTTCAACACCAACCCTAGTATCCGAGGAATCGGTAGAGTATGCCTTAATAATTTTGTTCAAATCAAAGAAATTACTAGGGTCTTCTATAGGTCCTTGGTCCTTCACCTTCTCAGTAACTTTTATGCCTTCGATTTCATCGCCAGTCTGCATTGAATCACTGGAAATCTCATCCATCGGGGCCCCTTTCTTATGTTTCACCAATCTGTTAGATCTTCTCACACTCATCTGTTCCAAGGACATCTCAAAGCTAGCGCCCAACATATTATCTCCCTTGGAATCCTTTTCCTCGACACTTTTAGAGCCAAACCAACCATATTTTTCTTCTTCTTTAAGGGAGGAACCTTAATACCAGGATCATTTTTAGGGATGGGGGAATTTCTCTTTGAGCCCTCCGAAACAATAGGGGAAGGATTTTCAAGGCTAATTTCTAGGGTTCCAACTCTTCCACATGCATAGCCGAAATGGGCTTGAGAGGGCACACAACTAAATAAAACTGGTAGAGCCTATAGATTAGGCCCTAGTGAAGTGGTAAGGGAGGCAAATAATTAGGGTTTAGAGCGATAATCTCGTGAGACTCTTTGATGAAACTTTCCAAAGAAGAAAGCAAAAAGAAAGGGAAGCTAAGTAACATCTTGTGCCTTAAAGTGATTTAACAATGGTAAGTGGTAGAAATAAAATACCTTGAATCTACCCTCAAGAGTAACATACTTCATGATGGAAAG
>CM021105.1:389960811-390049774 GCA_007115665.2 Sequoiadendron giganteum
AAAACTGAGATCTCAAAGAGAATAACCACGTAGATAGCTTGACTCAAACACCAGATCAGACTTAGATTTGATTTACCAATCATGTCCACACCGAGCACCATAGTTAGGGAATCCACCAAGCATTACCACAAGAATTTTGAGTGACTAATCATGTACCAACACTCCCATGCAGAGACAAAATTGCATCTCCTCACACCATGCACGAAGCATGCATGCATAATTGCAACTATCTCATCCAACACCACCCCCAACAAGCTAGGTTCTAGAAAATAGTTTAACATAAGCTCCACAAAACCACAAGTTTTGATTGATTGTGCAAAACTTGCAAAACCACAGAGCCATGCAAGTACAAACCAATCTTAAAAGGAAACAACAGTTCGAGAACTCTAGGCCCATTTCAAGCCAACTCCAAAAACACCAACATGTACATGCATTTGAGAGAGACAGGATATTTCAGAAGCTTCCAGATCATCCAATGATCAAATCCATAGCCGTCATGCAATCGGGTAACAAAGACTGTGCCTTCCAATACTAGGAAAAACAAGAAGCATAAGCACACTTCTCCATATCATCAGGGAGCCTCTCACATAGACACCCAATATGAAAGCTTGCTGCAACACAACCATAGAGACAATAATATTCCACCCCATGCATGAGGGTTATGTCATTGCCAACTCACAAGCTTTAGGTCACATCTGTTTAATATGACCAACTCAAGTTTCTCCATCTTCTCCATCTTCCATGTTGTGTGTTGTTTCAGAAACTTAAACATAAAAGAAAGAACTTCTACTCATCAAAGGATCAATACATCAGCCGATTCCTCCATATTTCCTCAAGCCTAATAGACTAAGAAATATTCATAGAAGGAATACCTAGAATCAACATTTCAAGGGAGGAACAAAACCCAAAAGAAGGCTTTGATACCACTTGTTGGGGAAATATGAGGTATCTCAAAAAGAAACATCCAAGATTAGAAGTGCCTTCGGTAATTTTAATTTCTTCAAATCACCTCAAAGACATGTATTACTATGCTATAAAGCAGAAACATACATAGTTCATTTACCACATTAATCCTTAGAGAGAAGTTAATGCTTAACCAGTTTCAACAACACCATTAACAAATTTAGCAAAAAGAACCAACAACCATGAAAGATGAAACATAAGACATGAACACACAAATATATGTGGGGAAAACCCTTTCGGGTAAGAAACCCCACACTCCAAAAGCCCAGGTCGCCATTATATTATTCAACAAAAAAAATAGTTACAATATAATTATCAGGCTCATGACCTTTATAGAGTTTACATCTTGTTCCATTCTGGAGAATATTCAGTAGCATAATCCTTATTCCTTTTCCTCTCTTAGCAATAGACATCTCGTTCGGCTACATAGCCTCACGACTTGACCACCGACCTCTTGGCCCCTTTGTCACACAGCAGCTCAGCCTTCACCTTCAACAAGATTCATCTCTCTCTTGACTCACAGAAACTCAGCCTCTCGACCCATCTCTAGTTACCGCTGTGCTCTCTCAGCTATCTAGCCTCTCGGCCAACCCAAGTCATTTAGCCTGCACCCAGCCTCTTAGCCAGTCCGCCACCCAACCTGGTCCGTCGCACTCTACCTTCACGGCTCCGCTCCAAGAGAGTCATTTTATCTCTCTCTCCGACTGTTCAACTACCACACCCCTTTAGGGTTTCAGCTCGAGCCACATGCCATCATCCAACATTTCTGGCCATCGAATAAGCAGTTGAATAAATCTCGAGTGTCGAACTTAGGGTTATCCACCTAACACCATGCTGCCTAGTCGAAGAGACATTTATTATCGTCTCACCAAGTTCACCAAGCACATGGACCCACATGGTATCTGTCCTCCACGTCATCGCCATCTCTAGGCCTTTGACATGATCCACCATCCCATTGGGTCCCATATCCATCAGCAGTCAGAAACCAACCATCGCTTTCCAACTGTCAACTCTCCTTCATATATCGCTTGCCATAGTGAGGGGTCCACCAAGACACACATACACAACTTGTGCGATTCTAGAGAATCAAGATGGGAATCTACAATATTCTCAACAAGTCTCCCAAAAAAGACTCAAATATTTAACTCCCAATACTCCAAGTGGTCCCCACAATCGTCAACATCCAAGTCGCTATATCGTTGGAAAATCGAACTTCAAAACCTCATGTTGGAGGTTGTGAAATTCCTAAAACCCGTGACTCACCAACTACAGAAGGATTGCTCTATCAATTAAAACTCAAACTTTCGAACCTCAAGTCGGAGGTTGTGAAGTTTGCAAAACTCGCAACATGCCGACAATAAAGGGATTGCTCTGTCACCCAAAACTCGAACTTCTGAACCTCAAGTCAGAGGTTGTGAAGTTCTCAAAAGCCATGACACACTGACAACAAAGGGATCGCTCTATCGCCCAAAACTCAAACTTTTGAACCTTAAGGCGGAGGTTGTGAAGTTCTCAAAAGTTGCAACACGCCGACAAAAAAGGGAAAAGCCTTCACTTCACAGTCGCTAAGTCGGGAGATTATCAAACTTTAGAACCCTACCACATCAGTTAGAAAAAAATTAAAACTAGTAACTTAACTCAGGCCGATGATGGAGGAAAACACAACTGCTCCAGGAAGTCGTTCAAGCCAAAAACTTTGAGTCACATTTCTTAACAAAGGCGAACCTAGATCAGATCAACCCCAAGGTGTCTAGTAGACCAAGTAAATGACTGGCCCTGAAGGCCAATATCCACCAAGCTAGTATAGTTCAGAAAGACAGCCAAATCAAACATATTGTCAGAATAATCAATCAGACCCCCACACTTCTTTGAGGGGTAAAGAGGGGAGTTGAAATCCCCTGCCACTAGCCAAGGACCATCCTTGTTGGCCAAGATCCAATTAGAAATATCCTGCCAAAGAGATTTCCTCGCATTTTGAATATTGTAAGCATAAACATTTATCAAGAACCAAGAACCCCCAGCATTGGAGAACTTAATACCTAGGCAATTCCTATATTGGAATAGTTCAGAGCCAGAAAACTGAGTTGGATTCCACAAAACAGACAAACCTCCAGAAGCCACATCCGCATCACAACAAGCAAAGAGAGCATTTGGCCAAATATACTTGGCAATAGGTTCAAAATTGGTTTTCTTCATCTTAGTTTCTTGAAGGATTAATATGTCAACCTTATGTTCTAGAACATAATTCTTCAGGGCCAACTACTTATGGGATCTATTTATCCCTCTTACATTCCAAGATAGGACTTTCATTTAGAACTTTTCTTTGAGGACACCTCCAATGTCCTATGTTTACCTATCACTATTTCTTTTGCTGTCTCTCTATTCCTGGTCAGCCATTGGTTAGGTCTACCAGGCTTGCTGTCTCTCTATTCCTGGTCAGCCATTGGTTAGGTCTACCAGGCTTGGAGTCACCTCCCACATCAGCTTCCTTTTGTTTACCCTTCTTCTTAGGAGTTGACCAAAACTCTTCTTCCACTGTTTGTGCTTGAGGTACCACAATCTTCTCAGCCTGTCCTGGACAAGGGGAAACAATATTCTCAACGTCATCTTGGATTTCAACTTCCTCAACACCCAAATTTATTGGAGAGAGAGGCTTGTCCAAAGGGACCCCAAAGTCCTGGACACTGTTGGGAAGGGAACCATTGAGTCTCAGAGCAGATCTAAAGGAACCCAGATCCCCAAAAAACTCATGGAGTACAGGTTTAGGTAACCTAGGCTTAGCCGGAGACTCAATAATCCTAAGAATATCTGATTCAAAGGGGAAGACATCAAAAGGAATTTCCGCAAAGGGAGCACTAGGACAAGGGTCATGTCTAATCGAGGATTTACAATCCGTGATAAGGTGGCCTCGTTTAGCACATTTTTGATAGTAAATCATAACATTTTCATAGCAAACAAGTTTAATCCAGGATCCAAAAATAGAGAAAAGCTTCATCAAGTTGGGTAAAGTCTTATTGACATCAAAGTTGACACAAAAGCGAGCAAAAACTAACCTAGACATGGTTTTGGTGATAAAGTCCAAGGTGATGAACTGACCCAGAGAGTCCCCAATACATTGAAAGACAGAGTCATCCCAGTATTCCAGAGGAAGACCAGGGAGATGAACCCAAATAGAAGCCAACCTGTAGAGATTGACATCAGGATTGAAACCCAGTTTCTAGTGGCATAAAGACAACCCATGCTTCCTATAGACCCATGGACCCGAAGAGAGCACATATATCAAATCCTCCTCAGCCGTAAACTTGAAGAGGAAAAGACCCTGAACCATGGCACAAACACCAACACTACCCTTCAAGCGCCATTTCATAGACACCCACCTTCTAACCATATCCATAGAGGGCCGAAATGAGAGAAATCTACCAACCACCACCAACTCCATGGAAGAAACTATTTTGTTGCTAATAGCTTCAGGAATGGAGAACTCATTATCCGAGACAAATATCTCCGCACTTGGACAAGGAAGAGAACATGCAGAAGACATATTCTTGTGAGTCAACACATCTTTCCAACCTTTAGACAATGGGGTAACATGGAGCACCAACACCTTGATAGCAAGTAGGTCAGGAATTACGGGATCCCCTGAAGCAGAGAGCACATGAGAGGGCCCCAAGGATGACACCACATGTGCTATAGGGAGAATCTAGATAGAAGGGGGCAGGGGTGGGGGACCTTGGGGTACCCCCGATGCATAGTTGACCATGCGCACAGTCAATTCAAAATGGAGGAGCGAGAATTTTTTTTCTTGACTGCTATTTAGTTAATTAGTCATATCTAATTAATTAATAGTTTTTCTATTTATACGAAAAAAAATTCCATATCATTCATCCAAATCAAATAAATAAAATTATTCACATGCTCATCCATAATCATTAAATAATATCCAATTACTAAATAAAAGTCAACCATCTTGCGAATATCCACCATTTATCCACCAATAAATCTCAACCATTCATAAAAATCCCTATAAAGTTACTCATCATTAAATTAAAGCATCCCATTCAATCTCAACTATCCATTTGCAATCAATCTCGACCATTCAACTTGTGTCTTAACCTAGAAGATAGCACACATTTAATAAATTTACTTTAATGAATCTTAATCATCCATTCAACATAAAATCTAAACCATTCACATTCTTAATACAAAACTATAAATGTACCCTCATCCTCCATCAATATAGTCATATAATATTGTGATGCAGAGGGTTCTCCCCTCTATCACAACACCATTCACAAAATACAAATTAAAACTCATAGGCAGTGCTTTACCTTGAAAATAATTGCAACAATAAATACTCCTCTATTCAAATTCAATATCCAAATCGAAACAACTCCCCATAAATACAAAGAATTTCATTTGTCAAATCAATTCAATTTTAGGATTCAAATTTAATTAACATACAAAATAAATTCTCTTATTTTCTTCTCATTTCCATACAACAAGAGAATTCTTCTCATTTCTAGACAACTCTCCTTTTGAACTACACCCTTACTTATTTTGCCTCTATTCAAAACTTTAATTCTTACTGTATGGTTCCATGGGGGGGCTTGGGCTTCTATTTTCATGGATCAAGTGGTCCCATGAAGCAAAAAAAATTATGTTGGAATCTTTTTCGTGAAAAATTGCAGCCCCTACCTTTTAGGACTACAAATTTCAGTGAGGCTAGAACTTGCCCCTACAGCTTAGGAATTTTTTTTCCACTTGTCTATCACTTAAAATTTTAATTTCTTGAAAAACATAAAAATGAGAGAATTTTTATTTATTTATTAATTTTCATCAAACTACTCCAATTCGTTCCTTAAATTTTGGAGCTCAAACTCATAAACTAAATTGCAAAATTGAATTCATGGACCACCAGCTTTAAAATATTCCTAAAAAATCTCAACAACACCCACTAATTTTTTTTAGAAAGCCCCCCTCCATTCTACAAACATGATCTGTTCTCTTATTCCAATAAACATTTTAATTGCCATTCAAATTGCTATGGCCATATTATATGGTGTTGCCTATTTTCTTTGCCAATCTGCAATTTAAACTTCAAACACGTTGCAGCCTCTTCCAAGTTCACAGGTAATTAATTTGCAATCTGAATTTTTGTTATGTGCAGCCCCCTATTACTCTTTCTCCAAGCACAACTCTATCTTTTTCTCCCTTAGCTGCCCACACACCTCTTTCCCTATTTTCCCTTTTTGTTCCATTGCTAAATGGCTGGAAGATGAAGTGTTGTTCCCTAGCTAGCCAAACATGACTCTTCAAATTATGTCTTTTCCCAATTCCCAGCCATGACGTGCCATGTTCTTTAATCTTCATTTTATTTTTTATTTTTAAAATATTCCAAAGTATTCTCCTTTGGTTGTGAGTCTCTCTGTCTTCCTTTTCATTTTATATTTTCATCAAAATATGTGTATTCTCCTTCTCTTGATGAAAAATAACATTTTAAAATATCTTGAAGATGCACAAACAATTTTAGAGAAAAACAACTGATGCAACTTGACAATGCATGAAATTGGGTGTCGCAAGCAAAAAATCTCAAAGTTCTCCGTTTCATCTGAAAATTTGCCCAAATTTATGTCATGACCTCCCCAAGTCCTCTACAAAAGGATTTCGCTCCAGCTTTCATAAATTTTGACCAGCATTAATTTCTCCCAAACGGTGAAAGATATGACTTTGATTATTTTTGCATATTTTGACATGGTATTTCTAAGAATGCCCTTGATTTTTTTTTAATCTAGCTCTTATGAATTTTTGGGAATAAATTTCACAAAACTGCCTACGGAGTGTCAAAGCTGCGAACCGAATAAAGTTTGATTCTTGCAATTCTTTGCTGATTTTGAAGTTTTGTGATGTCAAGAGATGTCAATGAATACCAAACCTAAAAATGTTTTTGGGTGATGCAGATAGCTTGTTCACCTGGGATGCTCTTGCATCAATATTAATATGTACATGTTACATAACTTTGCATGATCCTTGAGAAATCATTAATCAAGAGCACATCCACTCAATAGAGGAGATTATTCATTTAGTAAGTGAAGGTAAATCATGTTATTTAGTCTATTTTATTTCTTTAACGAAGGTTATGCTTAATTTAGAATAAAAGTTTTAATATATATATATATATTTTCAAATTTAGCATATACATGCTATCTCTTAGCCTGTACTCCATTAGAGAACATAGATCTATGCAAAATAAACCTCGGAAAAGTCTATGTTTTTGAACTCATAAGTTAGTCTTCATGAACCTTTGCTTAGAATAGAAGCATAAGACTATAACACAACTTGAGGACTATACTATAAGTGTGCTAGTTTCCTAAATGTGCATTGGTGCTCATATGCATCCTTCAAATAGTGAGAATTTTATACACTTTTCAAAAAATTCTAAAGGATATTATTCCTAGAGATCTATTTTAAGTTTTCAACACCTTATTTTAAGTGGTACTTTGAGTATTTTGAGATATATTGATATTCTCATACTCAACCCTTGGTGTGTGAGTTTTGTTTCTTTGTTATCACATCTATGACCTTATGAATATATGTTTTGGGATTTGTCATTGTACCATCTTCATCATCTCCTATCTGTTGTGAGCATGGATGGTTGTTGGAGAAATATTATCCCTAGCTTGTAGAGCTATCATGGTTAATTTGCGTGTCTTGTGAGCAATCAATTAGTTGATGATTTATTTGGTTTAGGTATTGTACCTCCCAAAAGACCTATATCTTGTGTATGTAGTCCTTAGTGTTTGAGTGTCATTTCTTTCATCTTGGAGTGGGTTTGAAGTGTGGGTTTCACTCTTATCCTACTTTTTTTTTTTTATGAAAGAATGAGATCATGGACTAGTTTCTAGTATTCATTATGGAGGATCTCCATCCTCTCATATGATTGTCAAGGTTATATTGTCACCTAATTAGTGAAGTCTTTTTCTTGTTCCACCATGCTTCATAGATTGGTGACTTTTTTGTGTTGTTGTGTTTTGTCATGACACCTTGTGCACATGAGTGTGCAATATGACAAGTAAAATTTGTAGTTGCAACACATTTTTTTTAGTTTTAATCCACTAATTTTGAGTGAAAGCTTGGGGCATTAAATTTGGTATCAAATCCCATGAAGCAACATTGTGAGCTCTAGGTTATGCATTTCTTGCTCTTGGTGTATAAGTATGTGTGGGGTCTTATCTATTGAAACAAAGGTGAAGTAAAGCTACGATATGAAATTATGTAGGTGAATTCAAATATGAAAATAAGATTAACCAAATCAGATTTATGTATATGATTGCACATTCAACACAATAGAAAAATCAACAAACCATATGTGACATTAGATTTACATGGAGAAACCCTTTAAAAAAAACTCCACACTAGAAGAGAGGGAAAGTATATTATTAATCTTCAAATGAGAGATACACAATAACACACTTCACTACTAATCTCTGATCAATTCGGTATCACCCTATTACCTACAAGAACTCAACATAGTACTACCTAGTGGGAATAGGATGCCATTTAATTGCAATCCTAAACATATTTCATGTATCTCCTAAGTCCTTGGAAAGTATTCCCCAACACTAGGATTAGAAAGCGATTAAATTTGAATGAAATGAACATGTAAATTGACATTTGTATTTATCCCTAAATAATAGGAACATGTGAGGGCGTCCATTTTGATTTCCTACAAGATAGGAGCACATGGGGCGCCCACATGGAAAGTGGAACCCACCTTGCTTCAATTAACTATTTGGAGGTTTGATGCACTTCAGTAATGCATGCTTTGTTCCTACAAAATAGCGATTGATATTTACAAGAGTGGAGTGACACTATTAGTTCAGTATCAATTCAGTTCAGTTATGGTTAAGTTATCTTTAGTTGCATGCTGTTATTTTGAATTGCATGTTATGATTTGAGTTGCATGTTAGTTGAATTGAGCTATATGACTAATAACTTCAGTTGCATGACAAATAATAGGTGGATACTTTCAGTTAAGTAGAGGTGATCAATCATGCACATTGTTTGCATAAATTGATGGAGAGATATGTTTCAGTTAACTCAAATTGACTTGGAACCACCTTGGGCGCCCAAGTTGGCATCTTTCAGTTAACACTTTTTGCATGAGAAGATATTTACAAGGTTCAGTTAAGTGGGCCCATTCTTGGGCGCCAACTTTGAGGTAAAGCTTCCAAGATATCTTTGAGACCAGAGTTTAGTTAAGTGTTCAATTTGGGGTGCCAAACTTGAGGAAGACTTTGGTTTGACTTTTGTTTAGGAGGTGGAACTCTACTTGCCTATTATAGGTGTAATTTTTTGAGAGAAGCTTTAATGCTTTGTAATTGTCAACTCTTAGGAGTTTACAAAGCTCATAATTGCCTATTTATTGCAGCAAGTTGAAGAGAGTTCCAAGAAATTTTATTGTAGGTTGTGAAAAAGCATTGTTGAAGAAAAAGGAAGCATATCAATCAAGGATTGTTATAGTGTTATTGTAATCTTATTCTAAGGTTAAATAATACAAGCAATATTGGTTCTGGTGGAGTTTTTTCCCAAAAGGGTTTCTCCACGTATATGTTGTGTCACTTCTATCTTCTGTCTACATTCTTCTACAATCTTCTATCTAGTTCTATAGATGATAAAATTGATCTAAAGAGAATAATCATTTACAAAGAATTGATCTAAATAGATTAATCATGCACAAATAATTGTGACAAAGAATACTTAATTAGATCTACAGTCACATAGTTTTACAAATTTTAAGCTACAAATTTACCTTCATTTTCAACATTTGGTATCAGAGCTAATGGTTGGGTAGATTTTGGGATGCCTTTCTCTTAAAAGTTTGAAGGTTTTTTGGCTATAGTGGGAGCTTTTACTATTGTGTTATTGCAGATTTGTAAAATAAGTGTGTTGCAATGACTTCTACTTCTCGTCTAGATATTGAGAGATTCAGTGGATCTAGTTATGAGATGTGGAAACTAAAAATGGACGATCTCCTTGAAGAGAGAGATCAGTGGTTAGCTATTTTTAATGATAAAAAGACACCTTCATCTATGTCAGATGAGGATTGGGCTAAGCTTGATAAGAAGGCAAGAGGAACCATAAGATTATGTCTTGTTGATGTTGTTCTCTTGAATGTTTTAGATGAAATTATCGCATATAAATTATGGAAGAGAATAGGTGATATCTATCAAACCAAAAGTCTTACTAATAAGTTGTATCTAAAAAGACAGTTGTATTCTTTAAAGATGAAAGATGGTGATTCTGTTGCACATCATTTAAATGCTTTCAATTTGATTCTGAGTCAGTTAGCATCTGTAGATGTAAATCTAGAAGATGAAGATAAATGCATTTTTCTACTTTGTTCTTTACTAGAGTCTTGGGAAAATCTAATTGTTGCTATCAGTGGTAGTGGTGCAGATCCTAAGATGGACAATATAATTCCCACTCTCCTATTAGAGGAGATGAGGAGGAAGTCTAAAGAGGAATCCCAAGATGCCTTGTTTGTAAGAGGTAAGCCCGAGAAAAAGGAACGTAAAGGAAACAAGGAAGGAAAGGGTGAGTCCAAAGGACGGTCTAAAACCCTTGGTAAGAGTAAGGTAAAGTGTTGGAATTGTGGGAAACTGGGACATGTGAAGAAGGATTGTAAGAACAAGAAAAATAGTTCTGATTCTTCTATAGAGGAATCCTCGGATGACGGTAATGATGCATTGATCATTTCATATAAAAATGTTAGTGATGACTCTTTGCTTGATGTTTCAAAGTGATCTTCATGGAGAGGATGGTAGTCATGATGCCATGTGTAGCTCGTACTATGGTTCAATAGGAGTTGTTGGCAGTGACGTGGATGCATCATTGGTATGGTTAATCTTCATGTGATTGGGGATATGTTTTATTGGTTTAGAGTGGTTATGTCATGGTTTACTCTTGTTGCATTTAGAGTTTAGCATGGTACTTGTTCTCTCAAGACTAAGATGTTTATGTATGCTATGATGCATGTGATATCCTTGGAGGAGATGGTTAGATCATGGATGCCATGTTTATGTTTCTAATTCATGGTTGGAGCTTTGACATTGATTGTAGTAGTTCTCTTTCTATTGGGTACATTAATCATTTGCTTGATTACTTCATGATGGCGTTGTGTTGCATTTGGAGTTTGGAATGGATTGGTTGGTTACAGGTTCTCATGGATACTTGGAGACATAGGTGAGGCGTGAGTTCTCTTATGAGTAGAGACATGTGTTGAGATGGTTAGTCTTGATGATATTTCAGCAGGAAGTCCGAGGAGCCTACACCTTGGTTGGACGTGAGTTCAACACACTCGCCAGTTTCACATGCCTCTAAAGAGGTAGTTTGGTTACAGAGACTTGGGAAAGGTATTGGTTTTAATTGCAAGAAAATTAGACTTGAATGTGATAGTCAAAGTGTTATTTGTTTAGCCAAAAAATCCTATGTATCATGCTCATACTAAGCATGTTGATGTTCAGTATCACTTTGTGTGAGAAATGGTTGAGAGTGGGAAGGTATTAATTGAGAAAGTTGACAGTTTGATTAATGTTGCAAATTATCTTACGAAACCAGTTCCTACAGATAAGTTCTCTTGGTGCAGGAAGGCCATTGGCTTTGATTCATGTACTTGATTTATATTCCTTTTTTAGAATAATTGCAATGTATAATGTCAAGTGGGAGAATGTTGGGAATAGGATTCCATTTAATTATAATCCTAAATATATTTCATGTATCTCTTAAGTCCTTAGAAAGTGTTCCCCAACACTAGGATTAGAAAGAGATTAAATTCAAATGAAATGAAAATGTTGTAGGAGTTGAGAAAATACATCACCACAAATGCCGAAGATCACCTGCATGCAAATAACTTGTCACAAAAGAAGAGATGGAGACAAACAAACAAGAGTTCTCTGAAAACTGAAAATGTATATATCAGAGAGAATGAGAGAATGAATTGATGTGAAATACAATGGGATCAATCCTTATAAAAAGGAGATCATACAAACCCTAATAAAACCCTAATAGGAAAAACCCTAATAGAAGCCCTAATAGGATAACATTTAATAATTAATATAATTATTAAATGTCACTTTATGCAAACTAACGTGAAATCTTAAGAAGGGAATAAAGGTAACTTAATCAACATAATTAAGTTAAGACCTTTACTTTAACACCTCCCCTTAAGATGAGCAACAGTGCAATTACAAACAAATGCAAGAAAGAAGGTAACTACAATGCAAGAAGGCAAACATGGGTCCCAACAACTAGGCCAGATCAAGTACCTAAATACAACCAAATCTCTGTAAAATGGAGAAATAGAGAAAACCTCATGGGAAAAAGCTCTACTCCAAAAAGAGATGCAAAAAGCCAAGAAGAACATCACTGAAGCAGAAGAAACTGCAAACAACTGTCGAAAGATGACTGCTATGGTGTTGAAGAACCTTCACTGAAGATAAGATGATCAGGAACAAGAAGACAACAATTTGCATAAGTGCCCATACGACACTACTCGAATTAGATGGAAAACAAAGGCAAACACCTGGAACGAAGATACAGATGGCACAAGAACCAATAGTCTGAAACACTAATCAACTGAGAATGGAAGATCCCTTCCAAGGCGAAACCTAGGAAGAATTAGCACGAACAATATAATACCCCCCCATAATGCTGAACTGGGAGAGCCTGATAGATCCACTGAAATGATGTGAAACACCCTGTAGTGCATGAAGAAGAAGATACAACATCTGAAAGTGCACAAGAAAGCACCCGCAACTGAAAAAGTGGTGTGCAAAACAAAGCACACATGCATGAGGATGGAATCATATGGATCCATGGTCGTCATGAAGGGACACTCATCAGACAAAGGTGTGATGGAAAACAAAGGCAAACTATACAACCCCCCATAGTATGGATTCACTATCATCGTGGAGGGACACTCACTGGACAAAGATGTGATGGCAAAACAAAGGCAAACTACACAACCCCTCATGACACTTTATAATAACAGTGTGAGTACAAAATATGGCACAACCTTATGTGCAAAATCTCCAAAAGATGCATGTACAATAGTGTGGCACTTTATCTCAGTGCGTTTACATAAAAGGTATTGCTTACAAATGATGCTCAAAATGTCTAAAAAGGACAAAGCTGGAAATACATGAAGAACAACCAAAAAACTGACTGTAGAATGCACCAATAGAAAAAAGAAGTGATGAGATCCACACCACTGGAAAGATGAGAAAACCAGCTTTTTGACGACATCTCATTTGCCAAAAAACGATATCGTATGCCCAAGTTACGGCCTCTAGAATAAAACAGCTCCAAAGAGAGAAAAGTCAGCGCTGGGTTAAATTTGATGGTCATACGACCGTCGCAGCAAAAAGACTGGCTTAAATTTGACGACCAAACGACTATCACCATAAATGTGCGATTGGACTTATGCATGAAAAATTGTTTTTAATAAAAAAAAAGCATTACAATACAAAATTTTATTGATAAGTTTTTAAAAAAAAAAAAATTGATGAGGGGAGGCACGTGGGCCCACCCCCCATTGCTGGCGGTTTGTATGTACCGTCGGTCGGCGGTACTGTCAACTGTCGATTGGCAGTACGCCAACCAGCGTACCGCAGGGCCCGCAGGCTTGCGGATGCAGGTACTTGCGGGTACCCTTGTACCAGGCCGGCAAGCCCTTAAACTGCGAAAAAAATATTTTTTTTCGTTTGTTTTTTATTTTATTTATTTTTTAATAAAAACCAAAAAAATTTTACAATGAGAAATTTTCGTAGGAAATAAATATTTTTTTACGAAAAATAAAAAATTTCCGAAAAAAATTTACCAGGCATGCGACGACCGTACGGTCGTATTGCAAAAAAATTTTGCTTCAAATTTTGACTTTGTCCAAAATGGACGAATGAACAGTCGATTTAAGGGTTTTGGACCGCTGCAAACACAATGGCGATGTCCGTTTGAGCTGAAAATGCTTCAAAATTGTAGGTATGCCCTGGATCAAAAAAAAAATCCCAAACCGTTGAAGCTCCAAAAATCTTCAAAACAAGAACAGGAAGCAACAGGTCTGGAGCTCTGATACCATGTAGGAGTTGAGAAAATACAACACCACAAACCCCGAAGATCACCTGCATGCAAATAACTTGTCACAAAAGAAGATATGGAGACAAACAAACAAGAGTTCTCTAAAAACTGAAAATGTATATATCAGAGAGAATGAGAGAATGAATTGATGTGAAATACAATGGGATCAATCCTTATAAAAAGGAGATCATGCAAACCTTAATAAAACCCTAATAGGAAAAACCCTAATAGAAGCCCTAATAGGATAACATTTAATAATTAATATAATTATTAAATGTCACTTTATGCAAACTAACGTGAAATCTTAAGAAGGGAATAAAGGTAACTTAATCAACATAATTAAGTTAAGACCTTTACTCTAACAAATGTAAATTGACATTTGTAATTATTCCTAAATAATAGGAACGTGTGAGGGTGTCCATTTTGAGTTCCTACAAGATAGGAGCACATGGGGCGCCCACATGGAAGGTGGAGCCCAAATTTCTTCAGTTAACTGTTTGGAGGTCTGATAACACTTCAGGAATGCATGTCTTGTTCCTACAAAATAGGGATTGATATTTACAAGAGTGGAGTGGCATTATCAATTCAGTATTAGTTCAGTTCAGTTTAGTTATGGTTAGGTTATCTTCAGTTGCATGTAGTTATTTTGAGTTGCATGTTAGTTGACTTGAGTTATATGACTAATAACTTCAGTTGCATGACAGATAACGGGTGGATACTTTCAGTTAAGTGGAGGTGATCAATCATGCACATTGTTTGCATATTGATGGAGAGATATGTTTCAGTTAACTCAGATTGACTTGGACCCACCTTGGGCGCCCAAGTTGGCATCTTTCACTTAACACCTTTTGCATGAGAATATATTTACAAGGTTCAGTTAAGTGGTCCCTTTCTTGGGCACCAACTTTGAGGTGAAGCTTCCAAGATATTTTCGAGACCAGAGTTTAGTTAAGTGTTCAGTTTGGGGCGCCAACTTTGAGGAAGACTTTGGTTTGAATTATGTTTAGGAGGTGGAACTCTACTTGCCAATTCTAGGTGTAGGTTTTTGAGAGAAGCTTTAATGCTTTGCAATTGTCAACTCTCTTAGGAGTTTACAAAGCTCATAATTGCCTATTTAAATTGCAACAAGTTGAAGAGAGTTTCAAGAAAGTTTATTGCAGGTTGTGAAGAAGCATTATTGAAGAGAAATGAAGCATATCAATCAAGGATTGATATAGTGTTATTGTAATCTTATTCTAAGGTTAAATAATACAAGCAATATCGGTTCTAGTGGAGTTTTTTCCCGAAAGGGTTTTTCCACATATATGTTGTGTCACTTCTATCTTCTGTCTACATTCTTTTACAATCTTCTATCTAGTTCTATAAATGATAAAATTGATCTAAAGAGAATAATCATTTACAAAGAACTGGTCTAAACAGATTAATCATGCACACATAATTGTGACAAAGAATACTTAATTAGATCTATAGTCACATAGTTTTACAAGTTTTAAGCTACAAATTTACCTTCATTTTCAACACTACCATCCAATGGTTCCAATTTATATAAGTTGTGGGAGGTAAAACCATAAATGGTTTTAGCGAAACAAGAGGCAAGAAACCACTTGCAAAAATTCACGCCCCATTATTGGACAACCAAAAGGACATGACAAAATATTTAATAATATTCACATGTCTCCAACATGGCACCTAACCCATACCCAATCCACATTTTGCTTCTCGATAGAATACTAATGGACACCATTTCATCCTTCAAACTTGGGTGCCCCACATGATTTTCCATATTCCTAGAGTGGATGCATAGGAGGGAGACTTTATCCATTATTCCATGTATCTCCACCAACACATGTTCATCTTTTTGAAAATGCAATTACAATATGTCATAGTAAATACAAATTAAGTGTTTTATTCTCTCATGCCCCTTAGAAAACTTTCTAAAGAACATGGAGACACATGAATGAAATAGTAACACAAGGTTAATGTCAACTATCCTAACATTCTCCCACTTGACATTATAAATTACAATTACATCTAAGAGATATAAATAATAAATCAAGTACACTGATCAAGGCTCATGTCCTTCTTGCACCAAGAGAATGTATTTGTGGTCACTAGCTTCATAAGAGAATCTACAACATTATCTAAAGTGTCAACCTTTTCAATCAAGACCTTACCATTCTCAACAATTTATCACACAAAGTGATACTAAACATCAACATGCTTAGTATGAGCATGATACAAGGGATTTTTGGCCAAAAAAATAACACTTTGACCATCACATCCAATCCTCATTGTCCTACAATCAAAACCAATGCCATTATCAAGCCTTTGTAGCCATACCACCTCCTTATTTAGATATGTGTAGCAGCCATATACTTTAGTGGTAGACAATGCAACTATAGACCATCTCTTATTCATCCAACTCACTGCACCTCCAAATAAAGTAAATACATAGCCACTAATGGACCTTTGACTATCCAAGTCACCTGCCCAATCTACATCAACAAACCCATATATACTCATTGACTTCACCACATTATTAGTACCAGGATAAAAGAAACAATAATCATAATTACATCACAAATATCTAAACTCCCTTTTAACAAAATCCAATGCTCTCTACCAGGGTTAGACATAAACCTGCTTTGAACTCCCACTGTTTGAGCTTTATATAGCTTAGTGTAAACCATTGCATACATTAAATTATCAATGAAACTAACATAAGGAAACCTAGACATATCCTCAAAATCATCATCAAAATTAGGTCACATATCTAAGCTCAACTTTGTACCAACCAGAATTGGAATACTAATTGGCTTACAATCATGCATATTGAACCTCTAAAAAATGGTGTCAACATACATACTTTGACTTAATCAAAGCTTTTTGTGAACCCCCAATCTCTGTTTTTGATTAGGTGAAAAACAAGTTTTGAAGGGACCCGAAACCCTTTACAACCAAAAACAGAGTTGCAAAAAGAATAGCCTGCATCTAGCCAAAAACCAGCCCCCAAACAAGACACATCAAGATTTACATTTAGAGCTACTCTTGTGGAAGCAGAGAGTCATGTCAAAAGAAGTCTTAGAGAATTTTTCTTTCTTGACTTTTATAGTAATCCAGCCTTCTTCCACTTGCGTTGCCTTAGCATGCCAAGCCAACATACTACTATCCTGAAGAAAATTTCCTATAGCCACTATCTCAGAGATTTCATCAGTATTTCTTCCTGCATGCAATGTCTTATAAAAAAAGCTACCAAAAATACTAGCCGAAGTGTTGTCCCCAATAATGGCAGCCTGAGACCCATTCTCACGTACTTTTGGGGTTTCAACATGATAATATTTCTTAGTATCAACAACCCCTTCATTTGAGACATTCATAGAGGATGCCCCAAGACCTTGTGGTTCCAATGCAACCACCTCAGAAAAGCTCCTAAGTTGCTCAGGTTTCTTCTCAACCGTATAATGTTGTTGAGAGGCAGCTTTCCACCAAGTAGCTATCATAGCTTTCTTCTCTAATCCACATTGTGCAGCAACATGACTTGTTTTAAAACATCTTCAACAACGGAATGGGACCCCTTCATAGTCCAAATATTGGACCCAAGAACCCTTAGAAGATTTAAGTAAAATCTCAACAGGAAACCCCCGATCTCTATTAATTTACATCACAATAATATATTTTGTAGCCCCCAAGTCCTTCATATCAAATGTGCCAGAAAGTTGTGCCTTGAGTTCCCTAATCATCACCTTGGTGTTACCAATAAACATATCATCAACATATAAGATAATTATCAATATCTGATCATTGATAACCTTAATATAAATACAATGATCCTCCTCACTCCTAAGATAACCGAAATTCAATATAAAATTATCAAAATTTTGGTACCACATCCTAGGTGACTGTTTTAAACTATACAAAAATCTCTTTAACCTGCAAACCAATTGTTTATTCCTTTCACAACAAAACCGCTAGGCTGTCACATATAAATTTCCTCCTCAAGATCCCCATGCAAGAAATTAGTTTTAACATCCATTTTCTCTATCTCAAAATCAAAAGCAATATCAATGGATAATAGGAATATGGTAGAAGTCAATTTAGCAACGAGAGAATTTTTTACCAAAATCAACTGCCTTTTTAGGAGTAACCCTTAGCCACTAGTATGGTTGTATACCACTCTAACTGACTATTTGCACCAATTTATTTAAATACCCACTCACATCCAATGATATTCCTTCCTTTCAGAAAACTAAAAAGATCCAAGGTGTCACAACTATCAAAATCCATCATCTCCTCTTGCATGGCCTACAACCAATAATCGTTTTCCTCTAATGAGAGCCTCCCTAAAAGATCTAGGTTCATTGTTAGTACTCAACAAACCAAATACACAATGAAAATTTGATGGGATATACCTATCAACTAGATTTTGTTTCCTTGTGGACCTCCTCAAGGTAGGAGTAATGTCATCTACCTATTCTTTTTGTTGTTGTTGTTTTGTGTGCTCATCCTTTACATCCTTTGAACTCTCTAAACCCTCTTTTTCTTCTCCATCCTCAAATCCATCTAACTATTCTTCCACATGTGCATCTTTCTACTTCTCAATATTTATCTCAAAATTCATTGTCTTTGTCTTATCTTTCTCATTTGGTTTTTATTCTCCTAAGCTTTCTCTAAACTCTCTGAAAATCACATCTCTAGAAAAGATTAGTTTACAGGTTAGAGGATTCCAAAGCTTATAACCATTGATCACTTCTATTGAGGCACACGAGAAAAAGCCTCACAACCAAAAATCCTTAAATGCGAAAAAAAATTCTTTCTACCTATCCACACTTCTAAGGAGTTTTATCAACAAGAGATGAACACATGGATCAATTAATCAAATACCAAGCAATACCAACAACTTCTTCCCAAAAGCATCTATCAAGCTTAGCACCACTCAACATGTTCCATCAAGGTTTGGTTCATTCTTTCTACTACCCAATTTTTTTGGGGAGTGTCAGGAGTAGTCTTCTACTAAACAATACCTGCATTCTTACAAAACTCATTAAATTACCTAGAATAATATTCACCCCCATTGTTAGATCTCAACACCGTTATCTTATAATCCGATTACTTCTCAACTAAGGCCTTAAATTCCTTAAACTTAGTGAAAATTTTAGATTTTAAATGCATAAAATAAATCCATATGTACCTTGATACATTATCAATGAAAGAGACATAAACCCAAAGAGTCAACATCCAATGGTCCACATACATACAAATGAATGATCTCTAATAATATCTTAGCCTTATTAGTTCCATTAGGAAATGATCTATTTTTTTTACCAAACACACAATGCTCACAAAAATCATTTTTTCCAACAGAATAATCATAAATACCATAAACCAATTTTTTTATTAAGAATGGTCTTAAAACCTTTTTCACCAATGTGACCCAATCTATGGTGCCACAACATACATGCATTTTTAGTTCCAGATACATTGGTAGAGTTACAAAATGTAGAGGCATTTATTTTAAACAAAGTTCCTATCTGAGATCCTTTAGTTATCACCAAACTCCCTCTTACCAACCTATAACCAAACTTGTCAAACGTCACATGCATTTCCAGAATCATTCAACTTGGATAATGAGTAAATTTCTCACAAGTCCTAGAATATGCAAAGTATTATCAAGGGTTTTTATCCTCCCATCATTGAAACACAACTTTACCTTTCCTTACCAACAATCTTATTTGTGTTATCATCGAGGAAAACATCTCCCCCATCATATGTTTTATAAGTAGTAAACCACTCCTTGTGAAGAGTCATGTGGTAGGAGCAACTTGAATCAATATGATAAGAATCATTACTAATAGTGTTAGTTGAAATAAATACAACATCATAATCATCATCAAAGGACTTGGTGGAACCCCTAAAATTTTCATGGTTCCATTGAAACCCTTGGTCAAATCTTGATCGTCACAGTCTTTATTGTCACTAGGGTTGGGGTTTTACAAGTTTTATTCATGCTTATACCCTGGTTTGGTTGTCGAGCTTCTATTTTTGAGTTGACCGGGTGTATCCATTTCTCGGTCATTTCATAATCCTTCATGGCCTTGAGTCCCATCATTTTACTGACCCCTTCATTTCTTTCCCTGTCGTGGCTAGGAGGCCCCCTTTTAAAAACAACATTAGGCCTACGTGCTTTAACATAACTTTAGTCATGTCATCGGCGGTCTCTCGCCTATCACATGTTTGTTTGGGAATGTCTATGTGCAACCCGCGATGGGCGATGTTCTTTCTTTCCCTCTGATCAATTATGTATTGTCCTTCGCATGTTCGTTTACTGTTGTTGTGAAGCAACACCCGATGAGCGATGCGATTAATCTTTTAACCCATCGCTGGCCTTTTAACTATTGCCAGTTGTCTTGTGCAAATTGGGGTGGAACCTGTGACCGCCGATGTGTAGGTTATTTCCCATCGCTGGGATATGATGCTTCGTTTGTTGACATCGACCTAGGAAGGGATGACACGCGATGAGCGATGAAAATATACCTAACGACCAAGATTCTTCTGCGATTAAAATCAATGGCATGTATCGCATCGCTGGCTTCCCCATTATCGCTTGTTGTCCTCTGTGTTTCTAAGTGGAACCCGCAATCACCGATGGGTTGAGTTTCTCCCCATCGTGTAGGCTTGGTTTATCGTGGGTTAGGGTTGATTGACCAAATGTGGACACACGATGGGCGATGCGAGTGGCTATATGCAGTCAAATCTTTCTGGGACCAACATCGACAGCTGGTGTCTCATTGCTGGTCTTGCTGCTATCGCCGAATGGGGCTCCAAAGAGAAGGATGAACACACAATGGGTGAAGTGCTTTAGTTTGTGGCCCAAATTTACTCGCGAAGTACCAAGATCGACGACACACGTGTTGAAGAGGATGGAGGAAGGATGCAGATGAGTACGTGGTAGTTTTAAAGCATCTCCTCATTGTTTCTAAGTACGATCAATAAAGCAAGTGGCGATCCTTAATGGGCCTCGTTGATCAAGTTTTAAATCCGGGGCGATCAACGGCTGAGATTTGACATGCAGTGACTAATTTTTTGCTCATGCGAGTGAACTAGGATGGCCATTAATTCCAGTATGCTTTCAATTCCTCTATTTAATGAGGATTTTCTGTAGTCTGTTTTCTCATCTACATTTATCAAAGCCTGTGGTTAATTGTCATAGGCGATAAAGTAATAAATTGTGGTTACTCGAGGAGCTCTCACAAAGGTGGCCGACTGGTGTTTGCTGGTATGCTAATGCATGTGGTGTTCTTGCTGTGGTTCGGTGATTTCTTCTTCTGTGTCTGGTGCTTGTGGGGATTGTAGCTTGTGTTTTCCTTGCATAATTGGCTTGGGGTAGGTGCTGGTTGTAAAATGAGTAGACCAAGTTCCTCTGTTGCACCAGTTCGCAGGTCAAGGAGATTAAGCTTGCAAGAACCATTGGTTTATGAGCCCCAGGTAAAACCCATGGTGGCGGAAGCGTTAGTTACTCCAAGGGCTAAGAGGATTGCTCGTAGAAAGGTTGAGAGAACCGTCATCAAAAGCGCCTACAATCTTTGAACAAGGACCTTTTCAGAAGAATTGGTCAAGTTTAAAGGGAAAGGGTATGTGGAATTTGTGAAAGAATTAACGAGACCAAATGCGGGTCCTAGGTTTTGTTCGGAGAAACTCAGTGCTCTAGTTATACTTTCTGATAGTTCTTCGGGAGAAGGAGGAGTCAACCTTGGCACTGGCCATTGCCCTGTTTCTCTGGTGCCATATAATGACTTAGATGAGGAGGTGGTATTTACAACTCCACTCTCTGTGAGGGGGCCTAGTGAGGGTGTCTACTCAACGGCTGACAAGGCTGGGTGACGCATGTGTTTCCTTTCTTGCTGGTGTCTGGTTTTTGGGTGTTGTGGTGCTTACTTCCTACGCAGCTGGTTCGGTGGTTTTTTGCCGCTGGTGGTGATGCCAACTCTTCTCGGTATTGAGCGATGTGCTGATTTTGGTGATGGTGCCTTTTAAAAGGCTTGTGTGGCACCTTTGACAGATGGTTTGGCGCTCCTTTTTGCCTTTTTTCCTTTTTGCTTTCCCGTGGAGTATGAATGACAAAATGTAACGGTTCGGGAACGAAACCCCATGAAATGAAATTAACATTGAAATTATCATAAAATGTAATGGTAATGAGCCCTTTGCTTGTCGCTCCCTTGGCTTATAAAAGGGATTTCAAGGCTCATTACGGGGGTCAAAATTTTGGGTCCGAAATGGCTTAGGTGGAATACTGTAATCCAATGTAGAACATAATGCATGATGAATATGCCAGAAAATTGTCTTGAGTACAAATTTTGTATGTAATACTCTTAAATAGTTTTGCATGGATTTCTGACATCGAAACAAATCTACAAAACTAAGGCATGTACTCTCCTGTATGCAATTGTTACATATTATAAATGAAAATATCAAGTATCTTTTCATTTGTCTTCAATGGGTAATTGAGTGTATGACTCTGTTCTTGTTTTAACTCAAGGGGTTAATTAATACTTGAGGGGAGTTGTAGGTCTATAAGAACTTGCACATGATTCTGATAAGGAGTAATGTTTTAGATATTGTGAATCTTCATAATGTAAGGCATTATGAAGATGGTCACTTATTTCAGGGTTAAGTAATTCATGTATTAATGACTATTACATATCTGACTCCGTTCCCAATTGATGAGACACTGGCTTATTTGTCGTGAAATCTTGTAATCTGACGTATCAGTTAAAACACCTAGCTATGTATTCATGATAATGACAATGTTGAATCAAATTTGATCAATTTTGAGATGTGGTTCTGAAATGTACCCTTGTTCCTAGCAAATAGTGACTGTTCATGTAAAGCTTGGCCACACTTTTGATGAATGATGATTGTTTGCATGAGAATGGAACTTATCTATGTAGAAGTGTTCCCCGTTTTAACAAAATCCATGTGAACACAATTGGGAAATACCCTCCCTGGTCTCATAGAGCCTAAAGTGTAGGGGTGAAGGGATTGAAAAATTTACCCATCGAGTTGGCCATTCATCTTTAGGATTCTTGATGACGAAGGTTGGCTACCCTCTAGAGTTTTCTTGAGCTGTACTAGGAAAAACACCAACAAGACTTTTTAATTGAGAAATCAATATTCTTTTTCTTCTTACACTCCTTTACATGCCCTCTTTTGCCACAATTCCAACACTTTTCTCTTTTCGGGGGTTTTAAAACGTCCTTTAGACTTATCCCTCTTTTTTTCCCCTTTAGGATCTTTCTCTTTGGACCTACCCTACACATGCAAGACATCTTCAGAGCCAACATTCATAGAATTTCTCCTCATTTCTTCTAAAAGAAATAAGGAAACCATGTTTTTCATCTTTGGCTCTACATTACCACTACTTATGGAAACAATTAGATTTTCCCAAGATTTGAGCAAAGAACAAAGAAACAATATACATTTATCTTCATATTCTAATTTAACATCTGTTGATGCAAGATGAATTGTAATTAGATTAAATGCATTTAAATGGTTTGCAATAGAATCACCATCTTTCATTTTTAAACAATATAACCTTCTTTTGAGATAAAATTTGTTAGAAAAACTTTTAGTGTTATATATATATCAACTATCCTCTTCCACAACTTGAATGTAGTGTCTTTTGTGGAGACATTCAAGATGACAAAATTTGTGAGACACAACCAAATGGTTCATCATGCCTGCATCTCTAATTTTTTCCAATCTTCATCAAACATTGGAGTAGGCTTGGTTTCTTATAAAATTTACAACCACTGATCTCTCTCTTCAAGGAGATCATCTTTAATTTCCACATCTTGTAGCTTATGCCATTGGATTTATCAATATCCTAGTGGGAGGTAGAAGCCATGGTATAAGATCCCCTTCACAAATCTGCAATATACGGGCCAATATAAAAGCTCCCAATGTAGCCAAAAAACCTTCAACACTCAAGAGAAAGGCATCCCCTTTTGAATAGAATTGTTAGCTATAATACCAAATATTGAAAAAAAGGTGAAGTAAAGCTACAATATGAAATTATGTATGTGAATTAAAATCTGAAAATAAGATTAACCAGATAAAATTTATGTGATGTTGGAAGATTGAGGAGATTGTCATTGATAATGTAGTACTAGCAACATGAGCATGGTATGTACATAATGCAGGATATAGTGTTGTCATTGATGTCAACATTGTTGTGGATCATCCTAACATGTTTTAGAGGTATTGTGAAGACATTTGTGCAAGTTGAGTTGGTTCAGAAAGTGCAATGATGTAGAAATTTGACTAAGTATCAAAATTTGCCAGTTCAAGGTTAGAGAGTGTCGGTTTTTGGGTCTGCACCACTCCGCAAAGGAAGATTTTTCTCTATGATTCTAACCTAATTTTTTTGGCTATTAGAAGCATCTAAATCCAACATTTCATCTTGTTTGGTGAAGTATTTTGGGAGATATGAATGACAGTGTCCAGTCTAGCATTTCACAATTATTTCCTGTACGGTGTGTCCATGTGGGAGATTCCACACTCCTCCACGAATGAATCTTTTGTGTTGCAGTGTTGAAGATAAGCTGCCAAATGTTAATTGAGCGTGAATTCCTGGTGGGATTGACATTTGAGATCCATGTGTTGCGAAATGGATGAACATTTGAAGAATTTTTTGTTTAGCTCCTATGGTGAGCTGACCTAACACGTTTGATGTTTTGCGAAGAATGAATAAGTGTTTTTGTCTTATGCAAGATCTAATATAGGTACATCTCGACCTATCTTAAGGTGATTTGAATTTTAAATTATGACTTGAAGTTTAGATGAAATGTTTTGGGGCCGACAAGTTTAATTTTACGTGTTACATCCAATTAGGCTGACCAAATTGATGTTACACTTGATATGGATATATATAGTGGATTGATTTTGATGTTTTGGCAAGATGAGCGAAAAAAAGAGAGAGATAGATGACATGTATGGTGTGCCACCTACATGTGTGATGTGAATTTGATCAGAGGTGTGAATTGTGTTGTAAGGTGTGTGAATATAGAGAAGAGTAGAGCATTGATCCAGATTAGTGCAAATATTGATATTGTACTTCATTGGAACTGTAATCCAACATATCGTAGATGCATTTGTATTAGTTCAAATAGGTTATAAGCCACCCCTTCTTTCTTCTATCTTATTCTCTGTGGGAAGTGGGTCCACTTGCAGTGAGCACTCTGTAATAAACTATATCTAGATATAATATATTGTGAGCTAACGCTCATCGTGGTTTTTCCCATTTTGGGTTTTCCACATAAAAATCCTAGTGTTCATGTGTTATGTGATGTTGTGGATGTTTCAAGCTTTCTTTTCTTATATTAGTTGGATGTGATTTGGTAATTGGATGGATAATGTTTGAATGGTTTAATAGAATATTGATTCACCCCCTCTCTCAGTATTCCGGGTGTTCAACAATTGCTATAAGAGCTTGGATCCTTGGAAGGAGCTTGATCACTTTGGGAAGATCTTGGAGATTGAACACATGGCTGATAGAAAGTTTCCTATTCCTCCGGAAGAGATTCTTGTTGTTGGATCTATAGAAGAAGGTTGCATGCTTGACAAAGATGGTGAACTCAAAGTTGCTCTTGAAGATCTTGATAAAGTTGAAGGTGAAAACTTGAGCTCGGGTTCCTTCTTACTCCCAAAGTCATTTTTCATTTTTGTGGTCTTTGTTCCATGCGGGGCCAGGGTTGAAGATTATCTAGGGATATTTTACACTTGGGTCAAACAGTCTCGTCGGGTATTTTATTTTTTTTGTTTTAACTTTTAAATCTTTTCTTTTTAATTTTTTACAATAATTTAATTTTTAATTTTTAATTTCTTGTATTTTAATTTTATGATTTTGATTTTTTGGGGATTGTCTAATTTATAATTTTTTGGATTTTTTGAAACTTTAATATATTTTTTGTATTTTTATATTTTATAATTTTTTTTTTGTATTTTTTGACTCTCAAGACCCAAAAACTAGAAAACAAGAAACACAAAAAGACCGACGCAACCCAAAACCAGACAAGAAGAAAAACCAAAGACCCGAACCCAAAATGCGAGAAAACCCAAAACCAACAAAACCAAAACGAAGAGGCACAAAGCAAGAAGACAAAAATGCAAACAAGACAAGTTGGGGTCAGGGATTAGAGTTAGACTCAGATTTTCAGAAGAAAGTCCAAATCTGATCCAAAAACCTGACCCGATAGAAGAGACAAGGGGTCAGGGTCAGGGATCCGAATTGGGCTCAAACTTTCAAAATAAAGTCTAGATCTGATCTGGAGTCCTAATCCCAACAAGAGAAGGTGAGGGTTGAGGTCGAGAATCCAAATAGGATTCAAACTTTCAGAAGAAAGTCTAGGTTTGGTTCAGAGTTCCAATCCCGACAAGAGGAATTGAAAATGGTCCTAGGGAAATGAAAACCCCCGAGACCAAAATGATGCAATGAGTCAAGACTGAGAAGCAAAAAAGGATTGGGACCCTAATGCGTAAAGTTCAGAGTCCGTTTTAGAACTTGAGTCTTGAACAAGACGACAAAGTAGGGGTAGGGCCCTTAAATCGAATCCAGGCCTTTTACAAAAGGTCTGAAGTCTAATTCAGAACCTGAAACCCAACAAGGACAAAAGTGGAACGACTTGAGGTTGTAGGCAACTCCAAGACAAGACCCAGAATGACAAAGAGAAAATATGAAATGAAAACCAAAACAACAACGAAGGGAAAAGAGGGAAAGGCGAACACAAGAACACCAAAGCAAAAATGCAACACAAAACGATGAAACAAAAGGAAAGCAGAGGGGGTCCTCAACTTTGACAAGTGAAAAGTTGAGGCATGTATGTAGGGCATAACAATAGCAACATGGAATTCATCTCCTAATGACTAATACTCATGAAAATAGTCACAGTCCAAATAACTCTCTCCATCATTTTGTTACCCATTACCTTATGAAATTTCTTCTTTGCTTAGGAATGTGTGCATCAATGCTCTAGCCAATGATCCAATAACTATCTTGGTGTTGTTGTTTGATCTATTATTCTCGAAGTTATTTGCTTCCTCATTATTATTATTGTTTTGATCAACCTTGGGCATATTCATTTTTTGCAATATTTGTGTCAATAGATTTGTCAATTATTGTTGTCCTCTAGCAAGATTATTAAGTATTTGCTATGTGTTATTCCATTCATTTCTTCTCCCCCTATAAACCATGGGTTCTTCTATCTATTCCTCAACCAAAATAATTACAAAAGGAAACTTTTCTTCTCAATTTTATGAAAAATTGAATTTCCCTCTTCTCAAATTTCTTTAATAGTACTTGTTAGCTCTTTCAATAGGCTAAATATGAGTTACCTTTTTGCATCAAGTTTTCCAATTCCCAATAGGTTGGCAATAAAACTAGCTTTGATACCATTGTAAAGTTTCAGGCTAATTTGTTTTTAATTTTGACAAGTATTTGACAAAATGTCAGCATCAAAATATTCTATTTGTGTGTGTATATATATCTTGCAAATATTTGACAATATGACAATGCACTTAAACAACACTCTTTCTTATTAAATTCAAAGTTTGGACAATACAAGGTTCCACATAGCATTAAGTAAATCCTTGAATTACATTAGCAAGAAAAATTCGAAGTTATATGAGATTATCAAAACTATATACTAACCACATGTCGTGTTGGACCAATTGCAAGAGTATGTTTGATAGAGGATGGCTTTGCAATTTTATCATTGATTTAGAGTCATCTTCCAATAAATGTTGAGAACTTCCTACTAGTACAAGTTGTATGCTAAGTGATACTACCTTATTTGGGCCTGATATATGTTACTCCCAATCACCAAACTGCACACTACTATTCCTAAAGTGGCAACCCTTTTTTATATCTCCAAATCCTTTGTATAAGGAGCGACTCCTATCAAAGGTTAATTGTTGCCATTAATTACTCCCATATCCCCTTCAATGTTCAAATTACTTCCTATAGTGTTGCGATTTCTTTTTATTTTTAGGGAGGTGCAATTGGGTGTGGAGGGTCACACGACCTCTTTTTACTTTAGTAAATTCTTGTAATATTCCCCACACTCCCTTTAGGCGGCTACTCAAATAGGTCTCTTGCTTCCCATCAAATTAATTGCTACCTTCCTTTTTGTCATGGCTTGCTTCGACATATGTCTAAATTTCCTTCAAAAAATTAGAATTTGTAGAACATAATAGAGAATGGTTGAAGACCTCACACTCAAATTGTTTATTCATTGATAAAATTAGATATATAAATACAACGAATAATTCAACTTTCATATAATTATGCTAACAATTTGACAACTAATTGTAGTTGTTTAACAACAAATTGTAGACTAAGGCCATTGAGGTGAACATAACAAAACATATTTGACACTTAAGCATTATTTGATGTCATGTCTACAAATATGTTGGAGTGTGTATTGCAACACCCCCTCTTAACGCTACAATATTAAACATAAAAAAATAAAAAAATACAATATGCAAAAGTTGTTCTTTTAAAACAATTCATGGACAAATAAGACTTCTTCAAGCTACTCCCAATCACATGTATAGTCACCTATCTATCATCCAAGTTCCCAACATCATTCGACACCATTTACACATGAAGTGTCTCATCACTCTTGTAAAGGTATGATGTTGAACTTCTGAGTTTTGAATCCCCCTTTCAACTATTGGACACCAATCCTCACATGTATGTCTCATAACCCCAATGAGGTATAGTTTTTTTATCCACAAGCAATTTAGACTATTGAACATCTAACTATTCTCTATGTCATCCCTCCTTGTTTTCAAAGTGTTGGCATCTTCAAAATAGGACAAGTTACTTATCTTCAATGAAGTCATCATCTACAGGTTCTTCATCAATCTCACTCTTATTGAACATTTTTTTTCAAAATTATTACACGATATTTTAATCTTCTTTGACCTCTTGACTGTAGATGAATCTTCACTACCCATTGAAAAACAAACAAATTTCTAATTGTTGCACATGCCTAAGCATCATATATCACTCCTCTATTTTGTCACCAACTGATATTGCCTTCTTCACAATTGACAATGGATAAAACAATCCTCTTTGTCCATATAGCAGCAAATTTACACCCTTTATGTAGAGCTCCCTTCACCTTTAGACTCGGCACAAACAAAACAATGGAGACCAAATAGTGGTAGCAACTTTCTACAATTTGTAGGCTCTCCTATAAGCAACTCCTCAACAAGGACAAAAATTGCAAAAACACTCTCATGTTGACTACGCCAACATATTTACTGTGCTTTGATACCAAATTAAAATTTGTAGAACGAAAAAGAGAACAATTGAAGACCTCACACTCAAATTGTTTATTCATTGATAAAATTAGATACATAAATACAAGTTATTCAAATTTCATATAATTATGCTAACAATTTGATAGTTAATTGTAGCAATTTGATAGCAAATTGTAGACTAAAGACAATGAGAACATAACAAAACATATTTAACACCTAAGCATTATTTGATGACACATCTACAGATATGTTGGAGTATATATTCCAACCCAGAATTACATGGGAATTTTCTAGCTGGGCAACTGATAAATATGTTCAAAATTATTACATAGCCAAACAAAGGCTCTCTTCATAAAATCTATTAAAAATTTGCTTGCAAATAATATTGAAAACTAACTTTACAATTCATTCACCAAAAATGACCATAAATAAAAAAATTGATATTCCATTAATCCACACAATCCTCCATAAAATTTCAAATATTAAGCACACTTGTGTATCCCGTATGAATTCACCTGTAAATTGGCTAAGAGGCTTTTCATCCTCAAAACCAATCTCGCCACAAGGCTTTCGTCGTAAGATGAACAATTGCTCTCTCTCCAAACTGGGGTTTTCCAAAATAGCTTGTCAGAAATGAACTTTCCATCTCAATTCTCATTTTTATACACTTTTCGAAAAATAATAAAATATTAATTTTCATAACTTTTTATTTTCTTGCCTAAAGTTATTATAATTTAACTTTATATTTTGGGTCCCATAAAAGTTCTTTTAACTTAACTATCCAGCTTTATAAGAATAATTAATTAAATGTAGATCATTTGAAAAGTGACCTTATTTAGAAAAATTAATTTAATTAATTGATTATTCCCTTTTTATCTTCTAAATAGCCTATGGAAATTAAAGAGGGCTAACAATCATCACCAATCACGTACAGTTGCCAAGGGGACATTATAGTGTTCAGTCTAGGTTCACCCAAGGTGCCAACTAGGCACCCAAGATTCTCTAGGGGAACCCTAGGGAGAGCCAGACCTAGATTGAACCCATACCAATGTGGGGAGGGTTCCTAAGGGACCTAGTAACATAGCCAAAAACTAAATGAGAGTAAGGAGAAATCTCTTGCACAATAATAAGAGAATACTAAAGGAATAGAGATTGATATATCAAATTCGAAGACTAGAATCCATGAAAACAATACGCAAGACTTTATTCTACCTAAAGGTAATGAGCATAAGCACATATCTCATCTATGTCCATTAATTTAGATGTCAACACAAACCTACAAAGATGGCTATGAAGACCTCCAATACACTTACATCAAGACTTTGTCATCTTGCACATCTTTCTCCATTTTAGCAGTCCTTCTACAAAACTCTAAAAGAATCAAAAAACTTAAGACAAGAAATTCTACAATGTCATAGAACCTAACAATTCTATTAATAACCCATGGAAGCTACAAGCCACTACTTTATGTGATTAGCATATAAAAATGAAAAGAAAGAATAGACAAATGGTTAGTCTATGTCTCTAAAACATGATCTACCCTCATACATAGTAACATACACTTTCCATAAGGCATCGTTTTAAAAGATGCTAGTAAATTGACCTTTACATAGAATTCTAGATTGTCATCTATCCACAATATTTATTCTTCAAACTAGAAATTCGTGGACATTTATTTCTGATAAAAATGAACAATGTAATATGCAAATGAATTAAACCTAAAACAATTTCAGGAACAAATTGTAGTTTGCATGTACAAGTGATTTGACAATTCTAATATAAAGCATAACAAATTCAACCAAAACATCTTATTTTTATTTATTTCATAAATGGGATTGCACATAATATTGTAATAACCACCCTTAATTGTTTTTTTGAAATTAACTTCAATTGAAAGTGAGATACAATGTAATGTCCTTTTCACTTTATGATCACCCAATTTCCATGATGGGCAAGGTGAGAACATATGGTGAAAGTATGCACATATCAAATTAAACTGCAACAACTAAAAGAAAGAATTAGGCGGCAAGCCAACCAATACCACTCATTCAATGGAGTGCATATGCAATACTGAAAGAAAGAACACTTTACACTTACTCAACTAAGTGTGCAATTACAATTCTTCCACTTATTCAGTGGGATAAGAAAACATGACACTTATACTTTTCAATGAGTAAGAAAATACAAAACTCACCACTTATTTAGTGGGATAAGTGAATACAATGCTTCCGCTTGTTAAATAGGGTAAGTAAATCCAAAACCTTCCACTTATTCAATGGGGTGAGTACATTCATTAGAGAGCAATAACCAAACTCATTAGTAGTACTACCATCCAATGTATGACAATGATATACCAAGAACAATCTAACTCAAATTGATGCTGCAACACTTCAAAATAAGTTGAATAACATGGATGTACAATGGATTCAAGTGCTCAACTAGAAGAATACCTAAAATAGATGATATAAGTAGCTGATGAAGGTTTGAGGTTTCTTTAAATTGCCGGGCACTACCTAGATCTAAACTATAGCTCACTAGTAATGTATTGAAATCATTTCTACACCTTGAAACTCCACTCCCCATGCAACCAAACAACCAAAACACTGCCCCTTGATTGAAAAAAGCATAAAAATACTCTAAAAGAAGTCACTAATCCCAAGAATAGATACAATACAGACCTATGAGACAAAATTACTACCTGTTGGTACAACATGTACAACAAAAGCAATTATTAAAAAAACACCAAAAAATGCCCAAATTCCAACCTTCTAGAGATCAGACAATATTTTATGGACAAGACGCCACCATTGAATGGTATTTGAAACCCCAAAGAGGAGGGCTTCATCTACAACCTTCACATGCCACCCCTTTCCTTGACTTGTACCACCCCTCCAGGTGTACGTCCTCCAAGTTAAGACTCCACTCTCATTCAAATTGGTACGACCTGCACTGGACAATAATGACAACAATAAAATACTCCATAATAATTCATAGAATTATTCAAAGTTTTCCATCAGCAATAACCCAACGAATGGTTCGGCATGCAAGGTGAATGGCTAGCTGGGAATCCTCCAAATCGTCCTTCAGAAACTTCAACAAATCTCTTCACAAACAATACCAAAAATATTAGAGATTCAAAACACATCAAAATCTTTCATGTTTGCAATCAAATTGGAACTTCCCTCTGCAGCTCATTGGTGATTTATAGATGAATCATGAAACCATTCAACCAGCTATGAGGGTTTTCGTCCCGAAACCAGCAATCTCAAAAGGGTTTTTGTCCTAAAGAAATTTTGAGAAGAACACAAGTTCTCTCCATATGTAGAAGCAAATACAATTTCATGGCTAAACTCACAAATGAGCCCTCAACCTCCTTTTATAACTTTTCTAGAGGGAAACAACCAATTTTAAAATATAATAATTTCTTTTTTTCCCTCACAAAGACCTTTTAAAATAATAATAATTTTTTCATGTGCAAAGTCCCCCAAGCCTAGATGTTCAACTTAAAACACATCTCATTACCTTTTCAATGAACTATTACATTAAGTTGTTCTTTCAATATTTTCAACATTAGACAACTTAAGTGAATTAATTAAATAATAAATCTTGATAGCTTATCCAAGTTGCGGAAAGTATCCAAATGACATAATTATGCAATTTTGATCATACCACAGTGATACTGGAGTCATACGACAATGAACCAAAACAACTAGATGACTTACTAAAACTAGCCTACTCCAAGAAGTTTTGAGAGCTCCCAAAAGGTTGGAAATCAATTATGAAAGTGTCACAGGACTCACCAAAGTCAACTGAGCTCACTGCCAAGAACTAAAGTCACTGTTTAACCAATCCTGAGAACTCCAAGAAGTTTGGAGTTCTCCCTAGCACACCAATTAGCCTTTAGCAAAACTTGGAAACTGGCTAATTGTTGACAAATCAATATAGTTTAAAATGGGGGCATTACACATATCTATGTTACATGATTCAGTTTAAACATTTTTACTCAGAAAGAGAATACAATAGCAAGTATTTAATCAATTTAAAACAGATTTCTTTTTCAAACAACAATCAACAAAATTGCCTATTATATTTGAAACACTTCCACTTCTACCAGTTATCATTTACACCAGAAAAGAAATTCAACGGGTAGAATTTGCTGATTCATTATTCATCTGTACCTTATGCTTAATGTAAAATCCAAGCTTGTGTTCAAAGTTTAATCCACCATCATTTTACATTAAATAAAATTTGTCTTTACAATAAAAACTTATATGAAATCAAACTTGTATACACACTTATTGGAACCCATCTTAATATAAAAAACACGGAATAGGATAATACAGGATAAGTATATCAGGACTGATATCTTACATTTTCTCTGTTGAGAGATGAGAAAGAAGACATTAGATAGATCTGGGAGGTGGGACTGCATCAGGAATGGTCCCAGTTGTAGATCTTAGTCCCAACAGGACGCTGACTCCTTCCACATTCAACTCCTATGAAAGGTCAAGCATGTGATATTTGGATTAATAAAAAATGAGAAAATTGAATAAACCAGTGGATAAATTTCTATTAGATTAGGAGAAGAACCTGAGGATGATCTGCAATAAATACAGGAAGAAGACAATGAAAACGACATAACTTAAGAATAGCACTTAAAATGAGAGGACTCTGATCTGTATTTGATTAGAAAAAACTGCAGCGAACTCTCATTGCAATGAAAACAGTATTTTTCCTAGCTTTAATGGTGAAACAATTGACAGACCACATTGGAAAATATTGCTTAACTTTAAAATTTGCCAATGGAAATGCCTAAGTTGATTTATCTAAATTACACATTCAAGCAAAGATCCTGGTTGACATCGTACAAAGAGCTAAGTTAAGATGACAATTTCTAATTTATATTTGCAAAAGACCAACCTCACATTCCAAACATTGCTAACTCCACACTTGAACTTTATTAATTACAAAGTACAAGTAAAGGTGAAAAACAGATGTCATCAGATCAGATTTGAGTTTAGAAAAGTCAAGATATGATCATTTCTTATATGATATTATCAAAAAGTCAAAATAAACTGAAAAAAAATGTTTTAGAAGGCCATGTGTCTCATTTTGTTATTGTTGAAAATAGATAGCATCGGTCAGATAAAGGATGATTGATCGCTGTTTAGTGAGTGATAGAATGTTAAATAAAGGGACACGTCCCTTGAGCCGACGTGTCTCCACTTTGTGGAGACATCCGCTCATGGGACGTGTCTCCCACATTGATACTTATATCCACTCTTTCCTCATTTGGGAAATATGGAAATCTATAGATGTTTACCTGTGAGGATCGACACATAAGGAAAGAAGAATTTAATCATGATTTAACATGGTATCAGAGCCACGTTAGGAAAGATTCGATTAAATTCATAATCTCAGGGTATGCGAGGAATTTTGAGAACTAAGGATACGCGCAGACTGGTTGATCTAAATGCCTGAACGAAATGTAATTTCTTGGACGTCGAATCCGAGTTGGTCCTCGAGCCCTTTCACTGCATGTGCGCCTAGAATATTCTTGGCTACACTACAGTCCATTCAAAACTCGACCTCGGTCGGCTTGTTGCCCCCCATTTTTTGGTGCAGGTGGCGAGAGCCGAAGGCTACGTAGCCGCCTACAGAGAGACTGCCCCCATGGTCTCTTAGATAATATCGCTTATGGATGATAGTGTTTGATGTCGGATATGCTGCCTCCCGTTGAGGATCCAGAGCACGAATAGTGAGAAGGATGCGTCGGCGTCACGGAAGGATGATGTTTGGTTTTGATATTTGCACTGGGAACGACAACTCTCAGGCAAATTGGTAACCATTCAGGACATAGCCCCTAAGATGGTTAATCTCATATTTATCCTTGCAATCAGTCGATATCAGAAGAAAAGCATTGCTACCGACTGTTGGCTTAAGACTTTGTTGTAGATGTTGATCGCCGACACTTCTCTACATTACAGCACCCAACAACGCATTGGAATTGCTTCACAGTATAGAAAAGGTTTGTTCAAATTGCAATGAACGAGAGAAGTTTGCTATATTGTTGGGCGTAAATATTCTATGCATATGTTCATTAACATCATTGCTACTATCGATATTCTTACTCGTGGAGAGTTCGTGGAGACTTGAGCGTGTTGAAGGTTGAACGAAAAAAAAAAAGGCTATCCCCGATAATACTCTGTCAAGCATCAGAAGCAGAATGGACGCCATTAGAAGAATTCAGGATTGTTACAAGTTCATTTCGAGGGTCAACGTATCCTCCATTTTGGGCGATAACAGTTGAACATCAGCGTTGAGGATTAGACAATTCTCACTACATTATAGTTCGGATTTTCTTCTCATTGAGATGCGTCGCCATAGTTATGACCATCTCAGGAGATAACCTAGAATCGTTGATGTTATTGGACCAATCATGAGATCATGGGAAGTCATAGAGCTATCGTTAAGAAGTCCACATTCACAGGAGTCTGCTCCGCCGATCTAAGTGTTGTCGGGCATTGATGTTTCTATGAACGAGTTGCTTGATTACCGTCACCTCTAACAAGAGTAGATAATCCTGTGCCAGTGCTTGGAGTTTGGGGGTATCGGGTTTTTATATAAATCCCCTGTTCTTGGTGTTGCATATAGAATATATATAAATTGTTGATACTTCCCAATTTATTTTGGTAATGCCGTGTTGGAAACCTGACATCAAATCCTAGTGCCGTGGGATCATATTTGAAGACTGCAACTATATATATGTGTTGTTTCAAAAGGGAGAAGACTTGCTGGAGAGGGATCACTATCTACAGCGATGGATTGCTCTGCTATCAGTTTGGAGAATGATAACCATGAGAGGGAACTAAATCAGGCCGCAGGATGTGAAGCTAATCACGATCATGCAAAATGATATGGAACCTAGTTGAAATCCTTCCTAAAGATCTTGAAGCTTATTGGTGTGAGGAACAAAGTCAAAATTATTTATGATGAGACACTAAGCTTCAAATACTTTATGGTCGGACCACCTCTAAATACAGCAGTTCTCTCATACCTGTGTGGATTACAGTTAGAGTGTCGATCATGACTGCAATTACAATCGAAGTCAAGAGTTTGCATTGAGAGCAATAGCGATCGATGCCACTGTAAAGGGCGAAGAGAGCAGATATTGTGATCATTGACATCGATCCCTCAGTTCTACATACATCATTCTGACTTCATTAAGATAAGTATTGCATGATGTTCATGAATTTTTATATAGTTATTAATTCATGCTTTAACTTTGAGAGAATGAATTTGGTATGCTCCTAGAATTTGTATTTCTCTTCATGATAGTTAAGTCATATGAACTATTAAGGAATCTCTTCCTTCTTGATGTGCATTAGGATGGACCTAAAGATCGCTCTCAAAAGAAGAAGAGAATGGAGACACTACTTGCAGCCATGAGACTGAATAGATAGCTGAAGACATCTCTTCTAAGAGGAAGAATTAACCTTGAGAGGAAGCTCTATGATTCTGTAAATGTTGCAGGCAACCTTGGACGATAAAGTCAGGAGGTTGATGCAAGTGCTTGAAGATTCAGAGGGAGCTTACTAAACCTAAAGAAAATGATCGAAAGAGTATCTTTGGGTGTTGTATCAGGTTGAGGTCTGCAATGATATCCTGGTGTAGAAGGAAGCAATCTTCTATGGCACTAAGTACAACAGAAGCCGAATATATTTTAGCCTCTATGGAAGCAAAAGAAGCAGTATGGCTCCGTAAATTGTTTATGGGATTAATTGATCATAAGCATATAGAGTTTCCTTACATTATGTAAGAGACATGGTAGAAAGGAATGTGATCCAATTGGTGTATATTAGTACAAATGATCAAACAACAGACATTCACCATAACTCTCTCCAGAGTCAAAATTGAATCCTTCAGGAAGAAACTTGGTATGGTTGAAATGTAAGTTATTTTGATTGAAACTCAAAATGTTTATTTTGTACTAATATGCTTAAAAGATGTTTAATGTGTAAACTCTTTTGTCATGCGAGTGACTCCATGACTGTATGGGCTCACCCCCTTTGTGTACATTATTGAAAGGTGACGATCTTTCGATAATGAACACTTTGACATTGTAAGGTGACGACTTTACAATGTTTAATTTCCCTATCATGATGAATATCATGTAACTTGATATCCGTGGACATGTCATGATAGTATTTTTGAACATTTTGATAGATATCATGTGACTTGATATCAATTTGAAGATCATTATGATCCTTATTCATGGTGGATATGCATATATATATCCGTGGATATGCCATGATTTATTATGGTAGACATCATGTGACTTGATGTCAGTGCACATACCATAATGAAGATGTGTTATGAAGAATGTCATGTGACTTGACACTTTCAGAAGCATACCATATCTTCTGATATCACGAGTTAGGTGATATCACTTTATACTTGTTTGGAGTTTATCTTCCCTAGCTAAGAGGGAGTGTTGAAAATAGATTGCATCGGTCAGATAAAGGATGATTGATCGCTGTTTAGTGAGTGAGTTAAATAAAGGGACACGTCCCTAGAGCCGACGAGACACATCTGCTCATGGGACGTGTCTCCCACATTGATACTTATATCCACTCTTTCCTCATTTGGGAAATATGGAAATCTATAGATGTTTACCTATGAGGATCGACACATAAGGAAAGAAGAATTTAATCATGATTTAACAGTTATTTCTTTGTAATCAGTGCTCTGAGACACTTCTTGCTGCTGACAGACTTAGCTTCAATTTATTTTCCAGCTCTTTTGCAAATATATATATATATAGAAAAATGAATTGTGGCTTTCTAAACCATAGTAGTTCTCTCAAATGAACCAAAAGAAGGAAAAAAATCCCTACTTACTCTGAGCATATCAGATAGAATAATGTAGGGCTGTAGAGGTGCTCTGACAACAACAATGGCTAATACACCACCAGTTTTTTCTTTCTCTTCAGTGTAGAACTGTCGGTATACCTTTACTCCTGATCACACATCAACATCATTAAACAGAGTCTTGCAAAAATGAGTTTTAAGTTGTTAGATGGAAAAAGAAAGCAATGATATTAACGTCCAAAAGTGGTCACAGTAGGTCACTAGGACTTGTAGATATACATAGTTAGAGTAGGAATTTAGGAAAAAAACTAGCATATAAAAGACCCAAGGGAGTTAACAAACGCAACTTAGAACTAAAACAATGAAAGAAAAACTAATGGAGGTAAAACCAAAGTGTGTAATCCTAACCATACTACACAAGTACAATTATAATTAATCCTGCAAGGGGCAGATCCCTCAAAGAGAAGAAAATGGAAAATTAAGAAGAAAGTTTAAAACCAAGGTTGGACACTAGTGCTGTCACATATTTGTATCAACCATAGTTTAAAAACTCGATCTTGGCAATTACTCGGCTGACCCAAAATATTTAAAAACTCAGAACTTGGCAAAACTCAACAGATTTATCGAACATTAAAAAATACATTAATTTTTAAAAATTTGCTCTAAAAGCATGCATATTACTGAATTTACAGACCATATTACTAATTTCCTTCACATATAGATCAAAATTAAAGTTCAATTCATTTCAAAAACCAAAAAATAAGTTCAAAAGTTTGAACACATATAAATTTCCAATTTCAATATCAACAAAAATTACAAATCATAAATTTCTTCTATGACTAAACTCAAAAAAGTCTATTGTCATGTGGGTGTCATGGAAGTGGATGATATAGTTGTGGAATTCTCAATAGGAGCCGTAATAGGAACCTCAAGCATAGGACCAAGCTGTATATGAGGTGAACCCACCCTTGATGACTCACCAAACTCACATGTTGAAGCTTCACATGTTGCCACATTTGCTTGCCATTCCACTTTATCCTTCTCCAAATCAACAATCTCATTAGTAGTAAACAATACATCCATATCCTTAGGCTCAGAAACCCAATCTAAACATGGATCAGTGTCATTGAAGTCAAGTGCATGGTGTGTATCATACCCCTCTACCTTCTTTTCATGCAATCGAAGATTGTACTACACAAACACAAAGTCATTCAAGCACTTTTGAGTCAATTTGTTGCCCTCACAACCAAAAGCACTATAGGGCTACGATAGAATACTGATGGCAAGCTTTTGAAGATTAGGTGGTGTGGCACCAAAATGTTCCCACCACAAATTTGTAAAGACAACATTTATAACTTTGTAAGAACTTACCAATTATAATAAACTTAAAAAAGTTAAAATAAATTCTACACTAAAATTAAACATTTTATCTAGCTGCAAAGTGTATCTCTTACAAATGCATAAAGTTGAAGAAAATAATGCCCCCCTCTACCCTCCCATAACTCTATAACTCATTGTGTACAAGATCTCAAAGGTTGTCATGAAGATCAACCTCATAATACATGTGTTGAGGCCAAGCATAACCTTTGCATCTACTCTAAATGAAAGGGATAAGATAAACTTGGGGTTCAAACAATAGGCAACAATACGAATATGTTGGTAGAGTTCCCAGTTCCACCTTTGATCTCTACCCTCCCATAACTCTATAACTCATTGTGTACAAGATCTCAAAGGTTGTCATCAAGATCAACCTCATAATACATGTGTTGAGGCCAAGCATAACCTTTGCATCTACTCTAAATGAAAGGGATAAGATAAACTTGGGGTTCAAACAGTAGGCAACAATAAGAATATGTTGGTAGAGTTCCCAGTTCCACCTTTGATCAATAATGCACCATATGGGTTCATATTTGGTTCTACTCGACCCATATAAATGTTGAATAGCTTCTTTGGTCCTATCCATGGCCTCATATAGATACCCCACAAGATTTGTATCTCCATCAACCAACCACAAAACACTAACCAATGGTTCTAACATAACACCCCCTCTAAATGAAAGGGATAAGACAAACTTAGGGTTCAAACAGTAGGCAACAACATGAATATGTTGGTAGAGTTCCCAGTTCCACCTTTGATCAATAATGCACCATATGGGTTCATATTTGGTTCTATTCGACCCATATAAATGTTGAATTGGTTCTTTGGTCCTATCCATGGCCTCATATAGATAGCCCACAAGATTTGTATCTCCATCAACCAACCACAAAACACTAACCAATGGTTCTAACATAACACCACCACCACACCTCCCCCCCCCCCCTTCTTTCTATAGTTGTGTTTATATCGAAGATGGGGAATTATAATATTGTGTTGGCGTTTCAATTAGCACCTCTAGAGTACTTATTGGAAACAGACAGCTATTGCAAATGTTTTAGTACTGCTCTTCAAATTATAGAGATGAAGATCTCTCTTTGCTGATGTTCTATGTAAAAAAGGTGTACTAAGGTTACTATCTTTTTTACTCAGCGGCAGGACACAAGGGTGCATAAACACAATGCATCGTAGCTAAGCTTTTTCTTTGGTTTCCGCAGATTCTTAACTACGACTAACTAGCTTCTAGACTATCCTACCTCCTCAAGATAAACAGAGCATGAGGGCGTAGGAGCGAAATTGATGGGTGGGAACACTTGAATCCTCCGTCTCCGTAGAATATGAAACGAGGCTCTGAACTCTCAGATATACGCTTGGGATAAGGTTTTATGCAAGTGAACACTCTTTATGGTAGGCTGGATTAGAGACTTGCCAAGGAGGAGGAACCCCTATCCGAGGTATAGGCTTGGAAACAACTTACTGGAAACAACAAGGTACGATGATTTGGTTAACAGGATTCCTGATGAGGTGACGACACCTGTCCAAACTGTAGGCTGAAAGACAATTCATTAAACAACATCAAACGATAGCAATCGATGACCAAATATCCAAGCAGGAGGAACCCCTGTCCGAGGAGGAAATTGAAACAATAAACTATTTGTGAACAAAGACGTTGGATCAACTCAAAACTTAGATCAAATATGCATACGCCATCTGACTTTCTTCTTCAAGATTCACCAAAGAATTACAAAGGTTGGGACAGCAAAGGCACAAAATCATGCACAGTTACGATCAACCAACAAACTCTCATCCAAGAGTGAACAAATACAAACAAGCAAACCCTGGAAACAATGGTGCAACAATTTTGCCTAGCAAATAAAAGTTAAACAAATAATGAGCCCAAGGCTCTTATTTATAGAAACTCGAAGGAGTAGGCAACCCTAAAATCTCCTTGAGTTAACAATCAGTTCTTGCCAATCAGCAAGATTTATTCTTATGTCTAAACGTAGGTGAGCAAGCAATTAACTGGAAATCTACTTCAGTTAATTGAAACTAAACAAAAGTCAAACTGGAAGTCTACCTCAGTTGACTGACACCTAACTAAAAGTGAACTTAAATTACAAATGTGTCTCCAAAATAGACATCCACCTTTAAAGGAGATCTGAGATCCACAAATCGTGGGAGTCAATTAGACATCCTAGATTAGTAGGATCTGACATGCATGATCTGTGGAGATCTAGAGTCAACTTGGAAAGGGGCATCAAGTCGACTTCAGTCATAGTTATTGCTACTTTTGGAGGATAGGACGTCCTTCTTGAGGTGCTTTACACCTCATCAATTCTAGTCAACAATTCTCCCAACCAGTCGTTGCCTTTTTTATACGGAGATTGTCACATGCCTCAACTGTCAGTGTCAGCAATTTGATGTATGTATCTCCTTCATTCCATTTCCCTTAGGAGGGTTACTCCTTGTCTTTCTGTCTGTGTTTCCACTTTGACGTGGAAGGTAGTGTAGTATTAACCAACAATGGCTCTATGTTGGGAATGACTACCTTTCGCGTTCTTTTGCAGCTTTACGTTTCTGACATTTCCCTTGATCTTTCTCAACGAAAGAGTATTGTATGATGAAACTGCGAAGTTTGACTGCCAACAATCCAACCGTCAGAAATGCACATGAACTTGCTGCATACGCAAAATTCCAACGGTTACAATCCTCTAAACTGGCCTGGGAAGGCTATCAAATATACGAGATGAAACCATTATGGAACCTGTGGACTTGTGTGTCTATGCTTGTCAATCTGTCCAAATTGACCTTTGGGTGTGCCCGACGCAAATCGGTGCCAGTCGTTTTCAGAAGATCATGGAGTAAGACCATTTTGGCCTTGTATTCGTTTTGGGAGAACTGCATTTTGAAAACCTTGAAGATTGACTGTGCACACGATCCTGTTCAGACAACTTTTTCTGGAACTGCTAAAAATAGCCCTGTCAGGGCAACTTTTTACAAAAAATTCTGAGACGTGGGTTTAGTTGAGAATGATTTACTAAACAAACCTAGATCGTCAGAAATTCGAAAAAACGAGTTTTTCTATGAAATGCAAGAGTTCTTCGGTGGCAGAGGTAGCAAGGCACCAAAAAATGATTTTTCTCAAAAAAATTCAACAGATGGGTTTTGTTCATGCTTCAAAGCGAAACAAACCCAGTTTGTCTGTTTTTCAAATTTGTGACTTTTTCTGGAAATGCTAAAAAATAGGGGCAACAAGGCTACTTTTTCTGGAAAAATCTAACATGTGGGTTTTGTTGAAAAAGCTGTGCTGATCATACCCAGTTGGTCAGATCTGTGATTATCTGCTGTTTTCTTGGACATGCAAGAAGATCTAAGACAAGGAAAGAGGAAAAAGACAAGAAGATTGGAAGTTATCAACTGTCTTTCTAGAAGAATTATGCCTTTTGATGCAACCTTTGATAAGTGGTCCCTCTGTGCAACAGATCTTCAAAAATATGAAGAACGGTGAAAACCCCTCTGTCAGATCTTGAAAAACGTTGGAGAAGAAAAATATCTGTTCTTGAGGTCCTCAACCTACAAAGAAATAATGAAGAATGGATGCCTAGATGCCTTGATATGTCAATTTTGTAATTGCAAGCATCAATTGGGCGTCCAACTCATGATTGAGCTTGATTTGGAGTTCTAAAAGCTGATTTCCATTGATCGTGGAGTGTTTGGCCTCTTTTTGCCTCCAAATTCTCTTAACTCAAGTCAACAAATCACTTTTGACATTTTAAGCGTCCTTTTTGAGTTTGAACACTTTTTCATCATTTTTTCAAGCTGAAGTGCCTCCGTTTGATCCTTGCTCCCCATCGTTCAGTTGATCGTGAGCTGATGCTGATTGATTCACTACTGGGATAGGACAAACCTGATCAAGTGTGCCTGGGAGCTGCAAATCTCAAAGACTGAATCTGATGCCTTCAAATCAGGGGCTCCTTTCTTCAGCAGGGGCTCTTTTGACCAACACTTAGTCAATTTCTTGATTGTTCTTTAATTTCATCATGTTTACCCTCCGTGCTCTCATTTGACGTGGTCGTTGATTGATGAGTCAGATGACTTTGCTTGATGGTGCATCGGGTAACTAGCTCAGTCTTGGAAAGGATGGCTAACTTCTTAGCTTCTGACAGTAAGTTTATGCCCTTCAGATCCAAGGGCGCCCTTGGCCAGCAGGGGTGCTTTTGACCTTCTGACTGATAATTCCATGCTTGAAAATTGCCTACTTTGATCTCTGTCATCAGATTACTTAGTTGTTAGATTCCTTCGCTGACAGTCTCGTTGTCAAGATTGATCAAAGTTGAGAAGGTCATCCTAGAGGGCAGTAAGCAATCAGGCTGGATCAACATCTCTTTCTTCAAGAGGGGCGCTTTTCTTCTGAACTTAGCCAATTTCTTGGCATGTCCTTTCAGTCTTCTTCTTTGGCGTTTTCTACTTGATCTCAACATCTGATCGTTTGGTGTGTCCTGTGAACGTGCTGTTAGATTGATCACGTAGCTGGGAGAGAGCTGAAAAGATGTTAAGTATGGAGCAGTTGTTGATAGATTCATCAAATGCCTTGAATTGAGGGGCAACCCTGGCCAACAGGGGCGCTTTTGTTATGGAGACCACTAATTTGACATGTTCATTGCTTGCAAACTCTCCATACTTCGTTGACGTTTTGCCAGTGATCCCTAAATCAGATGATCTCGCTGATAGTTTCGTTGTCTAGCCAACACGAATGTGAAGAAGACGACTGCTTTGAAAATGTCAGGTGACTGCATTTTCCTTTTGAGATCCAAGGGCGCCTTTCTTCAAGAGGGGCGCCTTTTCAGTTGTTGACTTCATTTTTTCCTTGGTAGCAAAACGTCCAACTTCCAGAGTTAGCCAAATTTTGGCTTTTTCCGTTTTGAGAATCTCCTCCGTTGAACATCATCTTTTTCAACCTTTTCCACCATGGCTTCTTCATTGGAGCTTTTGAAGTTTAGCTTTCAGCACCTGATATTGGCCAATCTGCCATTAATGGATGTGGAGCTCCTAACTTTGTTCTTGAAAAATAGAAATAGACCCACCAAAGTAAAACATGTCTTTTGATGATTCTAACTTGATCAGTGTGATCGTGAAGTCGATTAATCCTATCAAAATCATTTTCAATCATTTTCGGGAAGGTCCTATTTTCGGGGGTTCCCCTAAAAATAGGGGCATGAAACCCTAATTTTCATTTTTTTAGAATTTTAACCATAGGTTCCTTGACAAAAACCCATAAAGACCTTATGTTTGGTTTGACCTAAAACAGACTTTTGACGACATTTTTACATGATTTAGCTCAATTTAAGCAAAATGCCAAAAATTTATTTTGGGTACAACATATTGGACACCTAAAATAAGAGTGAATGAAATGAAAATTTTAAAATTAAAGTAAATAAAATAAAATGTATATATCATTAGCAAATTAAAATATTAAAATATTTTAAAAACAACTTGTGACATTGTAAAATTCTTTAAGAAAAACTAAATTTTAATCAAAAACATACTTGGATGATCTCCTCCATAGTCTTGTCAAATGTATAATAAAAAAGGGTCTTCACAACCTTCTCTACTTCAGCTTTTTTGGAGTAAAGACTCTCCAACCATCTTTTACTCTATAATGTCCTCTTTCAAAGAGTAATCCGGAGTGACCAATTAGCCTATCTTATTCCCGTAGGCTAAAGTCAAGGAATAGGGAATATTTTAATTTAATTATTTAATATTATCCGACCAAGCATATTTTATGGGTAATATTATTTAATTAATTTAACAAGTTTCATAAAGTGACTTTAGTGGGATATTTAATGAAGTTTAATAAGTCACTTTATTTCCTAGGTTTAAATAAAATATTAGAAGTGTGGGAATTTGAAAAGTCGTTCTTGTGTTTTCGGAGAAGGATACAAAAATGCTTTTGGAAGCTCATTTTTATTATGCTTGATTATTTTGATGAAAATTGGAGAATTTGGAGAACACAAAACCCTTAGGCGAAACCCTAAGGGATGTTGGTTTCGGTGGTGTAAAATTCTACTCTAGTTGGTTGCTAAAGAGATCATTCAGATTTCTTGCATGGGCGTATAGCAATTGAAGGTTTAGAAATTTGTGAAGTTTTGTTCCAAGACAAATTTCAGTGCCTGAAGGTTTGTGTGAATTGTAAGATAGCAGAAACAATTACCGGAAGAAGAATTCAACGAATATCTCATCCATCACTAGATATTACTAGTTGTACCATTCCTGCTAATTGAATATCGCACCATCTTTTTATTTTAACTAGACGTACTAAATTGGCTCTCTGGTCCGTACCTTATTATCTTCATAGGGGCGACGATTTCATTTCCAACGGCTTGAAGACTCCACATCACCCATTGACTATTCAAACATGAGGAAAAGGACAAATTAAGGAGGGGACGCGAATGAGAGGAGGGCGTCAAGTTGTGCTTTGGCGGCCATACATTCCTACTCAACAACCGTACCTACATTTGCCTAGCACAACATACTCCTGCCAGTCATACAACCTTTTTATTGCAAAAATCAGAGGAAGGGTGTCGTACGGTTTATTGGAGTAGCTTCTAGGTCAGAAAATAATTCATTAATAATTGATGAATGTTATTTGAAATTTGTATTGTGTAAATTTATTTTGCAACTATATCAGCAATATTAAATCAGGGATAAGTTTTCTTGTAACATTGCGAATCATTGGAATTTTGAAAACATTATTTTGCAATTGTGTTGTGTGAATTATTAAATCTGGTCAAACGGAAACTATGAAAAGAAAAAGCATTCCAATCAGACTCCTGCAAACAGTTTGATGAAATGCACGTGCCCATAGAGTGGTGAAATTGAAAAAAAATGTATAGAAAATTAGCTTGGCATACTTCATACTCACAAACATGTACTTTAGGTTGGGCTATGTAGTTGCTATATTCTAAAAAGGTAAGGAAATTAGTGACAAAACATGTAATTTCTGAACACACGAGCTCCTTGCCATTAGTGTTCTCTGTGATGAGATTCAAAACCCATGAGTGATTGTAGATTTATTTGATAACATTGATGAGCACACGATTATACTAAGACGGGGGTTGGAGGGGGTGGGGGAAGGGGTGAATCAGTATAATACAATCTTTTACTTTTTCAACTTAACAATATCACAATAACATCAATTGCACAATATCAATAACAAGAACACAAGAGGAACACATGATTTACGTGGAAACCCTTGTGGGAGAAAATCACAACAAAATATTGCTTATATAAAACTTTCCTTACACACTTTGTAGGCACCAACCTACCAAAGACACCAATCCCCATAGTTTGTAGGGACCAACCTATTGGAGGCACCAACCCCCATAACTAAGCCTTAACTCAGCAAGAGACATCAATCTCCTTAATATGAGGGACCAACCTCTCCAATATGAGGCACCAACCTCTCCAATAAACAAAGTATTTGTATTCGCTTCTTTAATGAATGAAGACCAATTAAATTGTTTTCAAAATCTGTTCAATGACATCAATGAATCTTAGATTTGTTGTACCCAAAATAAAAATTTTGCTTCATTAAGGCATTTCGATAAAAATGCTCAAAATCTTGTAAAATTGTCATCAAGAGTCAAAAAAGGTTGAAGTTTCTAAAAATAGCTATTTCCTATTGTTAGACTTTTTTGAACGACAAATGAAGCATTGGGGTTTTTTGGGTTTATTGTCAAGAGGATACTTGCAAATTTTTGAAAATTTTAAAATTAGGGTTTCAGGCCCCTATTTCTAGAAAACCCCTAAAAATAGGATCTTTCCAGAAATGGCTCAAAATGATTTTGATTGGTTAGTCTCTCATCACAATCACATTGGTCCAATCAAAATCACGAAAAAAGTCAGTTTTGCTCTGGTGGGTAGATTTCACTTTTTCAGGAGAAAAGTTAGGACCTCTGAGGTCATCAATGGAGGATGGCCAGATACCAAGTGTGGAAATCTAAGCTTCAAATGCTTCACGGAAAAACCTATGGTGAGAGATGCTCGGAAAATGGCAAACAATAGAGGGGAATTTCAAAAAGTTGAAAATTGTGGAAAATAACTGAGTCTGGAGATTGACGCCTTACCTCAAAGAGGGTGTCTAGGCTTCAATGCCTTAGAACATTTTTCAATTTTCATTTGTTACACATGCAATGCAGTCAATGCATTTGTGTCATTAGTAAAGATGCTCAACGCAGCCAACATAGTCGACGACACGGTGAATGCGAAGCGCGAGAGTAAAATCATTGAAAATCTCTACCAACTGGAGCCAAAAGCGCCCTTGTAGGCCAGGGGCACCCATGAATTCAAGGGTCTAAATGCAGTTGTTGGGATTTGCAGTTTTGGGGGTCCTCCTCAGAATTCTCCCAGCTTTGCGATGAATCCAGCATCCAGATCACAAGATTGGCCAAACACTCACAAACAAAGATCAAACAAAAGTGTTGAAAGTCAACAAACTCAAAATGGATGAAGTCTGGAGAGCAAAAGCGCCCTGCAAGCCAGGGGCGCCCAAGAATTAAAGCATTCAGAAGTCATTTTCAGAGTTCGCAGTCTCCACGCAATTCATCTCGGTTTCAGTCTAGCTCTGCAGTGAATCCATCTGCCAGCTTAGAAGACCTGTCGAACGACGACAAATGAAGATCGAATGGACACCCAAAACAAAGGAAAAGTTGAAAACTATGAAAGTTGGCTAACACTAAGTAGAAATGCACCCTGCTAGAAAAAGGCGCCCAACCTTTTGGAGCAGTAGATGCAGCTTTCGGGTTTCACAACTCCCAAGAGGTCCTTCTCAGTTACGATCAGGCTTTGCGACGAGTCTGTCAGCAAGTTCACTAGAGTAGTCAAACATCCAACAACGAAGGTCAAGTTGGAGCATTTCATCAAGGGTTACAAAGTGAAAACTGTGTCTCAGAAACACAAAAGCGCCCCTGCAGGCCAAGGGCGCCTAGGAATTTGAGCCTCCTAAAACAATTTTCAAAGCTTGCGAAGCCAGTCATCCTTTCTGAAATCCTTCCAGCTTCACGATGGATTCAACATCTAGTCCATGGGAATCATCAATCACCAGTAACTGCAAATTGAAGCATGGGAGATCAAAATTGAAGAAATTGAAAAATCACCAAAAATTGGTTAAATCTGGCAAATAGAAGCACCTTATCTCAAAAAAGGCGCCAAGAAATTTGAGCCATCAAAACCACTTTTTAGGGTTTGCAACTCCCAAGAACATCTTCTCAAATTTGATCATGCTCCACAGTGAATCTGTCAACCAAACCTCGGGACCAATCAGACACCTAGAATCAAGGGTCAAACGGAGGCAGTTTATCAAAGAAAAGATGAAAATGTTCAAAAATTTACTAACTCTAGCAAACTTGGATGCCTTATCTCAAGGTGGCCCCAAGTTGACTTGAGTTATAGTTTTTGAAGACTTTTTCATGCCTTGGACGCCCAAATTTGGGAGGATTCTTTCAGTTAACAGCTAATCATGTCAAATGACTCCTAAATTAGGGTTTTCACCAGTTAACTAATGCTTCCACCTTCAAACATTGTTTATCAAGCATTTGGGCGTCCTTTTTCATTATTTCTTGCAAGTAGACTTCAAACGCCAAACATTGAAGATTTCTTCTCTATGCATTTGAAGGATCAAACTGAAGAGGTTTTTAGCGTTCTTCATATTTTCGAGATCACGTTGCACAGAAGAACATCTTTTCATAAGGCGTTTTTTCAGGGCATCAATTTTTAGAGGCAACAATTCACAGTTTTCAGCTTCTAATGATCTGGGTTATCTTCTTTTCAATCTTCTCCAAGATTGGAAAATTTTCTCGCAACTTCTTTAGCTTCCTCTATCCTAGTTTTTCTTGCATGTTCAACAAGAATCAATTTTTTCAGAAATCTGACCAAGTGGGGTTGTTCAACACAAAATTGGACACAAAACCCACATCCCAAATTTTCTCGGAAAAATTGCCCCGCTACCTCCATTTTTTTTAGGGTTTTTCAAAAAATCATCTTTTTCAAAAACTGAAATTTTGGGTCTACTCAGCATACAGGCACCTACAAAACCCATGTGCCAAAATTTTTCAGGAAAAAATTGCCTCACTGCTTTTGCCTCTGAGGGGTTCTTGCATGTCCTTGCAAAAATCAGTTTTTCAGAAAACGAACGATATGGGTCCCTCAGAACGATATTCCTAACAAAACCCACATCCCAAATTTTTATCCAAAAATCTGCCTTTTTCTGCCTCTTAGCGAAGCTATTTTTAGCTTTTGTGCAGAAGTTGTCTGAACATATCCATGTTCACAATCAAATTGCACGGTTTCATCATGCAATATTCTTCCATTGAGAAAAATCAAGAAAAAGGTCAAAAGCATAAAGTTGCAGAAGAAATAGAGGTCATCACTCCAGTTACAAAGCCGCCAAAGTTACCAATCAATTCCTAGCTAGTATCAACGTGAAGATGGTGACTACGTGGATCTCGGTGACGTGCAAACAACGTTTTAGAACCGAATCCGTAGTAGTTTCAGCGGTGACCCTATTGACTACAAGTTGCAGCCATGTCAACAAAGTTCGATGATGCAGCTGAAAAGGGAAAAGAGTTTCAGACTCTAATCACGAATGGTGAAGTGATGTTGCAAAGGCATTGCATCGTGTTGAAGAGTATCAATTGTCCGGATGCAGAGGCAGTGAACAGCTGATTGGAGGACTTGGTTACTCAAGTTGATGATCAGCCAACCACTAGTTGAGGCATGCACACATTCTCCAAAGATAGAATTTAAAACAGCAATTAAACTTGACGCCTTTTCCAAGTTAACTGACTGTCTTCTTTCATGCATGTCTATCTTTGGAGACACTTATTGTACAGTTGGAGTTCTTCTTTAGTTTTAGATCAGTTAACTCAGGTAGTCTTTCCAGTTAACTGTTAGTTCCCTTTGTTTAGACATAGGAATAAATCTTGCTGATTGGCAAGATTGATTGTTAACTCTGTTAGTGTTTTTATAGCTACGGGAGGTATTTCCCTAAGCTAAAGCAAGTCGGCCATCATGTTTTATAAACAAATTTCATAATTACTAGGTCGGCTCTAGAGTGAGTTTGCCTAGTCTTGTATAAATATGTGAAGGTGTCTCCTCATTTTGACATCCAATCAATTCATTCCAAGTTCAAATTCTTTCAGCAGCAGGCCTATTTTTCTAAACAACAGATTAGCATCAAGGAGAAGTACCATTACTTTTGTGCATTCAAGATTCGCTTCAAGGAGAAGTTGTATTGTTCTTTGTATGAGACTTGACCTCTTCTAGGACCTAATCTTGTGTGCAATTTCTACACTTATTCTTCTAATTTATAAGAGAATATTTTGCTAGGTTTTTCTCCCTCGAGTAGGAGGGTTTTCCCAGGGTAAAATACTGTGTTCATTGTTCTATGTGTTGTTTTTTCTATTTTTTGTTAAATCTGATCTAAAACTAACATGGTACCAAAGACAAGGTTTAAGAAAAGATCTGATCAGATTTGGTTAAGCAGTCAAGACAACTCTTCATCTAGGGCAGTCACTCAGAGGCCAGTATACAAAATTATTCAATTTTTACTCAAAGCCGTATTCTCCAAGAAGTAATACAAAGAGGCAAAATGCAAATAGGACAAAAGATCGTCAGAAGACCGGTCAGGAGGATGCAGGTTGCAGTCATCACACAATTCATAGGAGGCGCGATATCTCACATTCGGAAATTGGGAGCTGCTTGTTACCCATCGCATCTTCTTAAGGTCGATCTGGATATATTAAAGTCAACAAATAATATTGTATGAAAGACACCAGATCAATAGCCATTTGCGGGAGCTACTGGAGGACGATATAAAGGTGGCGGGGCCAAAGATAATATAAAATGGATCAGATTAAAGGGGCTGAATATTATATCGCTAGGACAAGACAAAATCGTGGAAGAGACAAATTAATCGGGTCTGTTGTTACAAGAGACAAATTAGATTTTGGAAGGAGAGATTGATTTTTATAGTTCAATTTGTCTCATTCGCCATTGTGAAGACGTCAAAGGTTCCATCTTTAAAGGTAAAGATCGGGCTCCTAAAAAGTGACGGAAATATTATATTTGATAAAAGATAAATATTTGCATATAAAAGGGTAGCCGAATATTTGATAAAGACGAGGAGCCATCTTGGAAGTGTCAGACTTGAAGTCAGCTCGAAGGAAGAAAATATCTTTCACATTTAGGAGCTACTTGTGATTGGCGACAGAGAGAGATACCATAAGGAGCAGTCGATGTTTGTTTTTTAGCGGCTAGGTGCTAGAAGATAAGACAAATACGACAAATACGGGAAGACAAGAATAGCTTTTTGAGGTGCTTGGATCGGGACCTGGCTGGGTGCTAGATTGAAATCTAAAGTTAGTAATTTGCAGTTGAAGACAAAGTTAATAAGTCAAAACAAAAATAGGCGATAGAGGACAAGGTATCTCTGACGCAAAGCAATAGAAGTCGTGGCTTTCCTGGCAAGATAGTCGCAATTTATTCTGGGCGCAGCTCCTTGTTTCTGATAGTTTGATATTTGTAAATGAAGGTTCATATTTGCTAAGCTTGTTTGGAAGACTTGGGTGTAGCCACCCTGCACCTTAGCAGACAATTTGTGGAGGAGCCATTCGTCTTATGGTAACAACTCGTGGTTGGCTGAGACACCTTGAGAGGCAATTCATGATTTCTAGCTATAAGGAAGTGCGACGGGAATATAGTGGCCATGATTGGACGTGTAAGGTCTTGAAGGCTATGTGCAAGTGAAGTTTATGCACGGTTTCACTGCTGATGCAAAGGTGGTTTATGAGGAAGCCAGTCAAGTGGCAATTGATGTTGTTCGGGCTGTTGCCTCCTTTTGTGCAGAGGATAAGGTTATCAATCTGTATAATGAAAAATGTGCTACTCCCATTGTGCTACTCCCATGAAAATGGGAGTCAAGTAGGGAATTATAGCAGGATATGGTTGTTGGGAGGAGAAAAATGGCTGCAACTAAATCAACAAATATAAGTTATATTCCTTTAATTGTGTTGGCGTAGTAACTAACACCTCTGGTGTGTGAGATAAAACGGACAGCTATGCACACTACATGATGAGTGCTCTTCAAATTAGGAGGGGAACTCCCTCTTTTGCTGGTATGCGTTCTAAAAGTAAAGTAATCTAAACCTATCTTTTTCGACTCAGCTGTGAGAGGCACAAGGTTAAGGAAACCAAGGACGTTGCAGCTAAGGATTTTCTCTGGTTTTGCAGGTCTTAACTACAACTAAAACTAAATACTTTAATCTATCCAATTTCCTCAAGTAAACAGAGCATGAGGAAAAGGAGCAGGAATGGTTTTACACGATAAATCGGGTACAGATTCACAACGTGAAGGCAAGGTGGCACAACAATTTGCTTGGCTGAATAGGCTTATTATCACACACATCACACGATAAGCTTTGGGTACAAACTCTCAACATGAAGGCAAGGTGGCACAACAATTTGCTCAATTTGAATTGGCTTATTGATCACAAAACACAAAGGATAGCCAACTAGGACAGTAAATTGCATAGGCAAGACACGTGTACAATCTACGATCAAACTAGCCACTATATTTAACTAAGTTGAGCATTCACCATAATAATTGCATGAAACCCAAGTGGCATAACAATTCATTATCAAAACAAATACTCATGAATAGATACAAAAAGGCAATATTACAGGGAAGGTGGGCACAACATATATTACTCTCTCGTGCAAAAGTTATTTACAAATGAGCTGAAAGCTCTTATTTATAGACATCAAAGGTGTAGGCAACCCTAAAATCACCTTGAGTCAACTACAGTCTTGCAATGCATGCAAGATCTTATTGCTAAACCCTAATAAAGGAAACTATACAGTTAACTGGAAAGCTACCATCAGTTAACTAATACAAACAATGCTAACTGGACATGTGCAACATGCACGTTCTTATTGAAAAGAAAGCTAACTGATAACTACCATCAGTTAACTAACACTAACTAAGAGTCCATCCTCCTGCGAAGATATCTCCAAGAATGAGATAGGTGTGCCTGATGTCAACAAGGAAAACTCAAGAACTGACATTGAGTTAACTGCTACTCGTGACTCATCCTCGTAAACAACTGCAGGATCTAACTGGACGTCTACTCTAAGTCCTCTCCATTTACCATGTCCTCCAAGAATTTATCGATGGTATCATCATCTGGCACGCCGATGCTATCCACGATGATCAACTGTTTGTCTACCTCCTTATCTCCATCCTATCTTGGATTTACCTCTAACTATCTCTAACCTCTGTGGTCACCTTTTTGAAACCGATAGTCAACATTGAGAACTCCTCCAACTTGGATGCCTCTGCGTCTCCACCTAGGTTACCACAAACTAGCTCTTCGAACTCAGCCTGAACTGCCTCCAACTCGGCATATGTACCATCCTCACGCCAATAATGACATGGGATTTGGGTGATGTATTCACTGATAAATCGAAGAGCTGTAGCAACCTTCTCCTGAATCACGCCCATCTTAGCAGAAACTCTGTCATACATTTCCACTCTCCAAAGATACAACTCTCTCCAAGTGAAAACCTTCCTTTTATCTTCTGCTGCTTTAATGGCATCATAAGCACCTGCAAGTTGTGATATAAGAATCAGATCCTTCGGCTTATGCTCGGCTATGAAGATCTCGAGCTCCTTAATCCTCTGGCGAAGACTATGTGCGTCAACCCTCAACTAATATAGCTCTGTAAGGAGGTGTTGACCAACAATGATGAAGTCCTCAATCCAGGTATCCAACAACTTTCCTTGATTAATCAAATAGCGAATCCTTTGCTGATCTGCGGCAGTCTCTCGAAGTTGCGGGAGTAAAGGTGCTTGCCCCTCGTTTCCATGAAGCAAACTCGAGATGTACATGCGGAGTTGCCTGATTTCAGCCTTGAGAGTTGCCTTATCTTCACCATCCTTCATGACACGTTCCTCCAGATTACTTGCGACAACCCTGAATAAGCTCATGTCGGTGTGTCGAGTACTCTTACCTAGATTTGTCTTGACGAAGGTAAAGTCACCAACATCAACTTCATCTAAGTTCTTGCCTTCCAGAGGTGTAGCAACTTCTATGATGATCTTAGCTTCAGGATTCTTCTCAATGTTGACCTGCTTTTTGGCCCTCTTATTCAACCTATTATGATAAGGTTCACCGAACTCAGATAAGTCAAGCTCATATGAAGGCATACGTCTCTCTCTTCCCAATGACCTCTCGAGCCAAGATGAATAAGCAACGCTATCCTCTCGAGGTGGAGATGCTTCTATTGTGTCAGCTACTGGCAGATCCACTGGTATGAAGGTCTCATGTATTGGAGACTCAGGCTCCGAATCAATATCTATAGGAGACGACTGTGGTGAGAAAGGTGGACCTGGAGATGACAAACCAGCCTCAACCTGATTTACCGGTTCTGCTGGAATTGCTGGCTCTGACGGAACTGTTGCCTCTGCAACTAGAAGTACAGGTTCCACAACTGGAAGTATTGGCTCTCTCTCAACTTGTTTCCTCTTCGTGATGCTCTTCCCTTTTGAATTTAACCCAATCTTAACCCCTTCAAGCAGCTTCAAGATAACCTTAACTCGAGGCTTCGCCCTAGAAGTAGAAGGCAAATAAGAAACACCACTGCTGGTGGCTCTGCAACTGGAATCACCCTTCGCTTCCGCTTGCTCTCAAGGAAATACATGCTTGTTTTAATAACTAACCTGGACAAGTCTTTTATTGAAGTATTCACTGGGACATACCAATCAGGTTGGCGAAGTGGCTGGCGAGCGACTTGGTCTTTAATGAATGAATTGAGAAGTATCTCTCCATCATCATCAGACAAACCCTCCACATCCTCTGACAAGAAATCAACAATTTGTGGGAGAGTAAGCCTACAATAATGATGCTGACGCACCTCAAAGTCATCCTCACAGTTGACCCAACAATCCTCAAGCGCTGTCGAATATGAAATGTTTCGCTCCAACCTTGTTGAATAATGACCCAATGGATCATAGGTACGCCTCTGAGGAAAACACTCGAACCGGAGTTTCTCTAACTCGTTTGCCATTAGCTTGCAATCGGCAGCTGTCTTGCACTTGTAAATACCCAATCCGAAAGGAAAGGTGAAAGCTGGCTTGTGTCGATTGCGAAGGAAAGTGTGAACCTCGTAAGCTTGTCTCATAAATTCCATGAAAAGAACCTTGTCCGACGGGTACCTCGGTAGCATCAGAGGCTCTCTTGTATATCCATACACCCGGATATATGTGAAAGTAGGGAATTGGATGAACCAATCCGCCCAACTCTCCATTGTTGATTGTGCCTCTGAGGAAATTCTAACATGCATCTCATTGTCTAAATCTCTGATTGTCCTCATAAGAAAGTGATCATTCACTGCTCTAAAGACCTGTTCAGCTTTCGAAAACTCCAACTGAGAGTAGTATTCGTGCACTCGTTGAATGCCCAAAACTCCATTGGTCTTCAATAGTTTAAAGCTGCCTTGAAATGCAACCAAGTAAACTAGAAAGGTCACCATGTGGAATTCGTGCATTTTAAGGAACTCTGTAATCTACTAGTGAAGACACTCACTGATAAACATTGCCCAGTCAAAGGTTTCTTTCTTATCAATAACTCGAGAGATGAGGTAGAACATCCATGGTTTGAAAACGCTTACGTCTTTTGAACCTACTAACCAGTTGAGTAGTTATTAAAATGGCGATCTCATCCTTGAACTCACCACGCCCAATTTTCTTTGGCATGTTGGTTTTCTGAGTTTTTAACCATCGCTGAGCTACTTTCTTCTGCGATCTATCCTTGTCCTCCTCCCATATTCTGTCACAATCTGGAATGGATACTGCAAAATGATCTAAACGTGAAGGAATAGAAAAGCATTTTTCTACATCCCTCGGTTTAAGGCTACAAACAACCCTTCCATCCGTCAACCTGATTTGTTTGGTAGATGAGTCATAATGCTTAACACAAGCAAGTACAAACTCGAGGTCAAAGACTGAGATGGGAATGGATGCTGCTGCAAGTATCCCTGAATGCTCAAGGTTCCTGATTGTAGTACTGTTGGTACCCTCCAATGTATTTAGATTGATGACGGGATAAACATGACTCAAGTCAGTATCAGTAGTGTTTAGAAAATTATGAAGAAAGACCTGTTTAGCCTTATAATCTATGGGATTATACTGCATTCAGAAAAACTAGATTTTTGACTGTAAAGTCAGGTATGTTCAGACAACTTTGGAAAAGGCTGAAAAAGCTCAAGGATAGGCTAAAAATAGCAAATGGAAGTGAATTTTTCGGAGACAATTATGAGATATGGGTTTTGTGCAGAATCAAATTCCAATACAACCCAAATCATCAAAAATGCGAAAAAATGTGATTTAGGAGTGCATGCAAAAGGTTTTCGGTTGAGATTTGAATTAGCAGTTAGGGGCACTGGAGGCAATTTTTTTTGCGAAAATCTGGAACATGGGTTTTGTGTAGAATCGAATCCTAAGACAACCTAGATCGACAGATTTGCGAAAAAACGTGTTTTAGGCCCACATGCAAAGAAAATTCTGGAAAAAAGCACAATGCTCTAGAATAGAGGCAGCAGGGCAATTTTCACAAAATAATCTAAGACATGGGTATTGTCGTTGATGCTAAAATACTCGAACCCAGATGATGCTTTTCTGAAAAATTTGTCGTTTTCTTTGACATGCGAAGAATACCTAAGACAAGAATAGAGGAAAATAAGACAGAATAATAGAAGTTTTTTATTTGTTTGTTTTCTCTCTTCCTCTGTAGAAATTCGCCTATGCTTGAAGTAGATCTGATGAAACCTGCATGCAAATGGAAAACGAAGTCTGAAATATTCTTCTCCCGAACACTCTGAATCTATAGCTACGAAAAACACTGAAATCTGACACCTGTAGCACCTTCAGATCACTTTCATGCTCAAGAAAAGACGTTTTTCTCAAACTCAGATGAAGAATAATGGACGCCACAAGCAAAATATATAAGAAAATATATTCTAAGGCGTATTGAATGCATGCTAAGTCTTGGAAAATGCGCTTGAAGTCTATTTGAGCCTCCAAAACCCACGCATGGGCTATAATTGGTTTTAAAATCAGTTAACTAAAAGAAGAACAAACCCTAATTAGGGTGCCACCTTGAAAAGTTCAATTAACTGTGCATGCAAACTAATTTTAGCCAGTTACAGACTAAAAATAGGTTCTAGAAGAAGTCGACTTGGAAAGAGCTGAACTGAAGATCAATTTTCAGTTAACTGCTTCACCTCTCATGCGCACTTCTATTCTTGACTTCAAAAGTCAACCTTTGACTTTAGGCATTTTTCCATACTTAGACATCTTTCTTAAAATTTGAATCTAAAACCTCACTAGAGCTCATGTTTGACCACTAATTCTGATTGACTTCCATGTCAGATCAACTGGATGACAATTTCGTTGAAGAGAAGGACCAAATCTGACAAAAAGACTCCCTAAGGTGACAACCCATAATTCATCAATCTAAAGCCTCAAAAAGATGGGTGCCTCCAGGGGCGCTTTTCCCAACCAGTGTTAGCCATTTTCACAACTGGCTAAATTCCACTAATCTTCTGGCTGTAGGCTACTGAGACATCCTCTGACCCTGCTGAGACTGGCAACGTAAAGCTAGAGTTGACACAGACAGGACGAGTATCTAAAATCATCAAACAGACTGAATCCAAGGCTCCAAAACCTTGGCCAAGGGCGCTTTTGACAATTCTGGATAGTTTTGATCAAGTCTGGAACTTCAAGTTTGACCTTTGACCACGGCAACACGACAACTCTGATTCACCTGCTAACAGATGCGTTGCGGAGCTGGATCAAGACGAAAACAAACCTCCTAGGTGTCACTTGATCAGAAAACTTCATCTGGAGCTCCAAAAAGATGGGCACCCCTGGCTGAGAGGCGCGCTTTTTCACTCCAGACTTAAGTCATTTTCAATTTCCCTCGTTTTGAGTACAATTTATGGTTTCAGGTGATATACTGATCTGTTGGACTGGCTGGCTGGCTCATCGCGAAGCTGACAGGAATCCAAAGAAGACATCTTGGAAGAGACAAGTTACAAAAAGTTGATTTAGATCTCCAGAATGAAGGGCGCCCCTAGCTCAGAGTTCCGCTTTTTCACTTCAGACTTGGTCGTTTTTACAGCATCTTCACCTCGTTGAAAAACCCCTCCAAGACGAAGTAACTTTTTGGACAAAACTTGCCATAGAAACATCACCGAAGCATTTTGAGCTTAGCTTTCGACACCGGGCACCTGGTCGTTTTCCATTTGATGAGTTCAAAAAACCTAACTTCTCACTCGAAAAACGAAAACTACCCACCAGGCTTAAACTGAGTTTTAACTAAAACTAACTTCACCATTGTGATCGTGAAGCAAAATAAGCCAATCAAAACAAATTTCAGCCAATTCTGACAAGTTTCAATTTTTACGGTTTTTGACCTAAAAACAGGGGTCCAGAAACCCTAATTTTCAATTTTTTCAAATTTTGCCAGTATCTTCATGGCATCACACTGACTCAAAGCCCATACTTGAATTGCCCAAAAACTATGTTTTGACATCATTTTAACAAGGTTTAGACCATTTTAAGCAAAATGCCTTAATGAAGCAAAAAATTTGGTTTGGGTACAACAAATTGTTCTATCTAATGATATTTGACTACATGCTTCATTGGTATCGGGGTAGTTTGATTTTATGAACTATTATTAATCTCTTTAAAATGCAGGATGGATCGAGGAGCAAATGGATATGGATTCATCCCTCGATTACACTCCTGCCATTCAAAGGGAGTTAAATTCCGAGAATTCAAGACACAAGTTGAGATCATGTCTAGGAAGAGGACTAAGGTTCTAAGATCCATCAATAGAGGAAAGTTCACTTCCAGAGGATTTTTTTTTAATCCCTATATTTTGGCAAGGATCAAGAGGGAGTTCGGTGTTCAGCAAAATGAAGTTCTATGTCTCAAGGAACTAGAGTAACTTACTGAGAAGAAGTGAAGGTGTTAGCTAAGTGGGTTGCAATGTTGCAAGGCCAGGTGCTAAGTCTTTGGAAGACCTCTTTAACCACAGAAAATGGAATTGCACAAAGCAGTCAACCTTGTTTTGACATTGGTAGCACCGCAAACCTATTCATAATAGGGTGATCTAGGATGAGGTCAAGGAGGACAGTCCTGGACTCTAGCAAGTCAGTAGTGCCGGGGGTGTGCGTTGGAAACCGTTCCTCTAAGGCGAGCATTGCAGGAAATCTTGGACAAGGTCAGGAGGTTGATGCAAGTACTTGGAGCTTCAAAGGGAGTCACATCATCATGAAGATTTGTTGTAATGTATATTTCTCTGAGACAGAGAAATGTGAGGTGAAAGCCCTTGTAGTGTATATTTCTCTGAGATGGAGAAATATGAGGTGAAAGCCCTTGTAGTGTATATTTCTTTGAGATGGAGAAATATGAGGTGAAAGCCCTTGTAGTGTATATTTCTATGAGACGGAGAAATATGAGGTGAAAGCCCTTGTACTGTATATTTTTCTGAGACGGATAAATATGAGGTGCGAGCCCTTGTACATCTCTAAGATTGAGATGAGACGTCATATTGAGAGACTCCATGACGAGGATATCTTGTACATCTCTGAGATTGAGATGAGACGTCATGTTGAGAGACTCCATGACGAGGATATTTTGTACATCTCTGAGACTGAGATGAGACGTCATGTTGAGAGACTCCATGACGAGGATATTTTTTTGTACATCTCTGAGACTGAGATGTGTTCTTTTCACAAATGGATGTAGCCATTGTGGACGTCATGTTGAGAGACACCATGACGTGGATATTTGAGAATACCTCCCTAGCTAAGAGGGAGTGTTAGTGTTTTTATAGCTGCGGGAGGTATTTCCCTAAGCTAAAGCAAGTCGGCCATTATGTTTTATAAACAAATTTCATAATTACTAGGTCGACTCTAGAGTGAGCTTGCCTAGTCTTGTATAAATATGTGGAGGTGTCTCCTCATTTTGACATCCAATCAATTCATTCCAAGTTCGAATTCTTTCAACAGCAGGCCTATTTTTCTAAGCAGCAGATTAGCATCAAGGAGAAGTGTCATTACTTTTGTGTATTCAAGATTCGCTTCAAGGAGAAGTTGTGTTATTCTTTGTATGAGACTCAGCCTCTTCTAGGGCCTGATCTTGTGTGCAATTTCTGCACTTATTCTTCTGATTTATAAGAGAATATTTTGTTGGGTTTTTCTCCCTTGAGTAGGAAGGTTTTCCCAGGGTAAAATACTGTGTTCATTGTTCTATGTGTTGTATTTTCTGCTTTTTGTTAAATCTGATCTAAAACTAACAAACTCAAGGATATTTTAGGGTTCCCTACTCCTTGAATGTGTATAAATAAGAGCAACCTTGCTCATTGTATTTTAACCGTTATTACTATAACAAAATTGCTGAGCCTTAGTGCCTTCAAGCTTTGCTAGTCAATATCTGTTCACTTTGTTTAGTGTATTTTGGTTGATTGTATGTTGTATGTTTGTCTTCTTCATACAATTTTCTGTCCCAAAACGTGTAACTGTTGTTGGAAAGTTTTGAGGAAATAAATCATATGCCCACACTTGCTTTGATCCAAAGTCTCAAGATCTTTTTGTAATATTGTTATTTTCATAATCTTTATTTCGATCTACACCTCAAAAGAGCAATGAGCCTTTGAGGGAATTTTGAAAGCGAGTTTATCATTTAATGTTATGTGTTTATAATCTTTGTTTCAGCCTACACCTCAAAATAGCAATGCACCTTTGAGGGAATTCTGAAATTAGGTTTATCATTTGATGTTTTACTTTCATAAACTTTATTTCAGTGTACATCTGAAAGAGCAATGAGCCTTTGGATGTGTTTTTGAGACAAGTTTCCCTAAGTTTTGTGTAAACCAAAATCATTTCCCGTTACTTCTAAATCCTCTTGCTCTGAATTTACTCGAGGAGATGGAAGCATTATAAGTTTAGGCCTAGTTGTAGTTGAAGTTACAAAACTAGAGAAAACCTCACTTGCAATGCAAAGAGTTTTATAAACCTTGTGCTCTCAGCTGAGATAAAAAGATAGGAATTTAGTTTACTTTTTCTTTTTACGCATAATCAGCAAAAGAGGGAGCTTCCCCTCCTAATTTGAAGAGCAGTCTATCTGTGCATAGTTGTCCGTTTCCAATCCGCACACCAGAGATGTGAATTGAAACACCAACAAGATCATAAATCTCTCTTAGATCTGGTCACAAATCTCTATTCACTCAGCTCATAAATCTCTATTAACTTTGCTCGTAAATCTCTGTTGAATTTGCTCATATATCTCCTTTTAACTCTGCTCATAAATCTTCAACAATCTGGTACATTCTTCATATTCTCCATGCTTATATCTTCTTTACCAGATCTACTTCTGCAACTTATTTGTTCTTCTTGTGAATGATTTTCATTGTATTACTTGCTTTCTTTATCTCCAATTCTCATTTACTTATATACCCCATCACACCTCTTTATGAATGGAGGCGACTCTAACAAAAGAGATGACTTGTTATGAGGGTCGACTACCTTTGATTATTATTTTAATTCCTTTTAAACTTCAGCACTAACTTGGGTGCTGCATTTAAGGAAGAAGTCAGCCAGCATTTAATTTTGATTTTGATCCTCTCAAGGTGAGGCGCTAGGCATATGAGGAGATCAGCCTTCCTTCAAAACATATCGTGGTCGGCCTTTATAGCATTTCTACTCCTTATCATATCTGCTGCCTTTTAATCATAGTCACTGCCCTTGCATTCTAATGAGTCGGCCTTTTACTCCAAATAGTTTCTATTATTTGATGCATTATATTTGACCCGATAAAGAATTAAACTCAACACAAAATCATCAACAATTTCTCCACCTTATCCAAGGTACAATGTCTTGAATGTATTCATGTTTCTCAGCAAATTTCTCCCATACATCTGCCCATAAACTAATGTTGACATACATTGCATAGAAATGCTAAGGCAACAACTATCATAAATCGGTAATGTCCCATTAGCATTCCAATCCCAGATGCTATAGTGACAAACCCGTGCACACCAATCCAAGCAATCAGCAACTATCATCAATGCAAAGTCTTAAAATATCATGACCAGCACCATGGAACAGCCCTTACACATTAATGTGTAAGTAGGAAACCAAAGAACCAAGACTGAACACCCTTCCTCAATTTGATGCCCATTGCAGTTATGCGTTTTCATGAAGTAAGGTATAGTAAAACTATTATGAAACATCATATCATGTGAATGACTTGGGCCAACAAACACCATTTCATGCTTAGCCATAAAATTTTCATCTATCATCTCATGAGGAATCAAATCATATGAAGATACTCATTTGTTGTTCACAATCAAAGAATTTGCAACTAATTCATATCTCTCATCAGTATCTCCATGGATCTCATGCATACCTTCTCCCGTTTCAAGATGTTCTTCATTATCTGTTGATTCATAAATCACACTGAAATCTACCTGCATTACCTGTTATATTTGCTATCTCATGGCTGCAAGCTACCCCTTCACGTGAAATTGATCCTCAAGCAAGTTCCAATCCTTGTCAACACCGCGAACCCCTCCAATACTAAAATCATTATCATTTTCTTGAACTTTGGATGTGGTTGCAATGGAATTTTCCACTTTGTATAAAGAAAAGTGAGCCATACTCACTTTTAAACAAAGATCATCAATCTGAATTTCTGCTTCTAGAAGGGCCACTTGAGTGGACTCCAAGGAACCCCTAGTGTTCATGAGCTCGAAGGTAAGATGGTCAACTTCTTCCTCTTTCCCTCTCAATGCATCTAAATAGATTCCAGCGAGGTTGAGGAGATGATCACGGTCTGAAAGAAGATGTAAACAGTTTGATTTCATTGTCACCAGGGCTTCTTTGATTACCTATAAACTAGCATGAGAAGATTCTTCTCCAATACCATTTTTTCTTCTCTCAAGTTGAGTCTTCCATAGGTGATCTTCAATTAGTTTGCGAATTCTATCATAATGTGTCAACGCTGCAACAATGTTATCTACATTAACCTTCAATTGGTTCTCCAAATTATGTGGACTATTAGACTTATGAACAATTTCTGCTCCACATGAAGAATCATCAGATTGGTCTTGAGGCACTTGGACTCACACAATTGACTTCTTCAACGTCATCATCCTTGCACCCTTGCTGATTTGGAACTAGGACAACACTAGTCCAACACAGAGAATCATCTTCCATACCATCATTAGGTGTTATAACACAAGAGAACTCAATTCGCTTTTTGTACTCATCATCCAACTCAACTAATTTACTAGATGATGTGATGCATTTTTCATGTAGAGAAAGTGGGACAGCGTTAGAATCACAAATGGAATTGTCAAAAGAATCCAACTCTTCACAAGATTTATCAATCACAATCTCCAAATTACCCACTAGGAGACTAGTGTAACCTTTACCTGTATCATCAATTAATTCTTTTTCCTTGCAGCTCAAAGTGTCTTCCTGCCAACACGACACTACATTGGTTTCATCTTCTTTATTGAACCCACATATGTGATTAGGAGTCCAATCCTCTTGACATGAAAAACAATGCTGCTCTTTTCTCATTCGGTTTTTGCTCTTTTTGGGTGATCTTGGGACCTGCATACCAAATGAGATTAATTCTTCTTCAGTCAACTGTTCCTTGAACTTCTCAATTTTCTGCTTAACCAATCTTTTTGAGAAATCATAAGCTATGGTTGAGACATGTTGCTCCTTTCTCCAAATGACCAATAAATTTGAGTGCAACTGTTTGCAAATATCAACATCATCTAAAATCAAGGACAAAATAGTTAGCATGCTTGTTTTGACATTGTTTGAGTGTCATCTTTTGATTCTGGTTAAAAAGCAGTGGAACATCTAAAGAATCAAATCATCACACCTTAGATCAGTCATAAAGACACATGACCTAACCCTTGCCATAATTTCTAAAACTTTAGCTCTCCTTCCAAAGGTAGGGCCTTTGACATCATGTAACCAATGAAGACTCTCCATAATTAGCTGAAGTATTTCCCTCATAATGTCATCATCATAGGGTGCTTTAGGGGCTGTAATTCTTGTGACTTTGCTAATGCAAGTGACAATTGCAAGTCTTATGTAAGGCCCCACCTTATGTGTAATTCATTCTACTCTAGATTTTCTTATGTGCGTTCCATTAACCAATAGTTAGATAGATTAAAAGTGATAAATAAGTGGCTATGTGTCGTCATGTTTGGTGAATAGTATTGATCTTGATAGTATTGCATGCGTAGTAAATAGTATATCTATATAATTGAAATTCGGTTGCATGCAAGGTCATTGTTAATAGATAAATATGTAATATTATTTATTTTCTTGCTGAATTGGATTGTCATTTTGGTATAGGTTAGATTATTTGATTAGAAGTTGAAAGTATTCGTCTTTATATAAGTGTATGCATATCATTAGAACTATACTTCGTTAATGAATAGTTTATTTAATAATTTGAGATTCAAATTCAAGCGTAGCTAATGTTAATTAATAGTTTAATATTCAAATTTCTATTTATGGTAATTGTAACTAATAACATAGTTTATTTTGTTGCATTTTATTTTGTTTATTTTATTTTATTTCTAAAAGATAAATTTTATTAAAAAAAAAAAATAGTTCAAGATGATTGTTCCTTTTGGAAGGGACATGAAATGGATCGCTTAATAGTTAGGATCTTTGGGTCTATGATATGAATAGAGACATTATATGATTGGTTTGGATAGAATGATAGTCTATAGTTATTATTTATTTTGTGATTCTTCTATATTATTGTGGAAGTGTAAACTTTGTTATAACATCCTTCTTGCTATTGTAATGCAACTTTCTATGCTTATTAAAGTATTATCTTGAATGCCACTTGCTATGTGTTGTTCTAATTTATATAATATTAAGGAGAGATTAAACTTGAATCAATGTATATAATTATTTTATTCTGACTAAAGAATAATCATGTGTAATGTCATTTAATCTGATAATAAACTTAAGTTCATCCAAGACCTGCATTAAATGGTCGTTCTTAAAAGTAAAAGCATATTAAAAATATATTAAAAATACATATTAATTGAATCAAGTTAAGATCTAAAACTCCAAATGAATTCAAGGTCAAGGAAGTTATGTGTTCTATATCATGGAGTCAAATATCATTTAATAAACCTAAAACTAATGTGATAATTGAAAGATAAGAAAGGCTAAGAGTTAACAATGTTAGTTGCGCCATCTCTGACAAAGCATTAAGTTAATGGAGAAATTTATAGTAAAAATTTGAGCTCATCTACACATTCACACACGCAAGAGAATGGAAATGGAGGACATATCATCATTGAGGAAACTATAAGTATATGCCATGTCTCTAAAAGCACCAAAATCTTTGAGTAAAAGAATTATAAAGAGGTCATTATGAAAGAGTATGGTCGAGGAGATTTTATGGGGATGCGAGCATGGGGTGAGAGACATTGCGTGCATATGAAGCGACAGAGGAATTAATGTAAAAATTTATATCTTCCTAATGAGCATTACGCTGGCTTTCAATGTCTCTGCAAATGGTAGGTTTGACAGATGAGAGCTTGTTATGGATATGACTTTATTGGAAATGATGGCAGGGAGAAGGGAATGAATTTCGTAGAAGTACTATCCATCCCTGTCATAGATTTGACAGAAGTGGTAAAACAGTCTACCCGCCTTGTCATTTTCCAAGAATCTAGTAGCGCTAAAACCCCAATATTGATAGGTCTATGTTTGGTTTTATGGTGCATAGTTTGAAGTAGCAGCTCACGACACAATTGGTGCAGAATCTTGAGCTTGCCAGGACTGCACCATATCCATGCCTGTTAAATGTTAAAATAAATGAGAATGGCCAAGAAGGTCGTATAGGCTCGATACCCAGCAAATGCCACAAGGAGGAATAAATGCATTTGGGGGGGGAAGGGGGGGCAAAGCACCGACTGGAACAGTATTTTTGTTTCATGCAAACTCTACCCATCAATTCTGATCAACACCACAGGCAGCCCACTTTGATTTATGCTGAATTCTGAGCTGGCGAGTCTTCATTTGTTGCTATGACTGCCCTCTCAATCAAAAGTGTAAGGGGGGGATGGCAAACTTGGAGAGTTCAATTGGAAGAGGATGGAAGACTGCTGCCACTGCTCCCAATATTTACTAAGTTTTTCCTCTATAATTAAAATCTTACTATGGCATAATGTAACGTGACCTAATTTTTCTTGTGATCTTTCATGTTGGATTAGATTGTAGTATTTTTAGAATTTCATTACATTTCTGAAATTCTTTTACTGTTTTCGACTATTAGTGCCTTTGTCTATGTTCCCCATAGTTCTCTTGGCATTCGATTGAACAGTTTTATAATGCATCATGTTTAGTATGAACAAAGAATTTGTTGGTGGTGAAATCTATATTTAAACCTTCCAATAGCTTTTGCTTGGTAGTTTTTAAATAATTCTGTGCAAATCAATTTTGAGCTTATCCTACAATCACTGCAGTCCAGGAAATCACATTTCCTTGAAGTATTTTGCTAAGTTCTTTAGCCTGACATTTTTGCATGTACATTTACTAAGGTTGATTTTAGTTGCAAAATCTAACAAAACTCCTCATCCTTAAAGTTTTGAGGGCTATCTATCAACTTTTTTGGAAGCTCACATATCAGCACAAGTAGGGTGATTGATGGTCGCGGCTTTTTCTATCGGCATGTTGTATTCATCAAGAAAGTTTATAAAGTCTTATCAAAAACTCTTATGTGTCACGCCTTGTGTATGCTTTCATGTTTTACTTGCATGGAATCCAAGGTAGTTGCAACTAAATCATTTGATAGCATTCCTGTTTTTTTTTAAATCATTGTTTATAGCTCCCATTTGGCATAGGCAGCCATAATGTTGTTAATGGTGGAGCATTTGGCTTTACAATTGCCTTTTTGCATTTTCTTGAGGGATTCTAAAGCCTCTGCAACAAAACCATATTTGTGCACATCCTGCAATCATGGTAGTCCACGAGTCCCCATTTCTTTGAGGCATTCTATCAAACAGTTCGCGTGCCTTGTTTATGTTTCCGCATTTTGCATGCCAGATTGCCAAAGAACTTGCAACTACAACATCTGACAAAATCCCCCTACCCTTTTTCGCGTTGATGCATGTCCTTACCTTGCTTCGAAGTATGTTTTATCGTGATAGGAAAGATATGGGAAAAGTGGCGAAAGTTATCTCTAAGCCTGCTAAACTCAACTCCTTGAAATGGGAACTATTGTTTTTAAATAAAATTTTATTTGATGAGTCTTTAAAAAAAATAATAATAATAATTTAGCTAAATACTATCTGGCTGCACATTATAAAATTTAGCTTTGTAATCTGCATATATCAGGAAGTAGTGGTAGCTAAGTAAAAGATGGTGAGACCTCAACCAGTAGTTATATTTGGTTCAAATTAATATAAATTTGGGTATCATTCTCATTGGCGATGATTCTTTGGTTGGCCGAAATGTATTCCAATTTAATACTAGTTCTTCTTGCTCGTGTTTCTCCCCTACATTACTAAACCGTCCCTAGTTTGTATGCATGTCCATCATACAGGTTGCATCTTCTTACGCTTGATTTATGTCTGCATTTGATTCCAAAACTCACGTTTAGAATTTAGCCTACTTATGCTAATTGGTTATTTTCTTATAGGTTTCTAAAGTCTGTTCATGATGTCTTGAGTCGTGCATGTCCTTCTGTCAGTGCATGAAATATCTCGAGGAATTATGTCAACATTCCATGTATCTTGAGTCTTGACTATGCGTTCATTTCCTCAAATGCATGAAACCACCAAGACATAGACTTCTTACCTCCTCTGTTGCTCGAGATTATTTAGATCATGGAATTATATGCAAAATTCTATTTTAGTCCACAAACTATTCAAGACTATACGTGGCATCATCACATATACTTAGTATGATTATTACTATTGTACTTAGTATGATTATTACTATTAGAAGATAGCATACTCTAGTTCCTCATAGAGTATTCATGAACTTATGCAAACTAGTAAAATGAAAGTCATCCTTTAGGGTTGATTACATATATGAGATATTGAAAGTTTTTTTTGAGCTTATGTTATTATCACTATAAAGTTATTTGAATTAAATATTAGTTTCTTTTGTTTTAATACAAGAATAATTGAATTTAAGTTGGTCTATTCTTATTTTATAATGTAGAGTCAATTTAGGTGTTAAATGACGAGTTGAAATGAAATAGATGTATTTACAAATAATCTACACAATAATTTCCCTTTTAATGCTACAAGCCTACGACGCTCTAGCTACATACAATTATAGTCCTTGTAATCCTTATTATTGATTGGTATTCATAATTGTGTATGTTTACCAAATTGTAATTCATTTTTTTGGAATGTTGCATTTTGTGATTGGTCCTAACTAAATCTAGACCCCGAAGTATAAGTTTTTATTGACATAAGAATAATATGGTATTTAGATAAAATTTTAATATAGTTAATTGAAATACGAAATTATATTTAATTATTTGATTATTAATACAAATAATAGCATCTTAAAATTCCTTACCTATGTGAGAAGGGGAGATTGAATAAGAAACGATATGCATAGGAATGATATTGATCTACTTTATAATCAAGTGTGGATTTATTCACAAATAAGGTTTGTGTGTTAGTAGTGATCTTTTGTGGTATAAAAATTGGTATGGTATCTTATATGGGGAAACAAGTCTTTTTACCTTTGGGAGTTAATTTTTGATGTGATGATGGTTGTATGCATAGTTTACATACTCGGAATCGGAGAGTACTCGACAAGCCCAAAAATTTTGACTCGGGGAAAACTCGGGAAATACTCGGCAAATGTGTGTGGATACTTCCGTATGTGTATACTCAGGATTGCATTGTGCACACATACATATCTATAAACATACACAGGATGCCAAGTTTGCATGCATATACACACTCAAACATATTTATACACACACAAACTTGCCAAGTTTGTGGGTTTTTTGCAAGCTACTGGCAATTACTCCATAATTTGATGGGAGAAAGTCCATCTACATACTGCCCGAGAGTAAAAGCAGAAATTACTCGGCATGCAAATTTTTTGGAGATTACTCGGCTACTCGGAGAGTAATTGGAGAGTATGTAATCTATGGTTGTATGCATCAACTAGTGTTTTAGAAGAAATCTCAAGGGTTATCCTTTATGTGAGTTTAGTCATAATCTTTGACCTTGAACCTTTTCTTTTCATTATTAAAGTATGGGGAAAGTGTTAAGGGTCTGTGTTTGATGTTGATGTTAAGCCATCTTCTTAACCTAGTGATTGTTTACCTTTGTCACCCAACCATGTGTGATATGGTTGAAGTCTTATGGTCGAACTACGGTGCCTCTACGAAATATATACCTAGGCAAGGCCGTCTAAGACGAGCCCCCCAGGACTAGGTCTGGACCCTAGGATTTGTTCTCTTATTATTATATTTGGGAATTACCATGGATATGTATTTTATTGGTTATCATGTGACTTGGTTTTATGTTTGTGATTGATCTAGAGTTAGCTGAACTATTTAAGTGTACCTCATTGATGTGGATTCGATGTCTCCCTCCGATCCCCCACCCTTGATTGTCTAAGCAATTTAGTTATCGGACTAAAATATTATAGTTTATAATTGGTTGAAAGTTGTATGCTTTCATGTAGTACATGCTTTGGTGGCAAAGTTTGAGAGTTTTATAAGCGTAGGTGAACAAAAATTAGAATTTGTGTTTTGTCCTTAATTGTAGTTTGGTGAAAATATTTAGGCATTACATCTTACCTCTTCATCATGATGTCTCATAAGCACTGGCTTAACCAAAGAGTGCACCAATGGAGTCATAACTTGACGCATTGACTGAGAAGGTAATTGATCAACCATGCATAGACAATTTCCTGCTTCCTCCAAAGTGTTGAGAAGAACTTTTGCCTGAGGTAAGTGTTCTAGCTTCTTGTCTATAAGTTTCAGCTTCTCTTGAAAGATTTTGGTAGCCTCCTCCTATTCTTTCCACCATGTATTCCATATCTTTTCAAAATCAACCTAATTTTGCTTCATAGATTCAAGTAAAGAGTTCATTGGATCACTAAGAGTAGCCATGATGCCCAACTGAAATTCTGATCTGAATTTTCTGCTATGCAAATTTGGTATTAAATCCCATTGGTTGACAGAATCAATGGCTCTGATGCCACTGTAAAATCCCCAACTGTTTTTGTTTGATATTTTCCGATTTGTTTTTCAGTTTGATACATGTAAACATTTTATCAAACTTGCACCATTCCAATGCATGAACTTGCCACAGAATTTAAAAGTAGTACATTACAAATTCAAGAACAACCATCTCAACATTCTTCCATTACATTGGACAGACATACAATAATATCATTTTCTGATATACAGTTACAATCACATACAAACCCAATCTGAGTGATAAGAAAGGACTGTTATGCAATATGGATGCTCAGAAATCTACCACAGCAAAGTATCTTTTTCTATATCATAACAGTCTGAGAACAACAGCAATGAATAATGTAAAGTAGGTATATCTCAGAGCAATTACAAATCCTGACAAAGTGTATCACTGAACAAAGCTTTACAACAGCAAGCATACTCAGAAATTATACATGTATATGGCAGATATAACACACAGGAACAAATACCTGGTTAACGTATCTTGCCAGTATTTTGACCCCTCCAAGTATAAAGGCTGCCCAGCACAAGAATCCTCGGAGAGTAGAGGATAGCAAATATCATCAACACCAATGACCAGACACAGGTCAATCCTTGCACCCAGCTTAGGTCCATGCATACAACAGCAACCAAACATCTGAATTTTCACATTGCAACTCAAGGATTTGGCGCTGACTTCATTCACCAACTCGTGCCTTTCTCAAACACTCATGCCTTGGCCCAAATAAGCTTCAACGACCTCCTAAACTGCCTCAGACTTAGGCATTAGGGTGCAGAATGTTCAACAGGATTAATAGTGCCCACGAACTCCCTAAATATTCATGCCTATGCACAGAAGTACCAAGGTAAATTCTCCAACGTCTTATTGCAGAAACTCACGACTTGCTATGAGGCTCTTATAGACCCTCTAAACTGAAATGCCCCCTTTTTGCAGACATAAATCTCCACGCAAGTTATTAAAGGAGCTTCAATCATAGGGAGATATCGACTCAACTAGCAAATGGAGAGATATTCGCTTTATGGTCAAACCATAGATATAAACCCTTGCAACACTGTTCATAAACTGAATAGAAATCGCTGACTCCAATTTTGTCTCTGAAGGAGACTTACAAAATTGCTTTAATCACCCAACTGGAAAACCTGAATGATTCTCCGCATGCACCAGCTAGGGTGGAATCATTTCACCACCAAAACCGATCTTCTTCGAGAGGGTTTTCGTCCTCCCAAAGGCTGAGATGAACCAAGTTCAATCTCGAGAACCACAAGGGTTTCAATTAGAGAAATAAAATAAACTAACATGCCCATATGAGCTCTCATAACCTCCTTTTATACTTTTCCCGCCAAACACTCCAAAAGCTTCTATTAAAATTCACTTTTAATTTAAACTCCCCTTTAGCTCCAAAAAAGACCTTTATATTAAAATAATGATAATTTGACACACAAGGTCCTCGTTTATTGCTTCCACGATTTAAAACATTTCATCCCAGTTTCGACAAGCTATAACACAAGGGTGCCTTTTAAATATTTTAAATAATATTTAGCAACCTAAGTAAATTAATTAAAATATAGCCATTAATATACTCATTTTGTGGAAACCATTGAAATGCATTAGAATCGGAAACTAACTGCATAGGAGTGATCCTAATGAAGAATAATGATAAACGGAGCTGACCTGGTGACTTTCTATAAATAGAAATTCCCTCCAAGAATCTTGGAGCCCAAACCGGAGGCCAAATATAACATCAAAAAGCATCAAATAGCTCCTCTAAATCATTTGAGCTCACAGATAACATCAAATTACCCTTTTGTTCGAGCAGACACAAACCTAGAAAACCATCTCTAACTGCAAAGCAAGAGAATCCTAAAATAGGGACATTACACAAAAATAAATTACATCCTTGTACAAGAAAACTTTGTTATCAAATAGTATTAAAAATCAATAGTACCTAGAAAGAATCATCTATGCATGTTAGTTGCCAAATACTGAAGTTGAAGACTGAAAAGTACTAAACTTTTTCAATAGACAATGTCTAAGTTGCTTTCTTGGTTCCCATATATTTAAGGGTATAAGAGATGCATTTATCAAAAAGGGAGCATTAAAATGTATTGCTAAGTACATATTATAGGTGAAAAGTTGATTTCCTATTTACCAAATATTTAAGGTTATAATAGTTGCATCTACCAAGCCATTCATGGCACAACGTGATGGCAAGTCGTGGCATTTTTTATATGGCCACCAAGGTTCAAACCCCCATTGAGTCAACATGCTCGCAGGCTTTTAGCCCCCACTATGCCAATGTGCTTGTGGGCCTTGTATGCTGGGCCAATAAACTCGCAGGTCTCAACCATCAGCATTAATGCAGTGTGTTCATGCCAAGGGGATGAGAAGTTCATAGCTCAAGTCAAAAGCATTGATTTATCAAGAAAATAGATCCATTTACCAAAACAGAAACAGTAAAGTTTAATTGCTACATGTATGTTATGGGTGGAATGATTTCATCTGTAACATGATGAGAACATAGAGAGAAAAACTTAATAAGTGACAAAATGTATATAGATATGCCCAACTGTTATATGGAATGCTATTGTACCTTCTTCTATTGTGTTAATGCCCGGAAGAACTTTCTCAATACTCTCAGCCTCTATCATTTGATAAAAGGAATTGTACCAATTGACAGCCTGCAAAAGCTCAAACGATTAAACAATTCTGTGGTCAATCTTACAGCATGGCATGGCTCAATTCCAGAACTTTGTCCACTATAAGAAATTCATGACTAGAAACTTCACTTGTGTAGTAAATGCATTTGAATAGAAAAAAGACAAATTCATTTCCAAAAAAAAAAATTCAAAAGTTGTCTAACAAGTATCCTGGTGAAAGATTCACAGGAAAGTCTCTAGAACACTAGATTATACATTTCTTCATATTCGCACAAAAAAATTACAATTATTGACATTACTAAGCATTTTTTAGTTTCAGTAAATTAAAATCAGAAGACAATGAGATAAGGGCTCCTGCACAGTAAAAATTATTGATCAGTTGGATTTCACTGGTTGATGGTTTATTCTGTAATAGAATATAGCTACTTTTGGTGATAATTAATGTCAGTTGATGAGTTTCAAAATTTGTTCAATATAATTGTAGGATAAGTACATACTTAATCACTTCTTTTAAATCTTTTGAAGATATGCAAATCTTATGGTGCCTTGAATTTGTGTTAGAAGTCCCAAGACAACTAAAGAGATGAATATTGGACCGTTATGATTTTGATATGTGCTCAACAACCAAGTGTAGCCCCAAATTTTGAACTTCTCAATGAGATATGTTCTGGGAAGCTCCAAATATGTTGGATTCAAGTCCCATTCTGGTTCAAGTGACAATTAACAATTTTATAGATCTATACAAATAGGGCACAGGCCTGAAGGTATATATAGAGTTCTACTTAGCTGTGGGAGATGTGAGACTGTAGGTGGCCACAGTTATTATGTATGAGTTTGTTTGTATAAAAAGAAAATAGCATTATCTAGTCTTCCCATTCATGTGTCATGTCAGTTAACCCAAAGCCAGCCAGGAAGACCCATCAAATAGATCCCCCAGCCTTGTGGGAGAATCAAATTGAATTTTGACAGAGAAATGTGAGGAAACCTGGGGTCCAGAGCTCGCTGTTCCCTAAGGGATTGGCAAGGGCAAGTATTATGGGCTGCCTCCTAAAAACTGGCAGAAGGAACAAACAATGAAGTGGAGGAACAAACATTATTACTTGACCCCCAAATACGCATCAAGAAGTAATAAAAGAGATAATTATAGAGGGAGACTCGGTGGTAATAAATAATTCAATCAAAAACAATAACTCATCTAGTTGGAGGATCAAAAACATCATGGAACAAGTATGGCAACTAATAGAAAAGGTAAATTCTTTCACTATACAACATGATTAGGAAACAAACTAGTCAATTTTTTGAAATTTTTTGCCATAGATAACTCAGAATTCAAAATCTTAAGCTGAAGTACATCTACTTGGGCAGAAATTAGTGTGGCAATTCTTGAGTTACACATCATCTTAGAAAGGGAAGATGCAGTTGTTATGCTTATCCTCCTTCACTTGTGCGAGAGGTCGCAGGTTAACGCTCACACATGGATGTTGACACAGGATTAGTAACAGCTGATGTACCTAGGCCCCACCATAGAATAATTCGATGAAAAGCAAGGAGTTATATCACACAAACAAGGTTTTTCCAGCAAGCTGGCAAGAACAAGATTACTTCCTCCTAGAAGGAATACGTGCAGAAAGGCAACATCATTGGTAGCATGTGAAACAATTTAAATACTAGCCAACACTTTGAAGATATTGCATAAGTTTTCAGTGCAAAGTGGTTCCCATTTAGCAATGAATCTAAGGGTCTATATCAACCTCCACAAATGGGAAAGGACAAGTGTAGCCAGGTTCAACTTAAAATGTCTCCAAGAAGTTTTTATTATCAATTCATGACACATGCAAAGCACCATTAGGAAAGTCATCAGCCCAACTATGCTTCATGAATTCCCCAAAGGATGCCTCAACAGCATGGTGAAATTAACTTTTCTATACTGAGAGACAAAGGACTACCATGAACCTTAGCAAAAGAATAAATCAAAAATATCTATATCATGGAGCCAAGACTATCAAATGCCATTGCAGGATATGATGTCGAGGCAAGTGATGCAAACATTGGTGGTCTTTTATCTTGGAAAGTCCCCACCAAATCAGCTGATGCAAATATCATTCTCGCAGCCAGAAATGGCTTAATCACAGGATCCCTAGGTGAATTGGAGACAATGATGGGGATCCACAGGAAGGTCTTGTGTGCATGCAAGCTGGAACAATTAAAAAATGTAATCAACACTATCTTCCTTCTATGTAAGGTTGTTGCACAAGACAAGGCAAAGGAAATGGAAGCAGAGATGATGGTGGTCAAGCTATAGCAGTAGTAATTTATTATAAATGTATTATGAACTATATTGGGTTTACCCTGCAAATCATGCTTTGTTTGCCTATTCAGGTGGCAGCAAAGGTTTTTGTATAAATTTTGATAATATATAAAAGAGAGTGGCTCCCTTGGCCACACTTACACATCAAACAAAAAAGACATTATATAGTCCAAGTTATCAATATGTATAACAAGACAAAGGCAACTGATCCAAACTTCAAGAGAGTAGAGCAAGCTATTTCTTCCTTGGGCAATGACAGCCATGTTGGAAGTGGAAACGACCATCTTGTCATGGGTTGATGGCCATGGAAGGCTGAGTAGGTGCTACTTGTGACTAAACTCCATGCATACCTGCCATTTTGGAGCTCTCTCCTCGATCACTCAAAGTCTTTGGAGAGGCTAAGATTTCAACTTGCTCTTGGATAATCTCCACTATCCAGCATCATGTATTTTTTGATAACAGCGAGTTGATTGCAATGTTCATGATTGTCAATGATTATTATACATTTTTTTATGAAAAGGAAAATTGGCCGTTTTGAAACTTAGAGCTTTTGGAAATTGGATAGAATTAGGACACATTATTTCTTTTGGAGTGGAGGTGGTTTGATTTGCTTGCTTGGGTTGAGCCAGCTTTATTTGCTAGCCTACAAATGTCATCAGATCATTCCCCAACTGCTTTTTAATCCATTTTCAGTTGTGTTGAATGGATGCAACTGAAGAACATTTTCTGTTATCTTTTCCCCTGACCAACTAATGCAATGGCAGGGAATTGGGATAATGCCATTAGTGCTGCATTAGTACAAATGATGTGCTATATCAGATATAATAGAATGTTAAACATCATGTTCGGCTACACTTTGTACACACAAGCATTTATTGCTTATACTAATGCTGAAATAATACCACATTAGTTACATCCAAAAAGTAAATTTAATTTACAACCACCGATTTAACATCCCCAAACAGTATTAAATACAAGTATGCACTCACTGAAATGTGTACCATCCAATTCTTAAAACTCCATAAATTCATTCTTCCTACATTTGACGAGGGTACACTAAACCAATCTGATGGAGAAGAAAAATTAAAAGAAGAAAGGAGAGATCACTATCAAATCTGTTCTGCAATCAAATCACTGTCCAAAGGGGTCAAATCGTCGTTGACATGAAAGGCATTGTCCAAAGGGCTATCAAATTGTTGTTGGAGGACTTTGGAGAAGGCTGACTGTAGGAAGGCTAAATAGCTATCAAAACTGTCAAATCATTATCAAAAGGGGGTAGTCTGAAGGTCTGGGAATAACTGCTGTAGAGTCAATGGGTAGAAATCAGAAATCAACACACAACATCTTGTATGGACAGCTCACATCAGGTTGTAAAAAAATAGTATAGAACAATATGGACTGAGTTACATCTTTTGGGTTTTAAATGTGTTTAAATCTAAAATAATCAATCTAATATTCTGCTATTATTGAGCAAAAAAGTTGTGAAAATCCCTACATTCTAATTGGTATGCAATTTTTTATCAAGCTTTGGAGGTTTTCCTGTAAACCCTAGATTACATTGTCATGGCCAATGTTCAAAATCTGGTTTTGTTTGAAGCCCGAAAATTGACAAGCCAAAACTTTAATGTTTTAAGGCACAAATTACTAACCATTGATAAGTGTGGAATTATGAAAGGATAATCCTCAAAACAAATATAAAAACAGCTTGAAAATCTTGCAGATTTCAATAAATTTTATTAAGAACCTTGTTATTGTTAAATTTATCCTTTATGATGACTTGATCACAAAATTTCAAAATACCACTCTTGCTAGTGATCTTTGGGAGAGTATGAAAAACAAATATCAAACTTTCCAATGTTCCACGGGAATGCATACCCACCCCCCAAAATACCCACATTTCTCTTATGGGGACGTCCCTGGGACATGAGGACATGGAGGGGATATCCCCCAACTGTCCCACCACCGCCATGCAAGTCTTGGGGAAAAATTTAGGATGTCCCCCTCAAGGAGGGGATGTTTCCAAGATGCCCCTTGGTTTGGGGATGGCTTGGGGACTTCAAGATGTTCAAGAGACTTCGAGGAGACTCCCAACCATCCTAGGGATTTCCAAGAGTCTGCCATGGAAAGAAAATAAAAAAGTCAATATTTTAAAAAAATCAAAAAAGTATTTTCAACTTGTGTGCCACAAACCTTAACCCTAATGGTCTATGAGCTCCACCCAAAGCCTAAGCACTCACAAAAAACTTATAAATAGGCATCTAACTTCTAAGCCTTATTCCAAATCACTCCTAAGTTTCACAATTAGTATTGCAAAAAATGAGTGATAAAATTGTGAAAATGACATTTGCCATGTAGGTTTGTGAGGTTTTGAAGGCCTTAATTTGTGTTTGGCGGCAGGGACTCCATCCCTCAAGCCTGCCCTATAATTTGATAGGGAACGCACCAAGGGTGTTGCCCCCAAACCCCACAAGGGGTGCTGCCCCTTGACCCTGTTGGGGGTTCTACCTCTAGACTCCTGTGAGGGGCACTACCCTCCAATCCCTACTAGGGGATTCTCCCCCAAACCTCCACCCACCATTGTTAATATTCAAAGGAATCATTTCCATGTTTTTAATGTTTATTAGTTTAAAAATTAAACCTTAGTATGCCAATTTTTCATTTGCAATTCTTATACTTATTCCTTACACGTCTTTTTATAACAAATTATTCAAGTACTATATGTATTTGAACCATCATTTGTCATGTCCCTAGAATAATGACACTCAAATTAACCCTTCAAAATAATTATAATTGCCAAAGGCAATATTATAATTATGATAAATGCTAAGTATGGACGATCTAAATGTTTCCATAATCATAATATTGATAATTTTAATATCATTCCAAATATAATTATTATTCCCATTTAAATATTATAATAATCTAAAATAAAACATTTAATAATTTCGTAGTAATAAATAAATAAATACATAAGAATAAGAAAACGTGAACATAAAAGCACACCCTTATCGAGTCTTTTGATTATAAATTATCAAAAGACATTTACTTAAATTATTCGGAGGCACACAATATTTTCATGTGGGACATTATAGAATATTACATGGATAAAACAGCGATGAATATAATATTAATTTCTTAGATACCTTTGACCCTTAACATTATCGCCACTCCAGCACTTCAATGTGGATATTTTGTGTCTTCACGCTAATGAAGAGGGAGATTCAATAATCATCTTCAGACTTGGAGGCGTCTTCAAGCAATACCTAGCCAGTGGATTGTTCCGTGATAATCCTCGCCCTACACATACATACATTATGTAGAATAGCCTCGATAGTCATGTGTTCAAAGAGGCACCGATATCTACCTTCCTCCAGCGCCCAGATTAACCATCAAATGAGGAAATGATCAACATTTCTAATAATGAAGAAGACAACAAAATTGGCAGCAGTTTTCCTCCATCTCTAAACATTTTCATCGGCTCCTAATGCAATGGCCATTACTTATGAAACGACTCCCTTAGACTAGCCTAGGGACACATCCCGTCCTTTCAGCATATCGGGTATAAGGGCAAGTGATTGAGAAGGGAGAGAGGGTACTGTTGGAATAGATATCTTCAGGCAATCTAACCGCAGTGTTCTCCCCCGAGTATTGATGGAGGGATAAGAGAGAATTAAAAGAAGCATGCAATAGAACCTACATAGGGATCAATCAGGTGAGAACTATCACTTAGTCTTGGTATTTAGTCTCCATAATTTCTGGCATAGAATAATGGCAAGAGTATTTGGTTTTATCATCCATCAGTGTATTACTGTAGAGTTACAATATTTACCATATAAATAATGCCCCGTGTATAATCCGCACCTGGGCGCATGCCTGGTGCGCCTGGCACAACACTATTAAAGATTTCTTAACTGAATAATCCTAGATTGGGTCTGGCCAAACTTGTAATGTTACCTATCTACGGATAATGGCTCGAACACTCAGCCCTGAGATTACATTGAACATACCTGGGAATGATATGGGGTCATTTGATCAAGAGCATGACTCATCTTACAGGTGGAAAGAACTTAAAAGAGAAATTATTACTGCTGTATATTAAATTATCTGGTTTTGATGAACTAGCCCCATTGTATTGTATTATGATCAATAATGCTTAATATAAGTTCCTGTCTTTCTATTCTTTAACATAAGTCTCTGCCTTCTATGAAATTCTCTTTGGTAGCATAATAAATATGTAAATAGTTTGCCAATGTCTGAATGTCTATGATTCATATCAACTGCCTTTTATCTACCTGCTAGGAGAAGTTAGTCATCACCTAAGTGGTTTGTCTATAAACCCCATCTAGGTTCCGCCCCGTTGGCCTGAAGCAAGGGTTGGGTATACTGCCCCGTTGGCCCGATGCAAAGGTTGGGTCATGGAGGGATGGGGGTTCCACACATGTATATTGCCCCGTTGGCCTAAGATAAAGGTTGGGCAATAGAAGGTGGTAGACCGCTGGCCCCTTAGGGACTCTCCTCTCCTGACAAGTTGGATGCTTTTTGTATGTTACAATTTGCATATTACTATATCTGATATTTTGGATACTAGATATTAAGGCTAACACACAAGAATCTGGATGTGTTTCCACATGATGTAGCAGGTGTTTCACAGTCACAAGGGAATCTTTGGGAGGGAATAGAGACTTGTAACCCCTTCTCCATCAACACTCTAGGACCAGCCAGGTAAGGGACATTACACTCTTGTGACCCTGTTGGGGGCTCTACCTCTAGACTCCTGTGAGGGGCACTACCCTCCAATCCCTACTAGGGGATTCTCCCCCAAACCTCCACCCACCATTGTTAATATTCAAAGGAATCATTTCCATGTTTTTAATGTTTATTAGTTTAAAAATTAAACCTTAGTATGCCAATTTTTCATTTGCAATTCTTATACTTATTCCTTACACGTCTTTTTATAACAAATTCTTCAAGTACTATATGTATTTGAACCACCATTCCACCACCTTGCCGCCCCTACACCGCTATCCCCCTACTGTCCCCAAACTTAGGCCCTTGGTCCCCTCTTGAAACCTGTCCCCTTGCTCCCTATCAAGAAATTCCATGGAACAAAGTAAAATAATTAATTATATAAAGTCACTCAAGCTTAGAACTTAATTTAATTATTTTAAAAATTTTGCACAACTACCAAAGTTATAGAAAATAATAAAATAGCCAAAATAGGAATTATAACCCACCATCAATACTCTGAGTACATAAGAATTGATCCATGTGCAATTTGGCATTTTCTCAAGATGACAAACTTCTCCAAGAAGTGTGGAGTGCTCCTAGAATGTCGTATTTGCACATGGTTGGTACCATTATACTCATATAGGCTCCAAGAGCTCTCTACCAATGTTAAATACCTTCCCCACAATGTTGGCTCTCTCCAAGGAAGTTGGAGATTTCCAAAGATGTTGGAATCTTACAAGACTCGAACTCACCTCAGACTCAACAAGCTGATTTTTGACTCAGACTTGAACTTGGCTATAATGGCCTACCCTGTTCTGAACTTTGCTCACCCAGTTTTGAAACCCTTTTTTTTTTTTTTCAATATCATCAGTTGTTTTGATTTTTGCTTGGAAACTACTTAAAGGTTTGTTCAGTGTCGCAATATGAATTAACCAATAAATAATAATTCGATGATTCATAAGCTAGAAGTGATTATTACAAACTTAAATAATTTTCTAGAATTTTATAAATCAATTATAACTAAGCATTGTTGTCCTTTCACTTTACCCCACTAGCCAAACATTCATACATTAAAGGCATATGTATCTTGCGGAAATCATCATTCATAAAGAGCAAAGACAACAACTGTGTTCCATTTAAAATATGTTGTTAAATACCGGGCATAATATATTATTAGCTAACCTTATACAGAAAACCAATTGCTTGGGAATGAACACCTATTTCAATATAATCTCCAACTTTAGGAGGTCACACCAATAGGACTATCTGACTTTCATGACCAGGTAAAGCCCGTTCCATGCCAACACACAAGTTTGAATTTTTAACTTGCCTGTTAGTCTTTCAAAAACTCAGCATAAGGACTCCACATCACAGAGGTGTTCGCAAAGAAATTGCGGTAACTTCAATGCCTCCTTCACTTGATATAAACCTTCCACACATACACGATCCCTCAGAAATTGATAATGTTCCAGTCTAGAGGTCGTCGCTTCTTAGAAATTGGTGGCACTTATTTTTGTCACGATTTGGATATGAAATGTATATTTTATTAATGTTTCCCTTCAGAGCCTTGGAAACTGTTGGTGTTCCAAATCATCAGATCAAATGAATCCTAAAGATTTAGCCAATTTCTTATATTCAGACTCACAGATGGATTTGGCCAACTGACGGGAAATGGGATTAGCACACATTTCCCCTACACTTTAGGCTCTGTAGGACCTAGGGGGGTGACCCTTTAGCAACACCTAATGATTTAGACACACAATTAACAGGATATTGCTTAACAAATAATGCTCTCATAGAATTATGCTGAGAAACCTAAAATATCACTCAACATTGGCTAAGACATGGAATGAGTTTCATTAACCAACATGAAGAACATGGCAAACACATAACCCAGAATATAGAATTAAAATGGTTTTTGATTTAATAATTTGGGACCAAACTGAAAACAGTAGAAGCATTAAGATTGACCAGTGCCAAAAAGAGGGCAATGGAGTCACATAACTAGCATCTCATACTACAATGTTGAACATGTTCTGAAGATCTTTTGTAATTGTTATCACATTATGACAACAAGACCACTAAAGCTTTATCTGGTAATCATTCTTTACAAATCCACCTGAAACACAACACACCTGTCACATTTGTTGACGCAATTACACTATCCCCTGAATAATAGGCAATAATAAGTTCAGCTGGAACTTATTAAAGCAATTACATCACTCACAGAAAAGAAGGCAACAACTATTGCAACTCAAATGCAGCAAATGTGCATGAAAAAACGCAGATAATCTTTGATTATTGGATTCAAAAGAGTTTTACATCTCAGCCATGGAGACAATTATCAGATAAAATATAAACATGAAAGCATAATCCAGAACACACACTTCAAATTTAATGACTTAATTACAATTCTCCCTAGCTTTACAGTTCTACCCAGAGCTTCTGTCTGACTTGTAGAGCTTTCAAAAAATTTGGAACCCCTTTACAATGAGAGAAGAAAACAATAAGAAGAAGAAGGTTGAGCCCTAAAATTAGTTTGATGACGACACTTGGCAGCTTCCTTCTTCAATTTAGAATCTGGAACCTTCATCTGTTTTTCCCTCCTCTGCAATAACAAATTTTTCCTTTGTATTTTGCCTTCATTCTTCAACAGCAAATTCACTCCTTCGTGAAAATATTTTATCTTCATTTTACCTGCAAGTGAAAAATGGCTCTGTTCTCCCGTTAAAATCCTTTATTCCCCTTCATGCTACATTGTGCCCTCTTTAAAATGTGCCCAGCACAAAATAATTCACTTTATACTCCCAGCAACATTTTACACGGTGAATATTTATTCACTTTGCCAAGCAAAACAAAAAATGCCCATGCATTTCACTTTACATGCCCCTCTTTAAAATTTCACTCACCGGGCACACTTAACTTCACTTTATATTCAAAATCTTTTTCCTTTAAATGTGAAAGGCCCTTAAAAATTTACGAGGCAATTTATCTTTAAAATCTCCATTATTTAAAATGCGAAGGCATTTGAATATTATGTCGGGTCCCTTTTAATTTTTACTTTAATGCTTTTTCCTTTAAAAGTAGGCTTTAAAATATTGCAATATTGGGAAACAAAATTTTACCCGTGCCCCCATTTATAAAAGATTTTTACCCATAATTAAAAACTTAGCTCTTAAAAGATTCATCGGGCATTAAAAACATTAAACCTAACTCCTTCATGGGCAAGTTGCTTTTGCTGGGACCACCACCCACGTGATTCTTTCTCGCACACCTCGCAGGGATTTGGAAGGCATTATTTTAATGTGGCGGGGTTTGCGAGCAAGTGTAGAGATTCACCCACGTTCAAACTTTAATGACGGTTGCTGATGTGCTTTGTGCCCTAAATCGCGTCCTTTGGGTTCGTGCTCTGATGCTGTTCATGATCATGGCAGTGAGCAAAATTGTGTACAAACAATTTTGACACATTTTCACCGTATGTGCGAAATGCTTCCTTCAACTGGCATGATGGCTGCATTTCCTCCTGTGTAGCCCTTTTTAAAAGTTTCCTCTCCATACAAAATTTCTCAAACAATTTTGAAACATTTGACTGCAATCGCTAGCTCCCCCTTTGTAAAAATTTCCTTTACAACATCAAATTGACTCCCTTTCAGCTAACATGGTAGCCCCATTCACATTGTGCAGCATCAATTCATGATCTCAATGACAACACTCTACAAAGAGTTGTTTAGCCTTCACAAGATGAATTGCCGTGACTTTATTTTGCTCAAAAGTTTCCTCAAGCAATTCGATACTTCTTAACTGTAGGCTCAAACAATCCCTGTGCAACGAAAATCAGTGCAAGATTTACTCACCATCGTTGATCGCCCATATCAAATGGGACAGACAAATCAAAACAACAATTTTTTGTGCAGCCGTGAGTACTGTGAGTGTCATGAGTGCCGCCTTTGAACCAATCAAAAGCAAGAATTAAACTTGCTTGGATTAAAAACATTTGAAAGTGCACTTTATGTTTCTCCTAAATTCCTTTTTTTATCCTTGCAGAATTTTTAAAATATCCATAATATTTCAAATATGAACATTTGAAACATTAGGAAAATTTGTGGCTTCTAATTACACCTGCGGGCCATTTGAAGAAATTTATTTGTGGGCAAACCGGGACACTTGGAGCCGTGAAAATTTGCGTAGGATCATAATCAATTATTTAGAGAAAACCCATTTCCTTAGATTTTGCCCAGCCCTTAAAATTCAGGTACCTCCTTTGTAAACTGGCCCCCGGGACGTGCTTGCCACAATAGAAGTATATTAAAATAATGTACCAAATGAACTCCGTTTTTGATGAAAATGGAGTTGTAGACATTTCAAACCAAAACAAGAAATGGGTTGTCCTTATATTTACAAAGTTTGATACTTTTCGGAACACAATTTTTGGCATTGTCACGATAAAAAAAATGATCAAATAACCCATCAAAACTTATCCTGAGACCCTGAAACTGAGTAGGCATGCACACATTTGATCCAAGAATGGAGTACAAGAGACGGTTTGGCAAAAGACATCCTAAGGTGCAAGATATTAATCAACAAAGTTGCTTACTCAGACTTTTCTGCAATTGCACCTATTTAAAAACACTCAGGGCTCCCAAAGTCACCATTTTGAAAAAATACCAAATCAACTTCTAGGGAGCTGCCACTGGAGACATTAGATCATTTAGGTATGCTGAGTATGCGTGCAAAAGGGATTTACTTGAATCATCATCCTTCACGAGATATTAGGGGTCAAAGTTGACCACCTTGAAACACTATCAGAAATGCAGATGTAAAACTGAACAAACTGCATTTGCTTTTGATCTCGAAAAAATAGCAAATTAGATCATGAGGCTCTAAAATCTAAGATGGAAGTACACTTTGGTATGAAAAATGGAGAGAAACAATCATTTTATCTTGGCGATCAACCATTTGTGAAATATTAAACTGAACAGGAGGCCACCTTGCAAAACTGAAAGTTTGCAAACAGCAGAAAAGTTCCAAAACCCTCCAACTTCGCTTTTCAAAACCTTGACAAAACTTATCGTGGGAAGCTGAAAATTGACACACACGTTCACATATGTCACATGAGTAGGTCCACCAAGGGGTTTGGCTTGAAAATCAATAGGATCTGAAATATGACCCTCCAAAGTAGGTCATTTAGGCAGATTTTTCAAGAGTGCCTCTAAATGTGTAGAAGCAAAATTTGCAATATAAGCACTTCAAATTTGCAAAATTTGAGAGTGCCATCAGAAACTAGTCGGGCCTCTAGAATTATGAGTCTCGAAATTCTAAATTGTAATACCCAATCACACTTGACACACGAACTCTTCATATATTCGTCTATATTTTCCGTAGAAATATTAAATCATCCTCCCGCCTTATTATCATGCCATCGGTTCAATAAGAGCTTAGTCACCACCTTACCATTATCAAGATTCGGGAGTTGTTATCTATGAATAGTGACTTGACTCTTTATTTAAATTAATTCCCAAAACTCACATGGGAACATCAATTAAAGTCGGCTTCATTAATCAAGCTACCCATTAACCTTGTATCTGCAGCTAACAATAAATTGTTCGAAGACTAAGAAATATGCTTAAGGCCTCGAACTTATTTATCTCCTGTCGCCACTTCCAAGCAAATAGACTCCACGTCAAACACAGTAATCGCTCCAAATAGACTCCACGTCAAACATAGTAATCGCTCCCTTAAAATATATATCCTTTCAAACCACCAAGCCTTAATAAGGAGTTAATATATTTGCTTTCAAACAGCCAAGCCTTTATAAGCCACGATATCCTTGCAATAGAAAGTAACAACGGTTGCAATGAATAAGACATTTCTTGATCCTTAATTTTAATGGCAGCTAACCCTTATTTTAATTTCCACGATATCATACAACGGTTCAACTTCCCATTATACGCATCACTACTCGGGCTTAAGCAAAGACTCTTATTTAACACTTCCCTGAAAGCTCCAAGCCAATCTAGAATAGCCTACGGTAGTCATAAAGTCATGAATTTAATATATGATTATATAATCCACTCAAATGATGCAGTATCCATCAACTAATAAATTTTGGACCCGTGATTATTTTCCAGCTTTAGCGTATTCACATGAAAAATACTCAAGAACTGGCATCGGCTTTAATTAGTGCATTATACAAGTCTCAACTTCACCAGAAATGCATACCATTCACTTTTTGCCTTTCCTTGTGGTGTGGCGATCAGAGTAGCTATTATGCTTGCTTAGGGGAAAACGACTTTCATATCAAATTTCTTGTTAACGACAACTCTGCTTTTAATATGACATTTATTGTAGAGTGCAGCGTCTAATTTAATTTTTTGTGTTAATAAGTATGGCATCAGCTTTTAGAACATTATTATGGCAACCTTAAATATTGAAGTGTCTGATTAACAAATCACGACAACCTTCGAACCATACACAATTCTAAACCAATCCTTTGACAATCTATATACCAAAGAATGGTTCAATACGTATATTTTGAGAGCGTCAACTCACTTTATATTTCCAACTTGGTATATTTCAAATTCTCTAACTCTGTTGCTCTTCATCTCAAAGGAGCTACTGATTTAAATGCCCACAATAGCTTACAAAAATTGTTACTTCCGACAAATTAGAAGCACAATCAAATGGAATTAAAATCTTTCCTGCAACTCAAAAAAATATACCTTATCTTCCAGTCAATTTCTATAGGTTTACCAATTTTGCCTTGCTTGGCAAGACCTCGCAAAATTGAAATAACAAACCCTTCGATTTCATTCTTAAAAAAAACCAAAAACAGTTAATAACCTACGTAGCTTCTGTCTGAAACCACCTGCTATCGACTAGGAAAGATGTTCCACTTCCGCAACCGATGTTCTTTGTGAAAGTTTTCATCCTCACAAAGCTTGTTGGTGAACTCTATTCAACCTGCAAATATCTGTTCTCTAAATCCAAAACCAGCATGTCTGCAAAAGACGACTCCAAAACCTTTATTCTCCTCCTTGTAACTCCACCTTCTTGAATTCTCACCTTTTTGCTTTTTTTTCCAATTTAATTATTTTTTGAATTCACCCCAAAAGTAACTTAATTAATTTAATTTAACTTGTTCCAAAAATTAAATTACTTTTGCATAGCATTAAAATGATTAATTTAAGTTGTCTTTTAATACAATCATTTTTTCAAAACTTCAAATTAATTATTTAATTATATGCCGACTCAATAAAATTGGGGACATTACAACAGCACCCTGACTCAACAAATTGAAAAACCCAAGATATTTAGAGATTTTTAACGATCTAAAACTTCTTTCATACACCCTTTAATAAGTAAACCTTAAAGACACAATAACCTCATCAAATAGAAGCTACTTTGATCACATATACAAGTATGCATCGATCAAATAAATATAAATGCAAATTTTAACTGAAGGAAATAACACATTTCGATATATAAATATTGCCAACTGTATACAAAACTCATGAAATATGAAATCCATGGCATCAAAAAAAATATCAAAACTAAACTATAAGTCTATGGCTTAGAGGAGCTTGCATTACTCATCCCAACATTACGACAAGTCATGCACTAGCGTCTAAGATAGGTCCTGGATGATGATGTAGCCGTGATATTTGTTTGTGTCTCAATGATTGGTGTGTATATTCAAGTGAGGAATTTATTATTAAATTTTTCTTGAAGCCTTCAACACTGCATGTTTTGTTGTCAAGCTCATTACCAAAGAGGAATGGTTTAAGTAAAAAGATAAACAGTTATGTTCTAGTTTTACCTTAGCTAGGATGCTAATAGATGGGATTGTTCTATGAGTTGTCTATGTAGGGCATGATTGATACATTTTTACATTATGAAAATGGCATTTCTTGCTAACTATGACTTAACCTATATTCAGCGGTACAATGATTGTAGCATGCCAACTTTGCCTATGGTCATCCTTGTATACTAAACAAGTTGTCCAATGAATGAAATAAGATAATCTTTGATTGTGGCTTTGACTGTGAAGATGCAAAGATTTGCAATAGGGTATATGTATTTTGTAGGTTTTATGATCATGATTCGTCATTGGCCTATTACTTGCTTAGACTTATAGTTTGATGGGGGTTTGGGGGCAACACCCTAATGGGGTCAAGGGGCAATGCCCCTCACGAGGGTTTGGGGGCGGCTCCCCTAGCAGGGTAAGGGTAGCGCCACCAAGCCCAAATTAAGACC
>CM021105.1:390049874-390193667 GCA_007115665.2 Sequoiadendron giganteum
TTGACAAGTCTTGTAACATTGGCTTGAATGTGCCAAAAACAAACATTACACATAAGTGACTAGCAGAGACCATTAAACTAGTTTAATTCTTGTAGACTATTTGGGATGTAAAAAGGGAATAATTAATCAATTAAATTAAGTTGTTCAAATAAATCACTTTTCGCTCGACTTACATTTAATTAATTATTTATATAAAGTTGGACAGTTTAAATTAAAAGTGACTTCCATGGGGACCAAAATATAAAGTTAAATTATAAAGTCACTTTAGGTAGCAAAATAAAAAGTTATGAAAAATAGTATTTTATTATTTTTTAAAGTGTATAGAGAGAAGAATTGCAAGGAGAAAGTTGATTCTTAAAAAGTTATTTGGTAAATACCCTAGTTTGGAGAGTGATCAACTATTCATCTCTTGCCTTAGGACCAAAATCCTACGGCGAAATTGGCTTCGAGGACAAAAACCCTCTGAGCCAACTCATTGTGGATTCATACAAGATTCACAAGTGTGTTGATTGATTAGAAGATTTGAGAAGGTTTGGTCATTGACAAAGGAATATCATTTTGAAGGGATAGAAATGAGACTTCTTGAAATTTATTTGCCTACAAATCATTTGGGAGCACAAAGATGAATTGGTATGTGAAATCATTGATAAGATTTATGATTTCTTATTGCCGGTTGAGTCATTTCATGAACAAGTCATGCCAAATGGCAAACCATAAGGCAGTCACCAAAAATGTATAGGGGTGTGGGAAGCTTATTCGTTGGTTTCTTTTGAAAAGAAATTTTATTATTTATGGTATTGCCTATGTTTCTCTTCTGGACAAGTTTGAAGAAGGGGCATGAAGAAATTACAATGAGACGCTGCAATATTTAAGCTGATTTTTTAAAGCGCAAACTTCCAGATCCTAGTTAGCAAATTTGGACACCATTTTTGCTGTTCACAGTAATCAACAGGGGCATAATCACTGCCATTTGAATCTGTTTTGGGGCAGGTTTTGATTGTGACGATCAGGATAGAAGATATGAAGGAGTGTAGTAGCTTTGAAAGTGTAATGTCCCCTTCTGAGTAGTGATCAACATTGATGGCCGTTAGCCTATTCCAGAGGCCCATAGGCTAGTTAGAAGCAGAAATTAGGGTATCCTATCATCTAGGAGGATGTTTCAGCATTTTCAAAATCTTCCATATGAAGTATTGGATTTTGGATTGTGGATTCTTTCTGGGTTTTCAGAAAGCTTTGCAATAATATGATTTGCAAGGCATTTGGAGAACTTTTCAGGATTTACTATTTTTAGTAAATTCTATTTTTGGTAGTGTTTCAGTTGGTAGCAGCACAGAGAGCTTTCCACTTCAGGCAGTGCAGTGAGTATTTTTGGTTTTGGCCTTAAGGAGCAATTTTTGGGAGAAATGAATTATTATAAGTTATAATGTTATATTTTCAATTTCTAACCCCTTGGCCTACCATTATAACTTTATGTTGTTTTAGAAAGGGGACCTTAAGGGTGGACGCCTCATTTGGAGGTTATTTAACTAAGTAGTTGAATCGCTTTGTTTAGGGCATCGTTTTCGGAGTCGAAACGATTCGGACACGGGTACGGAAATGAATCGCTTTGGAATCTATTTTTTCCCTGTGGGTACGATTCTGGATTTGGAAAACGATTCGAGCCGTTTCTGGTAATGACATGGCGATTCAACCCCATTTTTTGACCATTTTTAAAAACGCGTTTGACCATTTTTATCAAATTTCGCACATTTTAGGGCGAAAACGTTTGACGAAAACACAGATTTTGCAAAGTTTATTATTTCGTTTTTCACTTTGGCTTTTACCCGCCTGCGCCTTAGACTTTCGGTTTCCATTTTCCACGCTTGCACAAACGCACGCCAATTGCAAAGAGTTTTCTTTGACGGCAGATATAGGAAGAAAATAAATGCGACACAGGAAGAAGAGAAACCCCCGACGGCATATTAGAAATGAATAATATTAATGCTAATACTATATAGAATCTAGATAGTATAATATTATAGATTCTATAATAAAAATAGATATTATTATATTTTAGATTGAATAATAATAATATATATTTAATATTGATAATATAGTTTATAATATATGTTAAATTTTAATATATAATTTTATAAATAAATTAACAATAAATGTATTAAATAACAAATTTAAAATTGTGTAAGATTTTTTATTATTATTAATTAGTTTATATTAATGTATTAGAAATTTAGAAATTATATATTTTTAATTAATATGCTTATATTAATTTATATATTTCATTGTTTTATTAATCTCTAAAATAATAATTATTATTATTAATTATTAGTTATTATAATTTTAATTGTTTTTTTGTGTTTCATTGTTTTATAATAATATTATTAATTTCAAAAAAATATTATATATATATTATATATGCTTCATTGAATAGTTTATTATATTTTGTATGGATGTACCCGATTCCGTACCCAACCCTCCCAAAAAAATTGTTGTACCCACGTACCGTACCCACATATCTGTACCCGTGCCCGTGCCCGATTCAGCAACTTAGTTATTTAATATTTCTAAAGTCAAAAATATTGCCTTGAGGAGATGGGTGCCACCTTTGGAGAAGGATGTTATTTTATTAAAAGGACTTATTTCCTCCTTATGTGGGACGCCAATTTGAAGAAAGGAAAAAAGTGAAATTAAAATTTAAATGATTCTGGGGCAATTTGGGCACACTTTCTAGAAGCTTCTGGAGAATCACCTGAAAGTCTATAAAAGAAGGCACTTGCTCTCTCATTTCTCATCCATGAAGAAATTATAATGTTATGCTGCCGAAATGGTGAGTGGTTTGCTTCGAGGAATGCATACCTGCTAGCTTGGACTTGGTTTCTTGGTTGAAAGATAGCAACTAGCTAAGTGAGAAGACTGTTCTTTACTCAGAAGGATAGATTGAGCTTATTGTAATGGAGTCTTATGATGTTTTATAATCTCTTTTGGTGTGTTTGTCAGTTTTTCATGTTGCTGATTTGGTGCGGCTAAAGTAGGTTTTCATTCACAACTCTTTAGGCGAATTTTGTTGGCTTTTGGGTATTGGCTCATTCATTTCCTAGGCCCTTGGCATCCCGTCTTTTTGATTATCAGATTTTATCTTGCAGCCTTGAATTTTATTTTGCAGGTCGCCCTCCTGGGAGGCCGTACTTTGCCTGGCAAGAGTTTTGGAAAGTCGTGCTAAATCATTGAGCAGTTGTTGTTGCAGTTTCTTGGTCTAGAAGGGGTCGCCATCTCTCTAGGAGTCTTATGCATTTCGTTTCATGTCATTTGGAGTTGTTTTGAGTGAGTTATGAGCATTTTAGTGAGTACATTAGTTGTTGGTTTGTAGCTTTTAGTTTTCTAGTTTGATATTTCAGTTTGTAGAAGTTAGATTTTTGGGGGTGAGTTTTCATATTCAATGAGTCTTTGAGCATTGGAGATCAAATAATAACATTTGCAGCTTCTTGGACAACTTAACTATTGACTTCTTGCAGGATTCATTCTTATTGTAAAGTTGTTTCAATAGTATTGATCAGCTCATATTCACATTTTGCTATTTTCTATTGTATTCCCACTCTTAGTGGAAGAGGTTGGCTTTGCTGCCTTGTTTACTTTGTTTAAGCATTATCATTCCCACCATTGGTGGAAGAGACAGGCCTTGTCGTCTTGCATATTGTACTGGGGTCGGCTTGCTGCCCTTCTTTACTTTCAGTATTCACATTGCTGATCGGCTGAGCCGTCCATTTACTTTTTGTACTTGCATTCATATTGCTAATCGGTTGTGTCAAAACACTCCCGCTGAAATACACGGTCGAGTTGCATAAACTTTATTTTCCAACATTGTACTTCATTCAGTTTGGAGACTAACAATCCCCAGCGCCATATGCTCACACCTTGCGCAACATTGGGATCTTGGTGTACATTCTTGGCGTAGGGTTACTTTCAACAATTGATTTGATTTTGGCTAATGCTAACGGGTGCCATTGTTGAAGTGTTGTTGCAAAAAAAATTGAAAAAATTATAAGAGGGTCATTTTAGTGGTATCAGAGCCAAGATCCTGCCATCCTGTGACCATCAGAGTTTAGTTGTTAGATGAGTGACAGAGAATACAAACCATACACCCGAAGTCAGGCAAGGAATCCGCCACAATTTCCATCAGTTCCAGAGGCAGATACATTTTCAAGGGCTCTAAGAGAGACTAGTAAAGCAGTTGAAGAGACTGGTAAAGCAATTGAAGATACTGCTAAAGTAGTTGAAAACATGTCAGAATGTCCTAGACTCACCATGGAGGAAAGAGATGTTAGAGCAAAAACGAAATTTGACAATATGCTAGACATGATGTCACGCTTGCTAGCCAAATTGGATCAGCAAGTGATTCCGAACCAGCCCCAAAATCAAAACAATATTGTTGGAGAAAATAGTGATGTCAATGGAAACAATGGCAATGGGAGAAATAGACCTATGTCAATGGAAACAATGGCAATGGGAGAAACAAACCTATCGGTCAACATGAGGCCACCTCTAGAGGATTAGCCTCTAGACCATTTTTCCCCACATTCACTCAAAGGGAAGAACCACAAGCTGAGGCCGTAATACCTTTTGCAGATGATGCAAGACAAGCTTACATGGAGTTCGCCACTTTACCTCCTGATCTTAGAGACCAATGGTCCTTCAATCAATTCATGAACCAAAGTAGTAGAAGGAATGGCGGAAGAGTTGAAAACCGTGCTCTTGTGGTTCCTAGAACAAACTACCATCAGGCTCTTGGAAAGGTGACCTTGGCCCATTTTGATGGGAGTGATAAGTGTACAGCAAGGTCGTGGGTGCAGAAGCTCGATAACTACCTTTCTCTTAGACCAATGCCGGAAGAAGATGCCATAAAGTTTTCTACTTTGCACTTGGAAGGAGCTGCCCATAAGTGGTGGTATCATGGTTTGGTCACTCTTGGCCACAACCTCATTCGAACATATGATGAGTTCACCAATAGGCTGATTGAGAGATTTGACACTAAGGATCCCGAAGTGAAGTTTTGTGAGCTTGCACAACTGAGACAGCATAGCTCATTGGATGCTTACATAATTGAATTTCAAAGACTTTTTGTGATGGTGCCCAACAACACCGAAAGAAGATTAGTTGTGTTGTTTTATGAAGGTTTGATGGAGCCATTGATGGGATGGGTAAAAGCATTTGACCCACCAAGTCTTGATGAGGCCATCAAGAAAGCTAGAAGCATGGAGTTAGTTGCCCCAAAACCAAAATTTCAGTCCAAGCCCTTTTCACATAAGGAGGACAATAAGCATTTTTCAAACCAGCATAAGAAGTTCCCTCCTAAGATGGATGATGAGCTTCGTGAGAGGCTTAGAAAAGAGGGAAAATGTTACACATGCAAAGAGCCATGGACTAAGGGGCATAGATGCTACGGAAGAGGCCATTCTAATCACATGGATGCCTATTTTGATTTTGGATCAGAATCTGATCACTTGGAGCAGCGGTCTGATTTTGCTGAAAGCGAGGAAGAAAGAGATCCAGAAGAGTCTGAAGATGAGCAAGGAGGTGGGGGCACATTTTCCCAACTTTCAAGTTTTCAAAAGAACAAATCTTTCAAGGTTCGTGGCATGATTGGGAAGCATTGAATTGTTACTTTGATTGACACCAGAGCAACACACAATTTCATTGATGAAGGAGTGGTTGCAAAGAGAGGACTCAAAACTGAAGAGTTCGAAGGTTTCAAAGTTATGGTAGCGGATGGATTTCATATCTCTTGCAATCAAAAGGTTTCTAACATGTCTTTGCAATTGGGCAACCATGAAGTCAAAGATGACTTCTACGTTGTTAGTATTGGAGATACGGATGTCGTCCTTGGCATTCAATGGCTGTAATCTCTTGGAGAGATCTCTCTAAATCTGCAAACCATGGAGTTGAAGTTTCATTCAGATGGAAAGAAGGTGGTGCTAAGAGGAATGTCCAATGGAGGTCCATGGATTGTATCCTTCAAAAAGAATGGAGAGGTTGATTCGACATCATCAAGTTGAGTGGGCAGTGGAGTGTATGGTTCTACCAGCTGATCCAGTTGAGACAAAGAGGCACTATCCACCCGATGTTCAATCATTGCTCACTAAGAAGAGTAAGGTCTTTGCTGATCTACCTCCTGGGCCACCTCCTGAAAGGGGGATTGAGCACGTTATCGAACTCAACGATGAGGCCAAGCCAGTTATCACAACCCCATACAGATATCCTAAGAAGCAAAAAGATGAGATTGATAAGAACATAAGGGAGCTAGTGGAGATGGGTTTCATTTGCCCAAGTAAGAGTCCTTTTGCTTTAGTTGTTGTGCTTGTGAAGAAGAAAGATGGCACCATCCGCATGTGCGTAGACTACCATACGTTGAATCAAAGCACAATCAAGAACCAGTATCCTATTCCCAGGATTGATGAGCTCATTGATGAGCTACATGGGGCCAAGTTCTTTTCGAAGATTGATCTAAGATCGGGGTACTATCAGATACGCATGAGGGGATCTGATGTGGAGAAGACGACATTTCGATGCCATTATGGCCATTTTGAGTTTTTAGTCATGCCATTTGAGTTGACTAATGCTCCTGCTACTTTTCAGTCTTGCATGAACCAAATATTTCAGAAGTAGTTAAGGAAGTTTGTGTTGATTTTCTTTGATGACATTCTCATTTACAACAAGACGTGGGAAGAACATGTTAAGCATTTGGAGGAGGTGTTTAACATCCTTGAATCAAAGAGTTTATATGCCAAAGAGTCCAAGTGTGAATTTGGAATGAAGGAGTTGCTCTACCTTGGTCACATAATCAGTGCTGAAGGAGTGAAAGTTGATCTAGAAAAGATCAAGCCAATCGTGGATTGGCCAACTCCAGAGAACTTGACGCACTTGAAGGGGTTCTTGGGTCTTTGTGGCTTCTATAGAAGATTTGTAAAAGGCTATTCACAAAGTGTTGCTCCTCTTACTGATCTCACTAAAAAGGGAGCCTTTGTTTGGTCAGAAAAGGCACAGGAGGTTTTTGATAAGTTCAAGAAGATTATGAGTTCATGTCTAGTCTTGGCTATACCAAATTTCACCAAACCATTTGAGTTGCAATGTGACGCATCAGGAGAAGGTGTTGGTGTTGTTTTGATGCAGGATAAACATCCCATTGTGTTTGAGAGCAGAAAACTAAGAGGTGTCGAAAGGACTTACTCCATCTATGACGAGGAAATGCTTGCAATCATGCATGTGTTGGCCAAGTTCAGGCAATATTTGGTGGGGAGCAAGTTTGTTGTCAAAACTGATCACAATAGCCTCAAGCACTTTATGCATCAGAAGGACTTGAACGAAAGGTAGCAAAAGTGCGTGAGTAAGCTTCAAGCTTACGACTTTGACATTGAGTATGTTGAAGGCAAAAACAATATTGTGGAAAATGCACTATCTAGAAGGCCTCATTTGAGCTCATTGTGTGAGCTTACCGCTGATTGGAAGGAGTTGTTGCTTGCTGATTATGCCAAAAACCAATTTGCAACCACCATTGTTGAAGGTACTTTCCATAATGAAAGGTACAAGGTGGTTGATGGTTTGATACACTACAAAGGGAGAATTTTTCTGGTACCTGAATCCAAGCTCAAAAGGAACATTTTGCAGACTTTCCATGACATTCCACTTTCTGGTCATCAAGGTTATTTCAAGACCTATAGGCAAATTCGGGAAAGATTTTCGTGGAAGAGGCTGAAAGAAGAGGTCTTGTGCTACATCAAGGAGTGTCACACTTGCCAAATGAACAAGAATGAGCATACATTTCCAGCTGGTTTGCTGCAACCTCTACAAATTCCCAATAAAAAATGAGAAAGCATATCGATGGACTTCATCACGGGGTTGCCAAGGGCTCAAGGAAAAGATTGTATCTATGTTGTGGTTGATAGATTAACCAAGTTTGCTCATTTCTTTGCCATTACTAGTTCATTTTCAGCAGCTCAAGTTGCAAATTTGTTTTTTCATGAGGTGTTGAGATTGCATGGGTTGCCGAAAAATATTGTGAGTGATAGGAACAGCAAGTTCCTAAGCACCTTTTGACAAGAAGTTTTTAGATTGAGTGGTACGATGCTCACTCCAAGCACTAGTTATCACCCTCAAACTAATGGACAAACAGAGATTGTGAACAAGTGGTTGGAGGGCTATCTCAAAAATTATGTTTCGAAGCAGCAAAAGGCTTGGGTGAGATGACATCATTTTAGGAGAGTATTGCTACAATTCATCCTTCCACATGTCTATCAAGATGTCTCCATTCATGGTGCTCTATGGATATGAGGCCCCTAGCTTTGCTGATTTGATGTTTGGTGATAGCAAAGCCCCTCAAACAAGGGATATGTTCCACCAGAGTCAAGATGTTTTGAAATCTTTGAAGAACAATCTTCAGATAGCACAGAATCAGTAGAAGTCGTAAGCTAATCAACAATGTGTTGAGTGCACATTTGAGGTTGGTGACATGGTCTATCTTAGACTCCATCCTTACAAACAGTCTATTCTCAAGAGGAGTGGAGCGGAGAAACTCAAGCCACGTTTCTATGGGCCGTTCAGAGTCATCAGGAGAGTTGGTGCAGTGGCGTATGAGTTGGAGCTACTAGTGAGTAGCAAAGTTCACAATGTCTTCCAAGTGTCTCACCTCAAGAAGGCACTGGGGCACAATGTTGCTTCTTCAAATTTGCCTCCATTGGATGAGGAGAGACAATTAGTTTTGATTCCACAAGAGATCATTGATTCCAGATAACGCTCTTTCATGAGAAGGACAATCAAAGACTATTTGGTGAAGTGGAAGAATTTGCCTCTTGAGAATGCTACTTGGGAGAATGAGGAGATTTTGCAGTATCTAGACTTGTGATTGCTTGAGGGCAAGCAATCTTGGGGAGGGAAAACTATAATGTCCCCTTCTCGGCAGTGATCAACACTGATGGCCGTTAGCCTATTCCGAAGGCTCGTAGGCTAGTCAAAAGCAGAAATTAAGGTTTCCTATCATCTAGGAGGATGTTTCAACATTTTCAGAAACTTGCATATGGAGTATTGGATTGCGGATTGCGGATTCTTTTTGGGTTTTCAAAAAGATTCGCGATGATATGATTTGCAAGGCATTTGAAGAACTTTTCAAGATTTACTATTTTTAGTAAATTCTATTTTTGGCAGTGTTTCAGTTGGCAGCAGCACAGAGAGCTTTCCACTTTAGGCAGTGCAATGAGTATTTTTGGTTTTGGTCTTAAGGAGCAATTTTTGGGAGAAATGAATTATTTTAAGTTATAATGTTATATTTTCGCTTTATAACCCCTTGGCCTAGCATTATAACTTCATGTTGTTTTAAAAAGGGGATCTTAAGGGTGGACGCCTCATTTGGAGGTTATTTAATATTTCTAAAGTCAAAAATATTGCCTTGAGGAGATGGACGCCACCTTTGGAGAAGGATATTATTTTATTAAAAAGATTTATTTCCTCCTTCTGTGGGACGCCAATTTGAAGAAGGGAAAAAAGTGAATTTACATTTTAAATGATTCCAGGGCAATTTGGGCGCACTTTCTAGAAGCTTCTGGAGAATCATCTGAAAGTCTATAAAAGAAGGCACTTGCTCTCTCATTTCTCATACATGAAGAAATTATACTGTTATGCTGCCGAAATGGTGAGTGGTTTGCTTCGAGGAATGCATACTTCCTAGCTTGGACTTGGTTTCTTGGTTGAAAGATAGCAACTAGCTAAGTGAGAAGACTATTCTTTACTCAGAAGGACAGATTGAGCTTATTGTAATGGAGTCTTATGATGTTTCCTAATGTCTTTTGGTGTGTTTGTCAGTTTTTCATGTTGCTGATTTGGTGTGGCTGAAGTAGGTTTTCATTCACAGCTCTTTAGGCGAATTTTGTTGCCTTCTGGGTATTGGCTCATTCATTTCCTAGGCCCTTGGCGTCCCATCTTTTTGATTATCAGATTTTATCTTGCAGCCTTGAATTTTATTTTGCAGGTCGCCCTCCTGGGAGGCCGTACTTTGCTTGGCAAGAGTTTTGGAAAGTCGTGCTAAATCATTGAGCAGCTGTTGTTGTAGTTTCTTGGTCTAGAAGGGGTCGCCATCTCTCTAGGAGTCTTATGCATTTCGTTTCATGTCATTTGGAGTTATTTTGAGTGAGTTATGAGCATTTTAGTGAGTCCATTAGTTGCTGGTCTATAGTTTTCAGTTTGCTGGTTTGATAATTCAGTTTGTAGAAGTTGGAGTTTGGTTTGATAATTCAGTTTGTAGAAGTTGGAGTTTTTGGCGTGAGTTTTCATATTCAATGAGTCTTTGAGGATTGGAGATAAAATAATAACATTTGCAGCTTCTTGGACAGCTTAACTATTGGCTTCTTGCAGGATTCATTCTTATTGTAAAGTTGTTTCAGTAGTACTGATCAGCTCATATTCACATTCTGCTATTTTCTATTGTATTCCCACTCTTAGTGGAAGAGGCTAGCTTCGCCGCCTTGTTTACTTTGTTTAAGCATTATCATTCCCACCATTGGTGGAAGAGACAGGCCTCGCCGTCTTGCATATTGTACTGGGGTCGGCTTGCCGCCCTTCTTTACTTTCAATATTCACATTGTTGATTGGCTGAGCCATCCATTTACTTTTTGTACTTGCATTCATATTGCTGATCAGCTGTACCATCAAAACACTCCCGCTAAAATATGCAGTCGAGTTGCATAGAGTTTACTTTCCAGCATTGTACTTCATTCAGTTTGGAGACTAACAATCCTCGACGCCATATGCTCACACCTTGCCCAACATTGGGATCCTGGTGTACATTCTTGGTGTAGGGTTACTTTTAGAAGTTGATTTGATTTTGGCTAATGCTAACGGGTGTCATTGTTGAAATGTTGTTGCAAAAAAATTGAAAAAATTATAAGGGGGTCATTTCAGAAAGGTCAAACAAATCTGGCAAAGAAAGCAAATTGAATTTGCTTGATTTGCAGTGATGTTTAACAACTTTTTCTTGGTCTAGTCTAGTGACTCTGAGGTTAGATCTGCTCCAAATTAATTAAAAAATGATATTATCTGAATACATTGTGATGTGTGAACATGGTTATAGTATTTATCTTTGAATGGCAAATATATACATATCACTTTCAGTTTGATTGTTAAATTGTCATTTCGTTAAGCATTTATGCGTGACTCTAAGGTTAGATCTGCTCCAAATTAGTTAGTAAATGATATAATTTGAACACATTATGATGTGTGAACGTTGTTGTAGTATTTCTCTTTGAATGGCAAGTATATACATATCACTTTCAGTTTGATTGTTAAATTGTCATTTCGTCAAACATTTGCATAAATGCATAAATAGTCAAAATACTCCAGTGTTGGCATTTTATCAAACATTTGTAAAAGTTTAAAAAAATTAGTCTAGGTCATTATAGTGGTATTAGAGTTGGTTTTCCTACCAACCTATTGGGAATTGGATAACTTGATGCAAACAAATAACTCATATGCAACCTAGTGAAAGAGCTAACAAATACTATCAAAGGAATCTGAGAAGAGAGCAATTTAATTTTCTGAAGAGGGCAATTTAATTTTCTGAAAAGTCCAAAAGAAGAGTTTTCTTTTACAAATTTACAAGTTGAGGAAAAAGTAGAAGTACCCATATAGCTGATAGGGAAAGAAAAAATAAAAGGAATAGGATGGAGAAAATACTTAATGATCTTGCTAGAGAATAACAACACTTGCAAATCTATTGACACAAATGTTGCAAAATATGAATATGCCTAGGGCTAATCAAAACAATAATAATATGGGGAAGCAAGTAACTCCAAGAATAATAGTTCAAACAACAATACCAGGACATTTATTGCATCAACAGCTAGACCCTTAATACCTACATTCCTAAGCAAAGAAGAAATTCCGAAAGGTAATGGCAAACAACAGAATGATGGAGAGAGTTATTTGGACTATTTGCATGAGTATCAATTTGCTAAGAGTCTTTGATTGATTTTTGCCAACTAAAATTGAGGAAAAGCGACACACCTAATCAGAATTTACAGCAAAGATTGGGAAATTTGTCCATACCTACTTTTGATGACTCTAACAAATGCACAACATGCGCATAGATCCAGAAACTAGATACATACTTCTTGTTAAACCCCATGTTTGAAAATAATGCAATACAATGTCACACTTCATCTGAAAGGGGATGCCCATGAGTGGTGGTACCATGGGATGGTGACGCAAGGGTACAACCTTATAGACTCATATGCAAACTGTAGCCAGAGGTTCATTGACAAGTTTGATAAGAAGGATCCAAAATTGGATTTCAAGGAGTTTGCACAACTAAAACAATATGGCTCAATCAATGATTATGTGTTCGATTTTCAAAGGCTTTCGTTATTGGTTCCTAATGTGTCAAAAAGGAGACTTACTGTTTTTTTATTGAGGAGTTGACTAAACCACCCAAAGGTTGGGTGCAAGCATTTGACCCACCTTTATAGGATGCAATAACAAGAGCAAGAAAAGTGGAGTTTTCCATTCCTAAAAATAAGTTCCAACTAAGTCATTTCCATTGAAGAAAGATAAAAAAACATTCTAGAAGGAACGACTTAAGAAGACAACCATGGATGACGAAACAAAGAATCAGATATGAAGAAAGAAATTGTGTTTTTCATGTAAAGAACCATGGGAACCAGGTCACAAGTGCCTTGGAAAAGGCAAGGTTCGCTACATCAAAGTTATCTCTAATAATGAAGAGGAAAAAGAGGAAGTTGGTTCAAGGAGTGAACAAGAAGAAGAAGCTAAACCAAAAGACCACCACGTTGGAGTTTCACGAGGGAATTTTTTCACTCTAATAGGTACACCCAAATATAATCAATTTCGAGTTAGATAAATATTGCAAGGTCAGAGAGTGATAGTTTTGATTGTTAGTGGGGCAGCCCACAACTTCATTGATGAGGGCCTAGTAGCCAAGAGAAGACTTGAGGTGGAATATTTTGAAGGGTTCAATGTGATGGTTGAAGATGACTTTACTATGTCATGCATCAAAAAGATATCACAATTGAGCATCATGTTAGGCAACCAAAAGGTGACTACTGATGTCCATGTAGTAGGCATTAGAGAGACAAATGTAGTTTTGGGGGTACAATGATTACACTCTTGGGAAGTAGTCTCAAAATTTTCAAACTATGGAGCTAAAATTCAAGGCGGATGGGAAAAAGGTAAGATTTAGAGGCATGTCAAATAGAGCACCCAAGATAGTCATTACAAAGAAGATGGAAGCTCTTTTTCAGCACGGTGAGGTTCCATGGGCAGCCCAATGTTTTATTTCTACCAAAAAAATTTCAAAGCATAAGAGAACCTATCACGTTGATATTCAATCTCTATTGGATAAAAATAGTCCGTTATTTGGCGACATCCCTTTAGGTAGACCATTGGATAGGCACCTTGAACATGTCATTAAGTTAGAGGAAAGGGCCAAGCCTATCACAACGTATCCTTATCAGCACCCAAAAAGGCATAAGAGATAGAGAAGGCCATCAAGGAGCTACTTGACATGAGACATATTAGACCCAATTATAGTCCTTTTGCTTCTTTAGTGGGACATCCTATAGCTTTTGAAAGTAGGAAGCTCAAGGAGACAGAGAGAGGCTTCTTCATTTATGATAAGGAGATCTGAGTAGCCATTATGCATACATTGTCTGAATTCAAGTAGTATTTGGTAGGGAGTAAATTTATGGTAAGGTCGGACCATAAAAACTTGAAATACTTCCTCAACCAAAGAGATTTAAATGAAAGGCGGCAAAGGTGGGTTAACAAATTGTAGGCCTACGATCTAGATATTGAATATGTCAAGGGAAAAAGGAATGTAGTTGCAAATGCCCTATCTAGGAAGCCAACTTTATGTTCAGTGATAGAGATTTCAACAGATTGGAGGGCTCATCTCTTAGTAGAGTATCCCAAGAATGCATTTCCTTGTGATGTCATGGAGAGGAATGTACAAGATAGTGGATGATCTCATTCTAAAATATTACAATTGCTCAGCTTTTAGACCTTATTATTCAATATAACAATTATAGATACATAAATGAAAATTTAAAGTCTGACCATTATTTGTTGTTACATATAAAAACTCAACTAAATACAGGAATTGCTAAACATAGCTTCTGGATGATGCAAAACCTCTATGCAGAACAGGACGTTTCCCTGACCTCTATCGGTTGGGTGTGACTATGTATAATGTCAAGCATATAATACTACTACTCATTCCTTGGTGGTTGTGCAACTTTTTTTAAAGTTGGTGACTATTAATAAGGGTCCATGACCTCGTTAACACATTTAGATACCACAACTCCTTCAAACTTGCAGTGATACATTCCTCCCTTATTTTAGATCTTTGCACTTCTTTCCAAGGAAAAACATCAAGTCTATGTTGCATCCAAGAGCCACACAACCTACTTAATAGCTAGCATCAAAAGTTTGGGAAGTCTTTTCTCATTTTTAATAAACTTGACCTCAAAATACCCTTCTTTCTACAAACTACAACCTAGGTCTCTTTTCATCATGGATGGCGTCTAAACTAAACAAGCCCCTCCATCATTTTACACCACTAAATCAACTGTGCAATCTCTATTATACAAAAAAGCCACCTATTATTTCCCATGACACCTGGTTTTCTCATGGAAATACAACAGCCCAATATGGCAATGTGAACAAATCACGAAACTCCATTTTTTTCTTTCCCTATCACAATCTACTTGTAATTTTTTACAAAATCCTCAATCTATAATATCAGTAATCCTGAAAATTGAAATCTTTAATTACAATTTTAAATCATCACTTTTTCATACACTAGTGAATTCTGCTTGAATCCACTCGGAGTTGGCTAGGAAGAAATTCTTTTCCCAAACCAGTTTCCCTTAGGGTTTTCATCCTAGGGTTTTAACTGGATCAAACTTCATAGTAGACAATGTATTTTTCCAAAAGATATCAAATACATTATGGATCCTACTCTGCTTTAGCAACTCCAATTCGTATGCAACCTCTCCTATCCTTCTCACAACTCTATACAGTCCATAAAACTGAGGCTTGAGCTTCTCTAATCCACTTTTCTTCAATGATGTAGGGCTGCAATTACAAGAAAACCAAATCACCAATTTCAAAAGATCCTCCCACTCTATGCCTATCCACATAGATGTTTTGTTGATTTTGAGCTTGTTGGAGGTTGTCTTTCAATGTTTTCAAGATGTCCTAAGTTTCTTGTACCCAGTGTTTAGCCTTTCATGCCCTGTTGTCATTAATGACTAAATCCACAAAAGATACTGCCTCATACTCATACAGAGCTCTAAAAGAGGTCATGCCAATAGATATGTGATGGGTAGTGTTATAGCAATGCTCACCTAAATACAACCACTTGACCAAGCCTTTTGAGAACATAGTTACGCAAATATCCTTCTAACCATTTATAAATAATTTGTCTACCCATATCTAGGGATGCTAGCTGGTGACCGAAGTTGATTCAATACCTGTGAACTTGAAGAGTTCCTACCAAAAACATACTTAAAAACCTATTGTCTTGATCACTCACTATATTTCTAGGTAGGCTATGTAACCTGAACACCTCTCTCAAGAACAATTTTGCCAATTACGGAGCCTTATACTTAGAAGATATGTCGAAGAAGTGAATATACTCAGTCAATCTATCAACCACCACAAATATACAGAATTTTCCTTGTACTTGTAGAAGAACTATAATGAAATCCATGAATATACTCTCCCATTTCTACTCTAGAATCGGTAGGGGCTGCAATAATCCTATTGGGAAAGTATGTTTAGACTTGTTATGTTGACAAGTCGAACATTCTCTAACATGCTACAAGACATCATCTTTAAGTCCCTTCCATGTGAACCTCCCTTTGATCTCCTTGTAGGTTTTCAAATAACCAAGATGTCCTACTAAGGGCGTATCATGGATAGCTCTTAATATTTTCTCTTTCATTTTGTATTCTAGGACAAGGTAAATTCTATCCTTATACAAAATAAGATCATCCACCACCTTGTACTTGTCATCTTGAACCTTTCCTTCCATGACCTCACAAGGAAAAAGTAGTTTTGGAGTATTCTACCAAAAGATTAGCTTTCCAATCTGCTGAAATTTCCGACATTGCACACAAAGTAGATTGTCCAACAAGGCATCAACAACTACATTCCTCTTCCCCTTAACATATTCTATATCGAAATCATATGCCTGTAATTTGCTACAACATTTCATTGTCATAAATAGAAAATATCCTCTAACTCTCTAAGCTTCCTACTCTCAAATGCAATAGGATACTTGTTCTACATAAGAACTGCTCCAATGCCCTCACTTGAAGCATCACATTCCAACACGAAAGGCTAAGAAAAATTTGGTAGAGCTAAAAATGTGTAAGTGCTCATGACCTCCTTAAGTCTATCAAATGTTTGTTGTGTTGCATGTTTGTTGAGCTTAATAACATGCTTGAATCCTTTATCAAAAGGTCTACCTAGAAGAATATTGTAATGTCCCCAATTTAGCCCTATGCTCTTCTTGAGGTTTTAACCTATTTCCGAAAACTCGTAGGCTAAGCAGAATTAAAAAATAGGGTTTCCTATTTTATAGGAGGTTTCAGATGCAATTTTGAGAGCTTGCATGCGAGAGTTTTTGATGCATGTCTGGTGTAGTTTTTTGGGTTTTCAAAGAGCTTCAAAATGGTGTAACATGCATCTCCATCTGACAACCTTTCCAGGCACTTACTATTTATAGTAAGTCATGTTGGCTTCCCAGTTTGTGCTCAGTTGATGTTTAGATAAAGCTTTGCAAACTTACTATTTATAGCAGTTTGCTATTTTTGGTAAGTCCATTTATAGCAGTATCATTCTAGCAGCAGCTCAATCATCTACAGTTCACATTTCTATTTTGGGCAATGAGATTGATCAGTTTGGCTTTCTGTTGAGTTTGAAGTGAACTTACTATTTTTAGTAAGTCTATTTGTGGCAGTGGCATTATTAGCCGCATCAGTTCAAGACATCATTCTATTTCTGGTAGAATCAGTTTGGGCATTGGTTTTGGCTTTGGCTTCTATTCCTCCTTGGACTAAGTTCCAGACTTAGTCAATTTTTATGTTTTGCAGTTGTACCCCACGCCTAGTCAATGAACTTTAAGTTGTTTCTAAAATGGGATCATGAAGGGGGACGCCTCGTTAATGCACTTTAATATTTTATTAAAGTTTTAATTATTCCTCTAAATGGGATGACTTGGGAGAAATATGAAGAGTTTTAAATATTTCAAAATGCTTTTTGAAATGGACGCCTCTTGGAGAAGTTGGAGAGTTTCTTGTTTGGAGGTTACAGTTGATTCATCTCCTCTATTGAAGCTTATTTATTGAGGCCTTTCTCATTGTTTCTCATCTCTGAAAATTATGGTAAAGTTATGTTGCAGGACTGAATCCAGAACCTGGCTAAGAGGTAGCTTAGCAAACCTGGCTAAGGGGAAGCTTAGCAAACACATCTTTCTTTGGGCCTAAAACTATGGCTTCCTAGGAAGTTTTCTAAAGACCATGCTTCATTCAGGAGTGTGGATAGAGTTCAATTCAAATTTCAACTACAGGCAGATTGTTGGTTTATAATCTGTTTGTACTGTTGATGTCAATGGTTGAAGCGAACTTCTGCTGATAGCTTCGCCTCTGAATTTTATATCATTCTAGGTACTGGCCCATGCTGTGTATCTGTGTAGGGCGCCCAAGTCTGCAAGTTTGCAGATTTTAATATTGAAGATTGGATTTTTAGATGCAAGTCGACCTCCTTGAGAGGCCGTACCATTTCTAGCTGGCTTTGGAATTCCTGCCAACTGTGGATTGTTGTTTTTGGTTCGAATTTCCTCTTGGAAGATGGACGCCATGTGTAGAGGTTTCTTTTGATTGTTGTTTGAAGTCCTCCAGAGCTGAACTGAAGGAGTAGCGTTCATATTGGTGAATTTCTATCTTGTTGATCTGATTTTTTGTATTAACTATTTCTGATCAGATTGGTTAGATTTTGATATTACGCTGATTTGAGCTTCAATTCCATACCATTTCATATTGTAAATGTTAGTGGTTGAATTACTCTAACCATTGACAGTTTTTGGAAGCTTATCTTTGATATTTGCAGCTGTATTTCAATTGTTTGTAAAGTTGATTAGTAGTACTAACAGCTATTTGTTTCTATTGCTGCAATTTATTTTGTTTACACTCCCACAATTGAGTGGTTGAGTTCAATTATTAATCTTTCAATATTGTTGTGTTCCCCCCATGAAATTAAGTGGTTGTGAGGACTGTTTTCCCCCCACGTAAATAAGTGGAAGAGAGGATTTCATGGCTAGCTTGCCGCCTTAAGTTTGTATATTCTCATCCACTGAATAAGTGGAGTATTCCCACTGCTTGTGGATGCCTATTGTAGCCAATGAATGTACTTTTCAATTCAGATTATTCCTAACGATCCCCAAGCCATATGCTATCACCTCGCCCATACTGGGATCTTGGTGAACATTCTTGGTGAGGGTTACTTTACAACAAGCTGATTTGTATTTGGTGCTAACGCTAATCAATGGATTGATGCTGGTTTGTTGTCTTAAAATCAAGAAAAAATTAAGGTGGAACATTACAAATATCACCAAAAGTAAATTGTGCTTATCTATTTATCAACATGATAGTGTCTTTTACCATTTGTGGAAGTCTTCATGGAAATAAAGTATCGGCTTGCCCATGCAACCTCGCCATGTCTAAAAATGGCCTCCATCTTCTCTGTTGAAATTACTTTCGGTGTTCAATCAAACATACCCCAAAGAACCACCTTTCCATCCACCTTGAATTTCAATTCCATTTTCTAAAAGTTTTGTGAAAATTTTCCAAGTGAATGTAGCCACTAAACTCCCAAAACAACATTTGTTTCACCAATTCCAACTACATAAAAGTCATCAATCACTCTATGATTACCCAACATGAGATTCATTGAAGATATTTTGTACATGCAACTCATGGTGAAGCCATCTGCAACCATAACATTGAACCCCAAAAGTCCTCTACCTCAAGGCTTCTCTTAGCCACTAGGCCTTCATCAATGTTGTGGGTTGCCCCATTATAAATCAGAACAGTAACTCAATGTCCCTATAAAACTCTAACCTTGAATGAGTGATATATGGGTGTACCCGATAGGGTAGCAATGGTCGCTCCTCTTGAAGTTCCTCCACTAACTTGTTCCTCTAGATCAGCTCTTTGCTCATCCTATTCACTCCCTAAGTCCTCCCCTTTTCTCCTTCACTATCTGAAATGACCTCAATATAGTGCACTATACCTCTACCTAAGTGCCTATGTCTTGGCTCCCAAGGATCCTTGCATGAAAAATATAACTTTTTCCTTTGCAAGTCAATCTTAGCCTCATTTGTCATGCTTGTTTTCTTAGGCCACTCCTTTTGAAAGGAATTCTTATCTTTCCTTGGTGGGAATGTCTTAGGCTGAAATTTACTTTTAGGTATAGAGAGCTCCATATTCCTCACTCTCTTTAGAGCATCCTGTAAAGTAGGAGGATCGAAAGCTTTCAGCCATCCTCAAAGAGGACTATCAATCCTTCAACGAAAATAACAATGGGCCTTCTTTCTGACACCTCGATAACCATCACTGATAGTCTTTGGAACTCGGATACATAGCTATCAACTAAGCCCCTCTATTTCAATTGTGCCAACTCTTTGAAATGCAACTCTAGATCTTTTTTTATCAAATCTATCAATCAATCTCTAGGTAAAATCAGCATAAGAATGAATGAGATCATGACCCAAAGTTACCATCCCGTGATGCCACCACTCGTGAGCCTCTCCTGTAATGTCCCCATTTTCGATGTCCTCTCGGCTAGTTTGGTTTAGACTCACTTACTATTTTTAGTAAGTACTATATTCAGTAACTGGTCTAAGCGGCAGTGCAAGGTAGGGTTTCCTGTCTGGGCAATATGTGGGAGTTGTCCGATGAGCTTTGATGTTTTGGCCAGTTTAATATTTGATGAGTACTTACTATTTTTAGCAGTTGCTATTTATAGTAAGTCTATTTCAGGAAATTGGTCCCAAACCCATAGTGTTTTCAGCAATGTTATTTCTATGGTGGCATTGGAGAGCCTAAGGTTGGATTATTTAATATTTGCTTTTTAGCAATCACTTAACTTATTTTTATAAAATAACTTTATAACTTAAGTGAGGGGGTAGGTGGTCATCGAAAAGTACCTTGGTGCCTAATGAGATAGCTTAACATTGTTTCAGAAGGCTAAATCAGGCAAAATAGTTTCCTTTTGAGCAGGGATGCCACCCTTGAAGAATATTTGATAATGTTTTAAAGTATAAAGCAATAAATATTAAAAGGCTAGAAAGGGCATTGGGTTTTTGGAGGGGAAATGATTCAAATTGGAGGTTGCCCTAATTTCTCCCTCCACTTCTATTTATTCTACTTTTTGGCTCTCATTTGGTTAGGATGGATTTGACAACTTAAGGAGACTCTATTGGATTGTTTCCAGTTTATTGTTCGTAGCTGGTTGAGGATGGAAACCCTCATCTTAAGCACTGGTTTCGATGGTGAGAGATCCACCCTAGCTGGGTTTATGGAGGAGATCATCCAAATTTCCTACTTGGACAATTAAAGCATTTTTGTGGATCTCCGTTGTTGACAAAAATGGAGTTTAACAATTATATTTAGACAAGGAGTTGTGCAGGGTATTGAAGTTGAATGTGAATCTTTGAGCTAATCTAGGCGGCACACTTTTTGAGTTTCAATCAATAGTAAATCATTGCATTTATCAATGGAATACATTTCTAAGGGCCGTACTATTCATCAAACCCTAGGCGTTGAACTCTTTGTCCATTATGAGCTATAACGTAGTCATACATGGGGTTTAGGAGCCTCATAAGGAGGATGCATTCATCTTTGAAGAAGAGCAACTATCTTGTGCAGCTAGTGAGCTCTTAGTTTCAGTCTCAAGGTCCTTTGTGGAGGGCATTCAGAATTAACAGACCTGTGCGCTTGCTTTTGTACTCATATTTGGCCTTCCTTCTATGCATGTAGCTCCCACCTGCAGCTACATTGAAAACTGGAGTATTCTTGCCCTGTAGAAAGAGTGATAGAACAATTCTGGAGCATGGTGTGGCGACTTCTGGAAGTTCTGGGCAGTTGGAAGCAGTTTCACGTCACTGTGGCTGAAGGCACCTTATATTCCAAGTCTGAGCTTGTCCATCATGCTATGTTGTTTCTGATTTTGTTGAATGTAATACCTCACTTCTGTCAAGAGTCTTTGTATCTGCTGTTATAGACAACTAGCATGAAAATAATGTAATTTTGGTTCCAGTCTCAGACTCTGTAGTTAGAGTTGTATGCTGTTATAGTCAGTGGATGGTAGTATTAACTGAAAAATCAGTATTGTACAGTCATTAATGGCTGCTGGTTAAATGCTGGTAAAATCTGAGTGTTAATCTCTTAAAAAAACAGTGCTTTATAGTACTCAGAAATTGTCTTGTGAGGCTTAGAAATGTATACCTGAGTATGCTGAAATGTTCCCCCTAATTATTTCCTTTTTTTTTCAGTTCACAACAATGCAATCATGCACCAGTTAAGAATTAGCTCCAAACCAAAACACTGCTGAAACAACTCTATCCAAGAATGCACCCTAAAACCACTTAAGGAGGAGGGGAGGGCATATGGTCAGAGGATCCCTAGGATCTAATAACTTGATAACAGCTGAAATAGAGAGCTAAACTCAACACCAAGAATGTGCACGCAAGATCCTTTTGCAAGGCGAGGTTCTAACATATGGTGGAGTGCTAGATATTAAACTGAAATAAAACTTCTTCTACTGAAACAGGCATCCACAAGCGGTGGGAATACTCCACTTATTCAGTGGGTGTGATTATTACAATTATTTGAAGGCGGCAAGCTAGCCAATTAACCTCACTTCCACTTAAACTGTGGGGGGTATACAATCCACACAACCACTTATTCTTTGTGGGGGGAATACAACAGAATAAATTGCAGCAAAGTAAACTAATGTTGTTAGTACTACTAATCAGCTTACAAACAATTGTCAAACAGCTGCAATATGTCAAAGATAAGCTTTTAAAACAAGCAATGATTAGAGTATCACTTCCTCTAACATTTACAACTAAAATAGATGAATAATTGAAGCTCAAATCAGCATGATAATAAAACTTAACTAATCTGATCAGAAACATAAGGTACAGAAAATCAGACTAGCAAGTTATGAATCCACCAAAATGGACGTATCTTTCCTTAATCAACTTGGAAAGCTCCCAAACCGCAGCCCAATAACAGCTAGGAGATATGTGCCCAAACCTCAAGGAGAGAACGATCCAAATAAAGCAGCTATAGGAGGCACGTTTCCCAATGCAAGCACGGTGAGATGGTACGGCCTGCCAAGAGGGTCGACCTTCTCTTAAAAATTCAACACTCAACCAAAAAATCCGAAACTTTCCAGAAAGGGGCGCCCTTCGCAGTAGAACAGCATGGACGAACACCCAAAATGAAACAAAAATCCATGATGAAGCTATGAGCAAAAATTAGCTTTAGCCATGGCAAATCAGCAACTCAGAAAACAGGCTTTAAATCAGCAACCTGTTCGATATTATCAATTTGAAGCTCCATTTGTACTTCAAGGTGAAATACAATCACAATGATCCACCTAGGAAGCCATAGTTTCAAGCCCGAAGAATGGATTGAATTCACTAAGCTTCCCCTTAGCCAAGGTCTAGATTCAAATCAGCAACATAACTTTACTTTCAACTTTCCAAGATAAGATACAAAGAGCAAGGCACCAATATATAAGTTTTTACCAAGAGGAGATGAAACATTTGTAACTCCCAAAGAAAACTCTTCCTCTTCCCAAAAGGGACGCCTATCTCCAAACAGGCACCATTTAAAATATAAAATAAACTTTTCATTCAACTCCTTCAAGTCGTCCCACTTTTAGATGAGGAATAAACATTTAATAAAATATTAAATGTAACTACTTTATGGCCCCAACTTAAAAAACAACTTAAAGTCATTAAGCTAGGCGTGGGGTACAACTTCAAAACACAATTTTAACTGAGTATGAAACTTAGTCCAAAGAGAAAACCATCACCAAACTGGAAACTGAGACGTTACCAAAATCAGGATAATAAACTGCACAACGCTGTTGATGAAGACACTACCAAAAATAGACTTACTAAAAATAGCCAATGCTAAAAATAGTAAGATCACATCAAAAACACAGTAAACCAAGCTGAGCAGGAAACACTGGAAATCCTAATTAGCTTAACTGAATAGCCTATAGATTTCCGAAAATAGGCTAACAGTTCACAACAAGGTCATCACTGAAAAGGGGACATTACATATGCTCAGTGCTTTTAATTCAATGTGAATGTTTAGCTTCAGTTTTGAGTCACATGATTTATGCATTCATTGTTATTGGCAATTGTAATGGATTCCTTTCACATTTAGATTTCAATCATACTGCAATCTGATAATAAACAGTTCACAGTCTGAAATGACATTTGTATGAAGCCTGTGATGTAATATTGGTCATGAATCATGATTACATTGTATTTCTGAAGATAATGCTATGATGAAAATCAATAGTGGAGTTTGGGTTGACAGCAACTTGTTTAGCCATTGTAATGCTGTCAATACCTGTAATACTTAGTCAGATATAGTGGAATGAAGTTCAGATTTGATCATCAGATTAAGTTATCAAAAAATTTTAAGTCAAAACTCAGAATAGGGTGGGCCATTACATCTCCATCCAAATGAAGAGTAGCATATTTAACTGCCTCATTTTCAGTCATAGGATTGAGTTGAAAGTAGACATCAAGCTTTTGCACCCTAGCATGTGTCATACATTTACCTAAACCATCAAAAGTGGGTACAGACAACTTTCCCACGTTATGTTGTAAATCCTGGTTTTCGCCTCTATCTCTCTTGGATCTATTTTTTCATCTTGAGTTGGCAAAAATCAGCCAATGGCATGGCAATGTGAAACACATCCCTCAAAAAATGGTATTCATGCAAATAATCCATAAATCCTTCATTATCATTAAGCTATCCCTCATTACCAACTTGTTGTTCATCCAAAAATGTGGGCATTAATGATCTTGAAGATGCACCACTAGTTGCTCTAGTGTTGAGAATATTGTTGTTTTGATTATTTCCAGTGTTACTCTCTTCCCCATAATTACCATTATTGTTCTGCTCAACTGTGTTCATGTTCATATTTTGCATCACTTAAGTCAACAATTGAGTCATCTGCTGCTGCCCTCTAGCCAAGTCAATCGAAATTTGTTGCATGCTATTGCCTTTATGAGGATTGCTTCTCTCAGCCATGATTCCTAATTCAACCTATCCCTCCACTGGAAAATCGGATGGAACTCCTTTTGTATTACCTGGAGGATTTAAAAGTTTTCTTCTCAAATAATATCTATTCACACCCTCACCTAGCTGCATATATAATTTCTACTTGCATAAAGTTATTCAAGTTCCCATAGGCTAGCAAGTTTTGTGGCTTTGATACCACTGTAATGAGATGACTAATTATTTTTTCTTTAAATATTGATGTTTGATAGAGTTACCAGTTGTATGCTATACTTCTCAACTGAAACTCTAATCTTCTTCACTTTCTTTGATCTACCAAATTTAACATGCATACAATAAAAATTGATCACACTGAAATATAGGAATTGCTCAACTTTAAGACCTTATTATTTAGTGTAAAAATTACATATACATAAATGGAAATTTAAATTCTGACCTTTATTTGTTATTACACCTACAAACTCGACTAAATGCAGGAATTGCTACTTATAGCTTCTAGATGATGCAAAACCTTTGTGCAAAACTAGGATGTTTCCTTGACCTCTACCAACTAGGTGCGACTATGAATAATGTCAGGCATATAATACTTCTATTCATTCCTTGGTGGTTGTGCAGCTTTTTTTAAAGTTGGTGACTATCAATAAGGTCCACAACCTCCTTGTTAACAGGCTTAGATACCACGACTCCTTCAAACCTGCAATGATACCTTCCTCCCTTATTTCAAATCTCTACACTTCATTCCAAGGAAAACATCAAGTCTATGTTGCGTCCAAGAATGTGACCTCCTTAATAGCTAGCACCAAACATTTGGAAGTCTTTTCCTATTTTTTAATAAACTCGACCTCAAAATACCTTTCTTTCTACAAACTGCAACCTAATTTTTCTTTCGTCATGGATGGCATCTAAAATAAGCAAGTCCCTCCATCATTCCATGCCACTAAATCAACTATGCGACCTCTATTCTACAAAGAAAACACCTAATATTTCCCACGCGACCTAGTTTTCTCATGGAAACACGACAACCCAATATGGCAATGTGAACAAATTGCCAAACTGCAATTTTTTCTTTCCCTATCATGATCTAGCTGTGATTTTCAACAAAATCTTCAATCTGTAATATCAACAATCTTCAAAATTGAAATCTTTAATTACAATTTTAAATCGCCACCTTTTTTGCACACTAGTGAGCTCCAGTTGAATCCACTTTGAGCTGGCTAGGAAGAAATTCTTCTCCAAAACCAATTTCCCTTTGGGTTTTTGTCCTAGGGTTTTAGTTGGAACAAACTTCACAATAGAAAATGTATTTTTCAAAAGAAATCAAATTCTCCTTTACGACTCCTTCAAATACTCCCCTTACAAAAGTTCAAGAAACTATATTTTATTTCTCCATAAAGTGATTCCTTTATTTCTCTTTTTTGGGTCCCGGAATAAGTCACTTTGATAAATAATTGATTAAATAAAGTTGTTCATTAAATGCAACTTAATATAATCAATTAAGTATTCCCTTCCAAACACCCTGACTAACCTACGAGCAACAAATAGGCTAAAGGTCTTCGCCGAACACACTCCTAAGAAGGGGACATTACACTATGGAAGTAAACACAGGTATAAAAAGGTCACAGTATACTGAGTTTAATGCCATTGGCAGATTTTTCTTGGATCCCTTGATTACAAGGTGTAGACTGAGCAAAATTTACTGACAATGAAGTTTACTTTTCCTTCTGATTGTGAAGACCATCACAACATTTATGAGATGAATGGAAGTAAATATTTAACAATAAACATTCAAGTGCAACTAGTAATGTAATCACAACTTTTTGTATAGGAACATAAGAAGCAACCAATACACTTCCTTCCATGTCAATAATACAATATGTGAAGCAATGTGAATCAATCATAGTAGAAATAGGGAACAGCTAGGTCATTTTGTGAGAGAGATGCAATAACAAGACCATAAAACATCTTCAGATAGCTCCAACAATCGTTGATAATCTATAGAGCTCAAGTTCAACTTGGTAAATTCAGAACATTTATGACAAGCCAATAGGCTACTTGTACAGAACCCAATTTATTAGGGTTGATGATTATAAGTCATCAACACTATCTCAATTTGTGCTTCCCTATTAGATTCAATAGAAGAGATTACAATGTAAACATGAACCAAATTAACCATCCTTTTGAGTAACTGATCCTGTGAGTCACCTTTTTAGAAATAAAACAAGGCTTGATTCCACTTAAAGTTAATGGTTTTTTTTGAGGTTACAACCTAGCTAGATGCCAACTTAATGTAGAGACCTCCCTTGTGGAAACTGACAAAGGTATTGTTTCCAATTACCTTCTACACTATTCAAGTTTGTACCTCTTTGGGTTTTAATTCTTTGACCAAACTTGTGATAAATCAAGCCTTGTGGCCCACTTATTTAGAAAGCCAATAAATTAAAGTGGTGGGACAGTGGTGAGATGGTGATGGGAGAAGATTAGAAAACAAAAGCCTGCTTGCTGCAAGGAACAACAAAAGAATTATCTTCTTGTCTGAATGAATTGATAATTCCTCCTTTTATAAACATTCAACTCTCACTTTCAATTAGAACTTGATCAACTAAACTCCAAGATCAAGTTGCTTTGACTAATTTCTTTTTATTATCAAAATCAAAACTAGACTTTGAATGTTTTGCACGATTACCATATAAAAATAGTCATGATCTTTCCCAGCTGCCTGTCCCTTTTACCCTAACTGCAGCCTCCTCACAAGTTGGACACGATTTCTTTTAACCTACTACAGTATTTTTATTATTGAAAAGTCTTATAAAGGTGCACTTAACTCACTTCTATACTGAGATGCACTTTATAGACTTAGCCAGCACTCTTTAGAAGAGGCAAAATTTCATGAAAAGGTACACTTCCTTTTTGCTTGAAGAACTTGCCTTGATTATTGCTGACTGGATGATTTTAACCAACCACCTTGTCTTTTTCTGCTGATGGGGCATTGCTTTCAAACTAGCTGCTTTATAGATTTTTTACTGAGATTTTGTTGTTTTATCCCTGCCGTCCCTCTTCATAAGCTGTCAAACTTTGGAGCTTTATGCTGACCGCAGCTCCTTTTTTTTTTTTAAGGTGAATCCTTTATGAAAGAAGGGGCATGATGGGTCTGCCCGAGGCCATTTCTACACCAAGCCTAAGAGGGTGTCTACCACAGCCCTCTCCCTTGGCAGCTTGTACCTCCTATCCCCATCAATGTCTCCCCCTAAAGACACTGCCATCTTGTGGAATTGAGCAGGGGTCGTAAGTGGGCTCTTTTGGCTCTCTGTGTAAGTGCCCTCTGGTCCTAGGAGCCATTATGGTCAACTCTAGAATGGCCCTTACTTAGCCTTGTTTACCACTCCACCCCAAGCCCTTCCTACAATGTGGGTTTCAGACAATCAAGCATATTACATATTCTATCACAAGAGCATATACTAAAATATTATTTATTATCTATAAGCAACATATATACATATATAAAACAATGATTGGCAGAAAATATCTAATATACCCCTGAATGTATATGTATATCTGATAATAATGGTCTGTTGCGCTAGAAAGGATTCGTTTCCCCTTTTGATTGCTGATTTGTATCTTTCTCTCCTTCAATCGATCTGTCCTTAATATTCAGAGGATATTGTTAGCGTAAATCAACGCATAGGAATCTATTATCCATATCCGTATTTAGAGAAACATAACTACTTATAAGGCTCAATAATTGCTGCAAGCATCATTATTGCATAATCATATATAATCTATGTATTTATATGAATATGAATATAGGGGAACGGTAAGTTTACACATAATTATAGATATATTTACATATATATATATATATATGTGTGTGTGTAAACTTACCGTCCCCCTATATTCTTGCAATACTATACTTATTTGATGATGTCTGCTGCTATGCTCAGGTAATACTCCTATATCCTGTCCTTATTCACTGTTTGTAATCGATTAGACTTTCTTATTTCTTCCTCCAAATCTGAGTATATAATATGAATGTATCCACTGCTATGCTCCTCCAAAATGTTGTTCCTTCCCTCTGTGTCTTATATTCCTCTTCCTTTTATTTCTTCCTGCCTCCATGAAGAGAGGCGTCTATTGAATAGAAACAGCCCTTTGAAAGGGCATGACCTATTGTTACCTCTAATGCTGATTGCTGCCTTTACACTTATTCTAATTATCCTCAAACCTCCAGCGCTCCTTCAAACAGCATGATCGCTTCTTTTCAAAACTGAGCACTTCTTTTATTAGTTAATATACAGAATCGTTGGATATATCCTGCCCAAACCATCATTGTTGCCTTTACAAGTCATTTCTCAAATGAATCGCTATTACTTTCCTTAATCATATTCGCTGCTGGGTTTTAAAGAATATTAACTGCCTTACAATCGTTTGCTCTCTAGTGTATGGAAACGCTGCCTCAAATCCCTCCTTTAAATATAAGCTTGGGCGATCATATTTAACTTAACAATCTGCCTTAATATATATATTATTTTATGATTAATATGTTAACATTATATTATTATAATTATAATAATATTACGTTGTTAACATTAGCATTTATTTTCTTATATAATTATAATAGTATCATTTATTATATTGTTATTTATTTTATTTTATTTATTGGCTTGCCATTTTGGGGGCATCACACTATGATATCTCCATAATTGAGTAGTGCCCTTGGACCCAAGTTCAACAAATATGTATAAACTTTGAAGCTATAAATCACAATCTCTACTCTAGAAACTCAAACATGACTACAAGTGCAGCTCTGGGTTACTAAAATTTTAAACAATTTCTAGGTGTTGTTGCTTGCTGTACAAAGTCCAGGCATCGAACTATTTATGACAAGTGTTTGTAGTCTCTATCTGTTTGATGTATTTATGGCTCCTGGGTCTAAAGTATGTTCTCTTACACTATTGGGTCTGATAAACTTTGTAAACAAAAGACATCTAACAAAACTGAAAAACATGATCGCGGATACATTTTGCATGGGTTCTACCCACTTCTAGGTAGAATTGAAGATTTTCCTTCTAAAATATTAAGACTAGCTAATTACTAATATTTTAGGCTATATTGTATGGAAGTATAAAAGGATCTATTGAATTTTAAATATAAGGAAGTGGATTTCGTAGTCAAAAAATAGAGTTTTGCTTAACAACAAAGGATCTGAGCAGCTTAGTTGTGCTCAATTACAAGTTGTAAAAAAATTCTATGACATGAGTTGTTAACATGACATAAGAATACAAAATTTTCACCTATCACAATCCACAAACATGAGCATTTCAATTTTGTCACACAAAAATTCTTAATCATAAGAAAATTTAGCTCTATACATCACCTGCACAGTAAGTAATAAGCACCGGTTTACAAGCAATAAATCTCCTGGCAAGATTCTGAAATTACAGCAAAGTGTAAAAGAGTTATACATCTATTAAAGGATTTTAATTTTTTATTTAATTTGATTAAAGCATCACAGCATGATAGATAATGAAGTGCAAAAGAAAATATTTGGAAAAACACATCCTGCTGTTAGAAAATATCTCATATGGTTTGTAATAGCAATTAAGTAAAATGGATTGCCACTTGGGGTGTGCTGGTGACAAGTGGATGGAGGCTTGGTTAAATCAGGTGACATTTTGATTTCAAAAGATTAGGGTTTAGGTGTTGCCCATCCTAGAGAGCTCCTTCTATTTGAGCCAATGTTATTAAATCCCAATCTGATGTTCAGCAATGTGATCAATCTTGGTCAGTTGATTGTGATTCAAACCCAAAGAGCTCATCTCTGACCAGGCTAGTAAACCTTCTTCTCACCCCAAAGGGAATGGAGTTGGTCAAAAGCACAAATTTAGCAGTCATAAAAAGGACCAAAAGTTTTCTTTGGAGGCTCTCCCAAAAGTAGTTACGGTGGATTTACACATCCCTATGGTGGCTTTGGAGGAAACAAAGGTGGCTCAAAATGTGGATACCCTTCTCTCTAGAGCAATCATTGGCTCCTATAGAAACAAATGGTTATCACAACAAGAATTATTAGAATGGGATAAGGCTAGAATGGAGTTCAGAGATACAAATATTCCCCCTCACCAAAAGGTTCTTTTATTTCCTCTAACCCCCGGCCGATCTTTGAGAGGAAGTGCTTGAGAAAACCATTTGGTTCTTTCATCATTTGGGATCCAAGTGCAACCCAAGGAAGTATTTTTTTCTAGTATCCCTGTTATTCCACTCTTTCAAAGATTCGAGTTTTGCTTCTATGGACTTCCACTTAAATTTTGGAGTCATCCTTATCTAAAGAGTATTGGCAAACGCCTTGGCAAGATTTTAGAGATGGAAGAGCATTTTTCTTTGAAGTCACATACAATGTATGCCAAGGTGAAAATTAGTTGGGACTTGGACCTTGCCCTCTAGAAAGAGATTCATGTGTTAGAAACTTCAATCAAGATGTTAACAATGAAAATTCCCTTTCCGATGTTATTCTTGTCACAAAATCAGGCATATGGCAAAATTGTGCAAATCATGGCCTCTATTGGTATTTTTTTCCCTGAGCACAACTCAAAAAGTGACTTGGAAGAGGAAATCCATCTTAATCTTGCAGAAGGATTTTTTTAAAGCATGGCATCGTGATTGGTTTTCTCTTCAAATCCCTTTCCCTATAATTCGACCTCCTTTAGAGACTCTCATAAACCTTAAATGGGAGGTTGACCTAAGGGATTTAGTTCTAAAGTGAATGTGGAGGTGGGTCTCAAGGATATTTCTTCTTCACCTAAGACTCAAGGGGGTTTGGAGAAAAGAAAATCTCCCCAAGTACCCGAGGATTTTAGTTCTCACATTATCCTGCTAGGGAGGATGATAAGTTCCAGCTAGCCAATTGGCAAGTGGACTCTTTGGCCAATGTTTTGGGAGGTATCTCAAGTGCCAAATTAGACATAGAGAAAATTCCACAAACAAGAAGAAGAGAATAGACAAAAAAACAAAGGTGGATAAACTGAGAGATTAAGTTGGAGAAAATCAAGGCAAGTTCACAAGATACTATTGATGCCTTTATCAAGTTCTCAGAGGAGGGTGAAAGGCCCTCCTCTGGAAAGATGAAGGTCCTTACTTGGAATGTTAGGGGTTTGAATGCCCCTAACAAAAGAGGTCGGTCAAAAACCTACTTTTTGACCATCTCCCAAATATAGCTTTATTACAGAAAACTAAATATTCCAAACAAACTTTCTTGGAATTGGTTGCTAAAAATGGAAAAGATGGCAATGCTTGGCCTCAAACTCTTCTAGGGCTTTAGGTAGAATTGGAATTTTTGTGAATTTGGTCTCTTTTCATATTGATTTAATTGCTAAATGCTCTTAGTGCCTAGCATGATGCTCAACTACGATATCTTTTTGGTGCATGTCATAGTAAACCCATCTACATCCATCACATTAAATCCTTCAAAATCCTCCACCTCAAGTCCTCTCTTTGCTTCTAGGCCCTCGTTGTTAGGAAAAGGTGTTGTCCACCTTGCATAATATTATAATGTAATATTTTATTATTTGTGGTGCACCTAGGGAATCTAGGGATGTGTGCATCACATGGGGTTAGCATTCTTGGGGCCACTTTATGTGTTGTAACATTGTGATAAATATTTAATGTGGAGTTGCACATTGAGAAAATATATAATATTGAGAAAACATAGTACCAAAAAGTAAATGTGGGGTTAATGGTTTTGTAAGCTCATGGTATTAGTCGCATGGTTTTATGTAATACCACTTGGTGGTTTTGTCCAAGCTTATGTTTATAAAAGCAATCACATGGGTAGTCATCTAAGGTTGGATAGTTGGCTATTTTGGCTAAGGGGTTGAGAGCATCTCTTGTTTGTATTTGTGAGGGTTTGAAGCATGACACGGGATGTGTTGTTACATGCTTGTTCACATGGAATGCTTGTAGAGAGCTTGTGTTTCAAAAGTGTTCATGGAGACTCTGAAGATGTATTGTAATGGTTTCATTGTTGAATAATACAAGAGATGGATGTGTAAGAGAGGGGGACCAACCACTGCAAGGCCCCAAGTCACGAAGGGCCAAGAGCGGAAAGGCTGCCCTAACTTACCTCAATTTAAAAGAAGGTTAGGATGGACGGGATGAGAATGATGAGGATTATGGAGTCCTTTGATCACTCTGCAATCCTGAGAACTGAAGGGAGGCTAGGCGAGCCGCTTTTTAAGGTCAACTCTGTGTCTCAGGTAATTCTCTGTCAGAGGACAGAAGCGAGATTCTAGGACGACAACATGCCACAGGTGCACTGGCATCCGTACGGCCAGAAAACTAGAGAGACGAGGTTAAATCCTCAAGAAGGGACTACTAGCCTAGTTTAGGAGTTTCTTGAACAGCAAAATGAGATCAAGAAGAATGGGACATAAATGCGAATGTGATAAAAGAAATATATTACCGCAAGGGTGACAAAGATAATTTCGTAGAACAATCCTCTAGCTAGCTTGCTCCAAGATCTCTCCATCTAAACAGAAAAAGGGAAAAATGTTGGGGCTGTTTAGCGGCCTGCCTCAATCAGACCCCCGTTTTGGTGTTTCCACCTCCATGGACAGCCAAGTTTGCAATGATAGGAATAAAGATAAAGAAAGGAATACAAGCTACGTAAACAAAAGACACTACAAAACAGTACGTGCTTACTCAACCAAGACGATAGAGAAGATGAGAGGAGCTTACCACCTCCGTCCAAAGCGCTCAAGGCTTGTGGAGGAGAAAATGAGAGGAACTCAAGCCTCTGCTGTAATGGTGTATGTCCTGCGGTTGCACTATCAGAGTGATGGAGTGGTAGATTGCTGCAATGGAGTGTGAAGTGTTGCTACAAAGCTTGAATGGATGAATGGAAAATGGAGAGAATGCTCAATCCAATCTTGCCAAACTTCTACTAAAGAGAACAATGGATGAATTACTGAAGATTATGAAGGAAAGGATGAAAAACGGCCATATTCGGGTCGGCCAACCAAAGAGGGACGTTACTCTTCGACTTCCAATCGAAAATGTAACGCCTCTGCAGTCTCCAGCTGCAGGAATCTGCCAAGGACGTAAGCGCGCAGCGCAGACGTTTGTGCGCCGCGCAGGCGTCCCTGATAGAAGCGCTTCCATCGACACACAAAACAGGCGCCAAGCATGATGTGGACAGCAGGCTTAAGTGGAATTAAGCCTCCGCCTTAGGATTTCTAAAGTGCAAAGGGGGTAAAAGGGAATTTGTGTTAGGGGTGCAAATTCACGCTTATACATTTTGCCCCCACTTTAGCGAGCACGAGTACTAATGAGTGCTTCGGTAAAGTAGAGTAGTAAGAAGTAACAAGGTAAGAAATGTATACCTGAACCGACGAGGAAGCAAAGCATGGTTTGGCGAACTCGAGAGTGTAGGGGAGGACTTCATAGCTCCGCGGAACTATGAAGCTGAAGTATGAAAGCGCCTCACAGGCTTACGATCCTGCAAGGGGGGTATCCTTCAAGAACTCTCACATGAAGGAAACCAGGAAAAACACCTTACAAACCCGCAGACCTACAAGGAAGGTATCCCCCAAGAACTTTCACATGAGGGAGACCGAGTAAAGCGGACTCCGCAAAGTCAGAGAGGCCGACATGTTTACTCGCAGATAGAACACATCAAGAAGCGGCCCGCAAGCCAGTGAATGGACAGTCACGCAGACCGTTGCTAAGTTGTAAGTCTTTCAAAGGGGTCCCTCAGGAACCCTTCAAAAGGAAGGAGGGTCCACTCAAGGGGCGCACTGTTTGAAAAGTGAAGTCTAGTCGGGCTACTCTCGGACTTGACACGAAGAAGTGAAACCGGTCTAGCCGGGCTAGACACCATAGTGTTTGTTGAAAGCTTTCGGAGGGGTCACTTGGGAACCCAACGTGAAAGGGAGGGTTCCACTCAAAGGACACACTATCCAAGAGCTACTGCCTTCTTTCTCGAATCATTTCATCATCAAGGAATCCTTTCGAAAGATGTTCACTTCATCAAGGAATTTGAAAGGAAGGAGATGCGCCCATGTGAGGGGAAGACTAAGACCGTTCCCGCTTCGGAGGAGGTTTTCCAAGTCCTTTCTTTACGAACCCATGACGAAGGAAACACGTTCCGTTAGGGTTTCAAGGCGAGAATGCAATTCTAATAAAGAAGTGTGTGAAGGATCTTCGAGAAAAGATTCGCTTGGCAACGAATGCATTTTCTAAAGACCGTGTGATGTAGAAGTGATGTCACACATGAAAGGGACAACTAAAGAGAGAAAGATAAAGAGAAAAGTAACACAAAAGAGATCACACACACAAAGGGCACAGGGGGATCTGGTTTCGTGGGGTCAGATTTGCCTTTATTTATATTCAGTAGGTAACCGCAGCGCAAGACGAACGATCATCAAACCCCAGCCAGACCAGGAAGAATGCACAGAAGACAAAGTAAAAATAAAAAATTGGGTCAACATGGAAGGAGGCCTAAATGCTCCCAACACTTTGCATCGTCCCAAATTTACCGAATATCAATCACCAACATGGAAGAATAGAGATACATATAGAGGAAAGTTTACAACACAAACACCACACCTGTTTCCAAGCACCAACAGGGGTGATGAGTGTCATCCAGGCACATATAACACGATCACGGTGGGAACACGTCACGAAATAGACACAAATCTAATCTAAAGATCAAGAAGAGGATCTCCCCCTAACACTAGTCGACCAAGAGGTCGTCAACTTCCCACTCTAGATCATCGTAGGGGGGAGGATGACGAGCCTGCAACGGTGTAATGTTAAGGGGAGGAGCTTTCAATCCTCCCGCAACAAGGGCCAAGGCAGAGGGACCAATGACTTCTTTGTCGCTCAACTCTTGTGCGTCTAAGGTCAACGACTTTGCGAAGATCGCTGATAGGGTTGAAACTTCATCCACCGAGTTAAACATACTTTTAACGAGAGTGCCATGTTTCACCTCGATGGACGGAGGAGTTTGCACCTGAGGTTCACTGCTACGCTCATCGAGAGACTCGGGAGCGATGACAAACTCAGGGGAAGCAAGAACTGGTTCTATCACTAGGATAGAACAAGTCAGCGCAAGGCCACCTTTCAAAGGAGGGCTCTGCTTACGTCCTCCATTGTTGGAGGGGCCACTCTCTACCTTCTTCTTCATCGAAGGAGGTGAACTCCCCACAGACGAAGCAAGGGGGGTCTAGGGAGAGGAGGAAAGAGCCGCAATGGATACGACCGAAGTGTTAACCATATCCACGGGCTTTGGGAAAGGCAAGACATCCGGAACGGACATCAGCAGGGGAGGCTCCGCAAAAGGAGCGATAAACACTTGCACCTTTCCAGGTGCATGTGCGCTCACAGCGGGAGCTGAAAGAGATTCATGACTAGTTAGATTAGAGACAGAAGACGGGAAAGAGGAGGACATAGCAGGAGGTGTTGTCTTCTCTTCCTCCTTCTGCGAGGAGACTTGCTCACCCAGGAGAGCCTTTCGCCAACGCTTGCGTTCGTGCACAAGGTGGTTTCTATGACTCTTCGAACCAGAAGCCGGAATTTGCGAAGGGGTGGACGGATTTTGCTCAGCCATGGGAGTGTCCTTCACGGCTGTTTCCAGTGGAAGGGTAGACTCCCGAATGGGAGCAGAAGGAATAGGCTCGGAAATGGTGGGAGGAACCGACTCTTCCACCTTAGAGGTGGATCCTTTTCCGTTTGGGGGAGCAGGAAGAGGTCGAGGGGTGAATTCTCTCCACGAACCTTTCTTTCTACCATACAAGTAGTACCAGGGCCCTGGGGACCCGTTAGGGAGATCTGATATCCTGATCTTGGGCCTTCGCCAAGGAGGCATCATCGGACTCAACAGGTAGAACCCGGGCTTGTTCATCCAATACTCTTCCCAATAGAGAGAAGTAGACGAGTCAGCCCGAGAGGGAGCGAGCTTCTCCTTTCCCTTTCGGGAGGAGGCAGCAGGCTGCTCAACTACAGGAAGGGTCAACTTTGGCTGTCCCTTGCCTCCAGTCTTGTACTTCACATAGTTATTGTAAAGTAGGTTCGTTCTTTGCGAGAGCGGACCGACGAGAGTGGGCCAAAAGTGATCCAACGAATATCCCCCGCGAGATACCACCGGTTGATATCCAATGTCATGCACCACATGCACAACACCCTCATGGGAAAACTTAAGGCACTTATGGATTACGGAGGCGATCCCATTCATGGAAGCCAGCCCAGGTATTCCTAGCTTTACACTAAACAAGTCTGACTCGGGAATAACATCGAAGACCGTGTCTATGTTCTTGGGTCCAACCAGGACGGACAATGTTATTGATCCATAAGGTTTAAGAGAAAGTCCATCATGCGTACAGATGATGGATTTTGTCTCTTCGTATTCCCCCCTTTGTAGGGAATTTAAGAGTAATGTCTCCTCCGTTATGACGTTCACTTTACTCACGGGGTCGACTAAGACCCCTGTCACAATGTTACCATTGAGGCGACCGGGAATATACAATGGAGAAGGTTAGCTTTTGGCTGGAACGTCCTATGAGGTAAACGCTACATCCGGCGAGCCGGTCGCAAGACGAGGAGAGGAAGTAACAGTGACCATGTTAACGTATGCCTCAGGGCAAGAAACAGAATCCTAGGGATCGATAATCATGTTGGCAAAGTGTGATGGAAACGGGTCCGTGTATATCTGCAAGTCACTATTAGCTTTTGCCACTGACTTGTTCGTGTTTTGTTTACTCCCATCAAGACGGATAGTACAATCCTCGATGCAGTCCTGTATCTCATGACGCAGGCGCATGGAGCATTCGATATCGTGTCCGTTAACTCGATTGTACTAACAATACATGTTTTGTTCATACCAGTTAGGATACGATTCCCTAATTGGTTTAAGGATCTTATCTTTCACAAACTTCTGCAAGATGGAAGAATAGGATTCTGATCGTTTCGTAAACTTTTGGTTGCATCTGAGGCCGTTGTTGTCCACAGCGGCTACTACATTCGCAACAGCTTTACCTTTTCCAGAGATTGATACGATAGATCTCCCTTCGAACGGAAGCGCGAGGGAGGACCCTCAAACTGAACCACTGTCTGCTGGTATTCTCGTAAAGCCGCACACAGATGTGCGAAACAAGGATACTTCATGAGGGAGAATTTCTCTTGCCAATGTCTCTGTAAATTCCATATGAAGATCTTTTGTACATCAGAGTCGGGTAACGGATACGAGATCTGTGAGAAGAGCGCTTGGTATCGCGCTATAAAGTTTGTAACCTTCTCATTGTCCCCTTGTTTGCACCGAACAAGGTCAGAGAAGCTCATTTTTGGTTCGATATTGGCTTGGAACTGTTGCAAGAACTGATTCACAAGCTGCTCAAACGTGAAGATGGAATTATCGAGCAAAGAATAGTACCAATCTAGTGTTGTATCTTTGAGGGATCAGGGAAATAGTTTCGCCATCAACATGTCGTGATGGAAGAAATCTGTGCACAAGGCATTGAAGGCGGACACGTGTGTCTACGGGTCCCCTTTACCACCGTATTTTTCGAATTTTGGAATCTCCATCCCTTGCGGGAAAGGAGTGTTTAGGATTGCAACCAACAACGGGCTGTGTCGGAAGAAAGGCTGAAAGATAGGTTGGGCAGAGGCCTGGGACAGGTTCGCTAGCTGATTCTACATCTTCCCCATGTTCTGAAGAAGGGTATTCAGGATAGGATCATTAGAGGACAGAAGGCCACCAGAACCGCCACCAGAACCACCACCAGAGCCACCGCCTAGACCATCGCCGTGACTACCGCCAGAGCCACCACCGGTGTGACCTCCGTCGAAGCCACCGTCGCTTCCAAGGCCACCACCATGACTTCTGCTAGAACCGCCTCCGCCAAGGCCACCTCCACTTCCGAAGTTTCCACCACCAAAGCCTCCACCAATCATCCCGCCAAATCCTCCACCACCGGAGGCAACGGGAGGGGTGAAGCGGAAACCTAAAGGGTTTTTGTTCACTTTAACGGTTTCAGAGTTTTCGGAAGCGATGGGCACACTGATCGAAGGGACCGCGTCATCCATGTATACGGACGTAGGAGGCATCGACATCTCTAGCTGTCTTTCGCGTTCCTCGAAGAGGCCACCTCATGTCATGTGACTATGACTCCAGGGGGCACATGCTTCGACTTGACCAACGAGACTAGCTAAGAGCTCTACGCCTGTCAAGTCTTTTTCCACCATATATCTTATTTCACTGATAACCTTAGCAACCCTGACCATCTTTGGGTTTCCTTCCAAGTGATTTTCTAGTGCACCTAACCCTTTACCAAGGTTGATGACGTATTCGGAGGGGATACGGACGGCCTCATGCTCGTCTACGGATGAGGAGGTCGGGGACCCAAGAGGGGTAGGGATGCAATCAGTTTCGTCAAGAAACCTAGATTCGCCTCGCGATACGGGCTCCTGTGCAGATGGACCAACTGCAGAAGCAGAGAAAAGGCCGGTAGTGAAACTAGAGGAGACCTACGTCTTTTCCATCGGAATGTGTCATAGCCTTCTTCTAACAATATGCCCAGAGGTCGTAGACTGGGTTGTGACGCTCGTAAACCTTCACAACACGCCAATGTGCAACGACCAAAAGGTATAGGACAAAAAGGCTCAAGACACCGACAAACGGGTAGACATTGTTTCACGTCAGGTTCACCAAAAATGTAAGAGAGGGGACCAACCACTGCAAGGCTCCAAGTCACGAAAGGCCAAGAGCGGAAAGGATGCCATAACTTACCTCAGTTTAAAGGAAGGTTAGGATGGACGGGATGAGAATGATGAGGATTATGGAGTCCTTCGATTACTCTGCAATCTTGAGAACTAAAGGGAGGCTAGGCGAGCCGGTTTTTAAGGTCAACTCTATGTCTCAGGTATTTCTCTGTCAGAGGACAGAAGCGCGGTTCTAGAATGACAACACGGCACGCTGGCATCTCATAGGTGCACTAGCGTCCGTACGGCCAGAAAACTAGAGAGAAGAGGTTAAATTCTCAAGAAGGGACTACTAGCCTAGTTTAGGAGTTTCTTGAACAGCAGAATGAGATCAAGAAGAATGGGACATAAATGTGAATGTGATAAAAGAAATATATTACCGCAAGGGTGATGAAGATAATTTCGTAGAACAATCCTCTCCCTAGCTTGCTCCAAGATCTCTCCACCTACACACAAAAAAAGGGGAAAATGTCGGGGTTGTTTAGGGGCCTGCCTCAGTCAGACCCCTGTTTTGGTGTTTCCACCTCCACGGACAACCAAGTTTGCAATGATAGGAATAAAGATAAAGAAAGGAATACAAGCTACGTAAACAAAAGACACTATAGAACAGTACGTGCTTACTCAACCAAGACAATAAAGAAGATGAGAGGAGCTTACCGCCTCCGTTCAAAGCACTCAAGGCTTGTGGAGGAGAAAATGAGAGGAACTCAAGCCTCTGCCGTAATGGCGTGTGTCCTGCACTTGCACTATCGAAGTGATGGAGTGGTAGATTGTTGCAATGGAGTGTGAAGTGCTGCTACAAAGCTTGAATGGATGACTGGAAAATGGAGATAATGCTCAAGCCGATCTTGCCAAACTTCTACTGAAGAGAACAATGGATGAATGACTGAAGATTATGAAGGAAAGGATGCAAAACCACCATATTCGGGTCAACCAACCGAAGAGGGACGTTACTCTTCGACTTCCAATCGAAAATGTAACGCCTCTACAGTCTCCAGCTGCAAGAATTTGCCAAGGACATAAGCGCGTTGCGTGGACATCTGCGCACCGCATGGGCGTCCCCGACAGAAACACTCCCACCAACACACAAAACAAGGGCCAAGCATGATGTGGATAGCAGGCTTAAGTGGAATTAAGCCTCCACCTTAGGATTTCTAAAGTGCAAAGGGGGTAAAAGGGAATTTGCGTTAGGGGTGCAAATTCACGCTTATACAAAATGCTTTTGGAGGCTAGTTTTTCCCTCTTGAGGGTTTTCCCAGGGTATACTTTAAGTCATCTTTTGATGTTATGTTGTATATTCCTTTGCATGTGGATTATAAATACTAGTTTGCATGAATTTTTATATTTGGGTTATGTGGAAATTGTCTTGGGAGGCTGCATATTTCCTTTCACTCATCAATGAAGTTGAGGGTTGCCCCACTATCAATCAAAACCATCACTCTTTAACCCTACAATACTCCTCTAACTTTGAATGGAATATATCTGGGTGTACTTGTTAGAGTAGCAAAAGTCCCTAATGAAACTCCCAACGATGGGATCTTCTAGATTAGCTTCTTCTTCTTCTTCTTCTCTCCTTGAACCAATTTCATTTTCCTCTTCATCATCAGAGATAACCTCAATGTAATGAACCTTGTCTCTTCCTAGGCACTTGTGACCTAGTTCCCATGGCTCTTTGCATGAAAAACATAATTTCTTCCTCTGCACTCATCAATGAAGTTGAGGGTTGCCCCACTATCAATCAAAACTATCACTCTCTACCCTACAATACTCCTCTAACTTTGAATGAAATATATCTGGGTGTACTTGTTAGAGTAGCAATATTCCCTACTAAAACTCCCAAAGATGGGATCCTCTAGATTAGCTTTTTCTTCTTCTTGTTCTCTCCTTGAACCAATCTCCTCATTTTCCTCTTCATCATCGAAGATAACCTCAATGTAATGAACCTTGTCTCTTCCTAGGAACTCGTGACCTGGTTCCCATGGCTCTTTGCATGAAAATCATAATTTCTTCCTCTGCAACTCATTCCTTGTCTCCTCATCCATGTTTGTCCTTTTATGCCTTCCTTTTGAAACGGTTTCTTGTTTTCCTTTGGTGGGAATAACTTTGGCTAAAATTTGTTCTTAGGTGTGGGAAACTCTATATTTATTGCCCTTTTTATTGCATCCTGTAAAGAAAGTGGGTCAAATGCCTTCACCCAACCTTAAAGTGGTTCAATCAAGCCCTCAATAAAAAAACAAGAAGTCTTCTCTTTGATACATCAAGAACCATCATGGAAAGCCTATGAAATTCAAACACATAACTATCAACTAAACCATACTACTTGAGCTACGCTAGCTCCCTAAAATGTAGTTTTGAATCCTTCTTATCAAACCTATCAATTAATCTCTAGTTGAAATCTACATAAAAGTTAATGAGACTAAGCCCCTATGTCACCATCCCACGGTACCACCACTCATGAGCATCCCCTTCCAAATAAAGTGTGGCATATTTTATTGCTTCATTTTTTAACATGGGATTTAGTGAGAAGTACATATCTAATTTTTGGATCCATGAACATTTTGTACATTTATTAGAGCCATCAAAAGTGGGTATGGAGACGGGCCGGATGGACAACTTGCCCAGCCTTTGTTGCAAGTTCTAATTATGTGTACCCCTGTCCTTCTTGGGTTTGTTCCTTTGATATGTCCCCTTTTTTGGCCTTGGTGAGTAGAAAGGAGATAATTTAATTAATTAAATAAAGTTGTTTTAAATTGATATTTTTAGGCAGCTTGAGTTTAGTTAATTATTAAGATGAAAATTTTATTAAAGTGACTTTAGCTAGGGACCAAAAATAAAACAATATAAAATCACTTTTGTGGAGGGAAAATAATTATGAATTATTATTTAAAAGTGGCTTTTAAATATATTTTTCCGGATGATGTTATTTAAATTAATTTGGAAAAGTGATTTAAAACGGACAAATATTATAAAGTCACTTAATAAAAGTGCTTTATTGATTTATTTTAAAGCGAAAATTAAAAAAATACCTTCAGAAAGGTTCTACGGGGAAATTATAAAAGGTGAATTGGAAGCTCATTTGCATATGCTTGATTTATTTTCTTTGAAGCTTTCGGTGAGAGCAAACCCTAGGACGAAAACCCTAAGGGAATTGGTTTTGATGGTGAGACATCTACCCTAGTCGATTTGCAGGTGGAATCACACAAGCTTCACACAGGTACCGAATGATTGAAGAATAAATAATTTATCAAAGGTTTGTAGGCAAACGATAAATTATTATTCTCTAATTTCTATAGGTGAAAGGAAGAATTTGTTGGATAATTATCAGAAGTTGCAGTGGTGTGTGTAAGGGTGAAAAGAGCAATAATTATGTGTTGTGTGTGCATGTGAAAAAGTATTAATTTATTCTAGCTGGATTTATACCAACTCTACCATATTTTCCAACCACAAGGAAATGACCGTACACCTTGGGAAATATTCAAAGAATGGTCAAATCTTGTTGGAAGGCTTTATAAGCCTTGGTTCATCCTTGGTGCTGCCCTTATAAACTTCAATGATGCTACCACAACCTTTTTAGAGAGGATATAAGCTTCCATAGACTGTCGTACCATTTCTCAAGGGAGTTGTTCCAATATCAAATGCAACAATGTATGGAGGATGTCATACATCTTCAAGGGTGGTCAAAGATAGTGTTGAATACTGATTTGGACTGCCTGCTTTTTCAGGTCAACAAAATTATAAATAAAAAAATTGCAATTTCAGAAGTATAAACAAAAGTTGTTTGGTATTTCTGAACATTACAGTTTACAAGAGTAGTATATGTGTTTGTCATTTGTAGCTGAAATATTTACCAGTCAATAATTTTGATAAATAAAAGTTGTTTATGCTAGTGGAGCTGCAAGATTTTATTCTGTGGTGATTATTCATGAAAATTTGTTGAAACTCTATTGGCTGCAAACTGCTTGATGAATGCCTGTGCACCAAAACTTGTGAAAATTGCAATATTTTGGTTTAGAAAATTTGGACAGTATATTACATCCTCAACTTTAGTTGAAAAAAATCAGTGAATGGCATAGCAACATGAAATTCATCCCTTAATTACTGGTACTCATGCAAATAATCCAAGTAACTCTCTAAATCATTTTATTGTTCTCCATTACTGTCATGCCCCGAAATTGTAACTCTGAGATATAAAGCCTTGAAAGATGAAATAAATAAAATACATATTAAAATATATAAAAGAGGAATATTAGCAATATAATAATACTTATAATTTTAATTATCAAATATAATATATAAATATTAACAAATAAAATAAATATCAAATATATATATATATATATATAACGCAAATCTAAATATTATTATAAATAATACAATAATGTTATTTATGATCATCAATGTTATATCCCTCCCCAAAATGATAACCTATTGAAATGAAACTCTATATATATATATCAATTAAAATAAAAATATACATATAAATAAAATATAATCCAAATGCTGTAGATCTTGATTTATATTATTATCATAATGTTAATTCTGATAAAGATAAATTTAATCATTATTTAATAAAAAATATACATATAAATAAAATATAATCCAAATGCTGTAGATCTTGATTTATATTATTATCATAATGTTAATTCTGATAAAGATAAATTTAATCATTATTTAATCTGATCATGATCATTGATATTTAAATATAAACAAATCCCTTAAGAAAATATCGCTTCCCATTATCAGCATGAGACAATAGTTAATATAGCAACTAGGAAGAAACCAAGAGCGATTTCAAAAAGAGCGCCGGTTGACTTTCAAAAGGCAGCGATCTGACAAGGGACACGACTTGTGAAGACATGACTCTCCCAAGACAAGATCGCTATTTAATAATGAGTCTCTTTCAAAACAAAGGATCATCGGGCAAGGAAGATAGGAGGAATAGATTCTGCAAGAGGAATCATTTAATAAAGAATAGTCTCTAAAATCTGACCAGCAGGGAAATACAATATTTACTAAATATTAAAACAGCAACCCAGTCATATCAATCAGATTAAACATAAATCTGCAGGCTTAATACAGTCTGGTATAAATTATAGGGGACAACAAGGAGGCTTGTGTAAATAAATATTATCCACTGTAGAACAGAAAATTATTACAGGAACAGGCTATAGGTAAGGATAAGTGACAAACCTTAAAAGAAGTAAGTTGAGTATAATTATTAGTAGATGTATAAAGATGTGAATTCATAAAAGAATAAGTATCAAGAAGAGAACCAAGGCAAGGAAGAGAATAGAAAAGAAGCATTCAATAGGATCTACAATAGGAGACCAGACACGCTGAAACAGGTGATGTATTCACTTAGTCTTAATATTTAGCAATCCTCAAATATCAGAACAGAAAATTCATTCAATGATAGATGCTTGGATATGCGATGCACTAGTCTAGAGCCTGTGTTTTATTTAATACATCCAATAGCCTACTCTTTAAGTATCGACCAGATTGCTTTCATGCTGTATCTAACCCTCAAACATCTCTATGCTTATAAGTCTGAACTTGTACAAAGAAAGCCTTGTTTAGAGTCAACATAAACTGGTTACTAAGATTATTGCACTTCTGAGATAGTAATTCTGACTTCTATATTGATCGCACCATTGTTTGTTAGCAAATATATATTCATGATGCTATGTATATATCAGTAGAATGAAATATTGGTAGAACTCCCATAGGCAGATATATATTGCTTCTCATTAATTTAGAACTGCATATACATAATAGATGTTGCTAATCTGATTATTGGTGCAACGTTTTCCTTTGATATTATCATGACTATAATTGTTCTATGAATTGATTATGGTTCCTTTAGCGTTATCATGATTATAAGTGTTCTAGGGCACGATCTTTACATTGACTTAAAATGATTAAAGATGAATGCTGTTAGTTTTTAGATCAGAAATGTAAACAAGCAGAAAACACAACTCAGAGAACAATGAACACAATGATTTACCCTGGGAAAACCCTCCTACTCGAGGGAGAAAAACCCAGCAAAGAATATTCTCTTATATATCAGAATAATAGGTGCAAAAACTGCATACAACATTAGGCCCTAGAATAGGCCGAGCCACATACAATGAGAAATATCACTTCTCCTTGAAGCAAACCTTAAATGCTCTAGATGATATCACTTCTTACACAAATCGGATCTGCTGCTGCTAAGAGGCGAACTGCTGCTGAAGATATTTGAATTGGAGTTAATGAATTGATTGAATAAATGAGAGGACTCTATCCTCTTTATATACCAAGCTAGGCACCCTCCTTTCTAGGGCCAACCTAGAAATAAATATAATTTTGTTTATGAAACAAGAGGCCGACCTGCCTTGACTAGATTTTATTTAAGAAAATAGCTCCCGAAGCTACAAAACACTAATACTCCCTCTTAGCTAGGGAGGTATTTTCAAATATCCTCGTCATGGAGTCTCTCGACATGACGGCCACAATGGCTACACTCATATGTGGAAAAACACATCTCAGTCTCAAAGATGTACAAGAGTTCATCATGGAGTCTCTCAACATGATGTCCACAATGGCTACACCCATTTGTGGAAAACACATCTCAGTCTCAGAGATGTACAAGGGTTCATCACGGAGTCTCTCAACGTGATGTCGTCATGGAGTCTCTCAACATGATGTCCACAATGGCTACTCCCATGTGTGGAAAGAAACACATCTCAGTCTTAGAGATGTACAAGGTTTCATCAAGGAGTCTCTCAACGTGATGTCATCATGGAGTCTCTCAACATGACGTCCACAATGGCTACTCCTATGTGTGGAAAGAAACACATCTCAGTCTCAGAGATGTACAAGTGTTCATCACGGAGTCTCTTAACGTAATGTCGTCATGGAGTCTCTCAACATGACGTCTCATCTCAATCTCAGGGATGAACAAGGGCTTGCACCTCATATTTCTCCATCTCAGAGAAATATACATTACAAGGGCTTTCACCTCATATTTCTCTGTCTCAAAGAAATATACACTACAAGGGCTTTCACCTCATATGTCTCTGTCTCAGAGAAATATACATTACAACTAATCTTCATGATGATGTGACTCCCTCTAAAGCTCCAAGTACTTGCATCAACCTCCTGACCTCCTCGTCCAAGATTGTCTGCAATGCTTTCCTTAGAGGAACGGTTTCCAATGCACACCTCCGGCACTACTGACTTGCGAGAGTTCAGGACTGTCCTTCTTGACCTCATCCCAGATTACCCTATTCTGAATAGGTTTGCGGAGCTACCAATGTCAAATCTAGATTGATTGTCTTGTGCAATTTTGTTCTCTACAGCTGAAGAGGTCTTCCAACGACTTAGCATCTGGCCTTGCAACTCTGCAACCCACTTAGCTGACACCTTCACTTCTTCTCAGTGAATCACTCTAGTTCCTCGAGACATAGGACTCCATTTTGCAGAACACAGAACTCCCTCTCGATCCCAACCTCAATATAGAGATTGCAAAGAAATCCTCGAAAGTGAACTCCCCTCCATTGACTGATCTTCAAGAATTGTCACCTCAAATAATGAGGTCTTCAATATATCTTCAAATAATCCAACATCCTTTTGCTCCTCGATCCATCTTATCTTTGTGGAATCAGAATCTCCTTAAATGCCGCACTTAAACCCTCTTCAAATCTGCTCTTATCTTTCCCTTAGATCTGCTCATATGTAGCATTAATTATGCTCCTGAATGATGACTCTGCTTAGTATAGCCTTCAGAAACAACAGTTCCTTCTCTATCAAAATATTGAATTGCTAGAAGACACATATCTCCTATGCTAGATATGCCTACAAGCTTTCACGAATTCCCATCATAGGCTCCTTTAGGCCATCCCTCTATAGAAATTCAAAGAAACAGCTGCACAGACTGCAAGAGTCATAATGGTCATATTCAATCACATATTTTATTTTTTTTTTCTTTTCATTTGAAATAACTACATAACCTCTGACATAGCAGTCACTTCCCCTAGCAGAAGTACAATCAAATGCATAGCGACCACTACCATATCTTAATCCTGATTTCAAAATGCTTTGAATAGAAGAACAGGAGGGCTTCAAACAGGTCTCCAGATGGTCTACCAGCACAATATCGATAGCAATAGGAATACGCACTGATGTCTCGTGGTTTCAAAATAGGACATGGAAGATAAATAATTTGAAACTCTGAGGGATTATAGCCGGCTGACCAATCCTCTGACTAGTCCTTGTCTTTTCTGCCACGACTCTCCCAATGTCCACGTCGTCACAAAATACAAAGCCTTTCCTAAGCCACAATATTCTTTTGAATAGAGATACCTTTTGAAAGAAACCCACAGCTGGAGACTCCCAGCAAGTCCCTTACGTGGCTATAGTCCCATTTCACCATGAATCATTTACATAAGTAGCTTCAAATTGGTTTACTAACCTTCATATAACCTTCACTTAAAGGTGTAGTCCCAAGTATGTGAAGCAGTTCTCAAGAAAGAAGCGTTATCTTTTGTTGCTCTTCTTTTGAAACCATGCACTCTTCAATACTTTGCGATCTTCCTGAAATGAAATCCTTATTCACTCTAACGATTCAGCTTACTGCCGTTCTTCACTAGGATTCGTGTTTCTTCAATACCATGCGATTTCCTTAGTTGATATTTTAATCTTCTGAATAGATGGCGTGTCATCTCTTGAAGTCCTGATCTTCTCCATAAACATTTAAACTGGCGATCAAGAAATGAAGTGCTCAACCTCCCAATAGCGGCTGGCTTCAGATTAAGACTCCTTGGCACCTGAATTTTATTTCTCTTAGCCACAATTCTACACAGGGAGCAACCACGATTATAAAGGAAACAACTATCGGAGATTTGAGGTTGACGTCTCCATGTGTCTTGCCCGATGACTTATGTTCTTGGTGCCCACCAATAAAGCAATCTGCTAATATATAAACCTAGTAATTGATAGGCATCTCCTTCTGAGATAAAATTTATTCATCGTTCTCCTCATCCTGTGACTTCCCTTTGAATATCGATAAATATGTGACGATTCCGTTCTCCTTGAAATGGCAATTAAAAGATGAAAGCCTCGGCAAGTCTTTCCGACTTTCTTAACCCTTTCTGTATCAAGTAAATTAAGATGCTTTTCAAATATCACGCAACTATATAGACTTCAATGAAACTCACGACTCCAGCATACATCAATTTGGACAACTCATTCTCAATTTGGATGACTCCAGATCTAATGCCTACTTTTTATGTCTCAAATATTGCCTTGAAAGTATACAGCAACTCCTCCAATAATCACCATGCCTTATTGTTTATCTACAATATTCATCTCTACTATATATTTTGTTTTCAAACAGAACCAAATATTATTTATTCACACCTATCTCCAACAAAGACCTGACACCCAAATCTGATCAGATCTTTTCTAAACCCGCTCTGATACCATGTTAGTTTTTAGATCAGAAATGTAAACAAGCAGAAAACACAACTCAGAGAACAATGAACACAATGATTTACCTTGGGAAAACCCTCCTACTCGAGGGAGAAAAACCCAGCAAAGAATATTCTCTTATATATCAGAATAATAAGTGTGGAAACTGCATACAACATCAGGCCCTAGAATAGGCCGAGCCACATACAATGAGAAATATCACTTCTCCTTGAAGCAAACCTTAAATGCTCTAGATGATATCACTTCTTACACATATCGGATTTGTTGCTGCTAGGAAGCGAACTGTTGCTGAAGATATTTGAATTGGAGTTAATGAATTGATTGAATAAATGAGGACTCTATCCTCTTAATATACCAAGCTAGGCACCCTCCTTTCTAGGGCCAGCCTAGAAATAAATATAATTTTGTTTATAAAACAAGAGGCCAACTTGCCTTGATTACATTTTATTTAAGAAAATAGTTTCCGAAGCTACAAAACACTAACAAATGCAAGTGTATTCAATTGTTAAAAGATTGTCTTCATGAGTGTTTGCAACCCTACTAGGGAGGAAGGGCCTAAGAAAAGTGGTGCCTAAAAACCCCACTTAAGATCTGCCACCGGAACCCAAGGCAAGGATGGGCCGTGGAGGGGTAGAAATTCAACTTAAGGTTCCGCCCAATCCCAATGCATGGGTGGACCGTGGAGGGGTGGGGGTCCTACTCAAGATCCGTTGCGGCCATGGAGGGGTAATAGGTTCGGAACCACTTATAAGCTTCGCTGGCTTCCCCCCAGTAGGTTAAGTGTCTTCCGAGGTGATGACGTGGGTAGAGAAAGTAGGTACAAGTGTTTCCACTAAGCACACCACTCCGAGCGTGGAATTGTCTTGGTGGATGTTCCTGCCACTCGGGGCCAAGGGGTGGGTTGTCTTGAACGGACACTTGTGCTCTTGGGCTTAGATGGATAACTTCAGGCGGATCTACCCATGCCACTCATCCTATGTCTTCATTATTGCTTTTGTGATTATGTTTATATTTTGGATATCTAGATATTAATGCTAACAGATATATGTGGAAATGTTCTTAATATGGTGAATGCAGGTTCCAATCTCGAATCACTTCATTAGAGGAGATTTATAATTAAGAAATTAAAACCCTAACCTTAATTGGCAAGCAATAAGCAAAGGCTAGGGAAAATTAGGATAGGGGACATTACAATTACCTTCCAAAATTTCCTCTTTGAGTAAAATAGTAAGCACCAATGGTCTTCCTGCTGATCCAAATAACCATTCTAGAGTTTTTGTTAGTTCGGTTGTTTGCAGATTTACTTGCTTCCCCATTATTATTTTCATCAGCCCTAGGCATATTCATATTCTGCAACATTTGTGTCAATAAATTGGCCAACTATAGTTGTCCTCGAGCAAGATCATCGAGTATTTGCTTCGTGCTATTTCCTTCATTCCTACTATCCATATCTACCATGATTTCTTCTACCTATAAATCTGCAAAAGGAAATCTTTCTTTTAGATTTTTCGGAAAATTATATTGCCCTCTTTTGAGATTCCATTGATAATACCTGTTAGCTTTTTCACTCGGCTGATTATGAATTGTACTTCTGCATCAATCTATTAAATTTTCAACAGGTTGGCAAGAAAACCAACTCTGATACCAATGTGTTGTCCCTACCAAAATATGTCAACCAACTTGCAAATTTACTAATTTCCAACTTGTAGACAATTTGTCAAATAGTTGACGGACATTAAACCATTCAACTTCCTGAGTTTTGTGCCAAGGAACAACTGCAACTATCTTTCATAATCATAGGAAAATTCATAAACAATTGGCATGCATTGAACAATACATAGGCACTTTAACAAACAGACTGCAAACATATGCCATTGCTGATATCTCACATATTCAGTGTTGATTTACATTCATATATATATATATATATATATATATATATATATATATATATATTGTGACCAGTTCACAAACCAAAATACAACAATTACTGCCGATAATAGCAAAGTGTGATGGTTAAATTGTGGTGTTGTAATTCTGCCACCAAGGTTCAAACCCCCACTAGTGTAATAACCACCCTACAGATTTTTATTTTTTTTTGAAAATATTATCAACTAAAACGGAGTTGCAAATCAACTTCCTTCCCACTTTATAATCACCTAGTGTAATAACCACCCTAGAGATTCTAGTATGGGCAAGGTGAGAGTATACGGTGTTCCATATTACAATTAAACCAAGTGAACAATTGAAAGTATGACACTAGGCGGCAAGACAATGTTAGAATTGTGAAAAAAACGAACCATGGGATCAAACAACGAACAAAGACACCTTCCACGCAAAAGAGATGCAAACAATAATATGCAATATTCCTCAACAAGAAAAAGCTATAGAATGAACCTCAAGAATCTTCAAGGAAAACAAGAGTCCTCAAAAGTTGAGAGTTCTATCAAAAAACATCAAAGGCATGATAATACAAATGAGGGTTGAGTGCTCTATAGGAGCAACCCTAAATGAAAAAGGGATTAGATCATGACAAGTGTCAACATCTCATGCAATGAGACAGAATGATCTAATAATAGGTCTCTAGTTAACATAGAAAATCACTCCTATGTTTAGCTTAAGTGCAAGAGAATACATTAGACTAATAATTAATTAAAGATTAATTAAACTAATGCAAGATTACTCTTTCATTAGCTTAAGTGCAAGAGAATACATTAAACTAATAATTAAAGATTAATTAATTATTAGCTAATGCATGATTACTTTAACGAACAGTCAATACCACTTATCTAGTGGAGTGCACAAACAGTACTGAAAGAAATAACCATCCACTTATTCAATGCGAATTACAAGGGCGCATACACTTAATCAATGGGAAAGCTTATACAATACTTGAAGATGAAAAACAGCTTCTTCCACTTATCTAGTGGCGAGCTATTACAATATTACCACTTGTTATGTGGAGAGGGTACATTAGTAATAACAAATTTAAACCCACTAGTGGTACTACAATCCAACACTTACAAAATAAAGTGCATAGAAATTGAAGCTTTCAGCGGTATAATCATCTGAAGCATTACAAGGTTAACACATGCATTGTGAACATCAAAATAAGAGGATTAGCTGCTGATATAAAGTGTCGATGTAAAAAACTACTGAAACACTCCACAATAGTGTTAAATAACATGTACCCAATAACCCAGCTATGAAATAACAATGTGATACCCTGAATGGATGAATTAGAAGATTGGTACAAGTTTGAAAACACCCTTTTTGCTTTTGTATTTTGGACAAATCAGAACTGATACACTACTATTGATGCTCTAGAAACTCCAAAAAAGAGCATACAAACACACCCACAAGCAAAATGTAATGTCCCTCTCTCACTAGCCACTCGGGAAGTCGCATTTGCCTTTTTAATTCCCAAAGGCAATGGCCGTGATGAGGGAATCATTTATTTATGTCACTTATGTGTTAATTTTAAAAAAAAATTACTTAGTGAAATATTTGAAAAATGACTTATAACATGTCACTTTATGTTTTGAATGGAAAAATTAAAATGAAAAGGGAGTCATTTTATCGAGCCTTCTTGGGAAATATATTGGAGTTTTCTTTTTGGTCGGCACTTTTTGAACTTCATATTTTTCACGGGAAGAGGAGTCGAGCTCTCTGGTTGGGATATGAGAACCCTAACAGCCATGGTTTCGAGTGTGAGAGATCACTCCTAGCTATGAATGATTGAAGATTTTTGGCGACTTACATTCAAGGAACCCTAGGCACAGCATTATCAAAGATAAGTCTCCATTTCTGAGTCGAGCTTACGAAGAACTGGGCAGATAATACAAAGACGTGATTTTCTGGGAGGAAAATGACTTGTAAGCAGCAATATCTCAGGTCGTGGTTGCTGCTGGGAGTGTTTTTAGAAGGCGTTTGGACTTTGGAGTCTTTGCAGCAGGAGACACCACTAGTTTGGAGGGACGACTGGCAGAGGAGCCACTTCAGTTGTTGTCTTTGAATTCAGGAGCATTGGGAGGTTGATTCTTCCACTTTCAGGCTGAGGACGAACAGCAACCAGGTCTGAGTCACTTCACTCGTAAAATCCCAGAGCTGTGTGTGTCAGTTAGTATCTTGGTGCAAGTCTGGGAGTTTAGTAATTGCTGGTTGAGTCTTCTTCAAGTGACCACAATTTCTACAGATTTTGTCAGCACTGTATCACAGGCTCCCTTCATTGTATTTACTCATTTTGCATTATAATAGGTCTGCATACAAAGCACAGCCTATAGGGTTTTGCATAATCAATTTGTAATGAAAATCAGTCATCTTCTATGGTGCTGTATTCATTCAATGCAGCATTGTATTAAGTTGTATTTCAATGCAATATCATAATAATGAAGTTGGGAGTTCGGCTGCCAAGTGTTTGTTAAAATGTCCCATGGCTGTAGATGATCTAATTGCATATTTAGGCTGCATTGAAAGTGTTTGACTAAATGATTAGCAGCTGTAGATGCATTTTGTTTGACTAAATGATTAGCAGCTGTAGATGCATTTTGTAATATTCCTTACCTGATCCTGCCTTGGACTTGCTTGGGTAAAGGTCGGAATGTAGTCAAATGGCTCTTGTAAGATAGGGAAAGTGGGTCTGATTTCCTGCAACCACAAAATGAGCCATATTCCACAAAAGGTACAAGTCCATTAGCATTAACAATTAAGCAATCATTCACATAAGTGAAACATGAAACATAGGAAAACAAATGAAGGGTGGCAAAGGTGGATCTGCCCGTAGCCATGGCTCCTAGTACAGATGTTGTAATCTACAACCCTCCTTACTTGGCGACTTGTAACTGCATACTCTACCCCTACAGTAGATCTGCCTGAAGCCCTTGGCCAAGCTCGAGGGGTTGTAACCTATAACTGTCATGGTCCCTAGATTTTAGCACTAAAATAAAACATCAAAACACAAATAAATAAATGAAATAGATAACCAAATACATATTACAAATATAAATATAAATATTAGCAATTTAACACTATTATATTTTAGTGTTGAAATACAAATAACTAAATAAGATAATATAAATATCAAAATACAAATAATGATACCATTATAATTAAAATGCAATCATCTAATGAATAGAATAATTAATATCATTAATTGTAAATATCATAGTAATAAAATATTCACAAAAAAACAATATGAAATAATATTCATAAGACGCTAGTATTAATAAGACATAACTATGCCCTAGTAATAAATAAACAAACCTAAATACCATCGTTTTTTATCCTCAACAGCAATCCACTTATCTAAGAAAGTCTTTTTAAAACAACAATTTATATTACTCATAAAAGACAAAAGCTACTTTGTCTTATTCAAAGACAAAACAGCGATTAGCATGTGAAACACAAAAGGGTGCAATTTGTGAATAAACTAAGAGGTGCAGCCATGCCCTTTCACAAACGAATGGCCATGTCTCTTGGTGGATTGTGCTAGGTATAAGGGTAGATAGTTTCAAACAAGAAACCAGGGTAGATAGTTTCAAACAAGAAAGGGGGGATTAGGAAGGGAATCGATTGTGAATAAAGACGGGTAGATACCATGGCTGGCTGGAAAATAATAATATCTGCTGATCGAACATATGGCTGTAAGTTAAATATAATAATATTAAAATATATATGTACATAAATTCATGCCAAGATAAAAATAGATATATATATATACATCCATGCCAAAATAATTATTGTAAAATGAAATCAATTAAAAGTAATGATATATATATATATATATATATATATATATATATATATATATATAATATGTTATTTACGATTATACAATAATGATACTTGCAGCAATTATTAAGCCTTATAAGTAATGATGTCTCTTTAATATAAACATAAGTCGATTAGGTATATTTATGAATTGTCCTCATCCTATGATCAATCCAGTATAAGGAGAAGGAAATGTGTAAGAAAGGACGTAGCAGAAGCAATTCGGCCCCGCCTCCAGGTAACCTCGTTACTAGCATGACACTTGAGTCTTTCCATGTCCATAAACAAAATCAACTAAATTGTAAATAAAAGTATATGATATCGACTTATAAACGAGGTGGACTGGGTTTCTCCCAACAATGAAAAACCCAAGTCGACCCCTATAGCTGGATATCTTTGATTTCTAAATGTTTAAATATCTAAAATTGTTCAGTATGCACAGATGAGCCAAGGAAAGAATACTCGATCCCTTAGGATGAAGGGATACGGAATTCTAAGGGCCGACTTGCTGTGAGGATAAGCATAACAATACAATATTGATAAAATGTTTGTAAATAAATAAAATGAGAATAAGAACCCAAGCAATTAAGTAGAACTGGTTAGCAAGCCACTTCGATTAATTTAGTAATCAATTACTTAATCATTCTAGGGAGGGTAATCATGTGATGATGAATTAATAATATACTCATTTATCTTTATTAAGGCAATAAAATGAATGCACTACTAAGTCACATACAAGTTAGTACCATGATGCTTCATTTAATTTAATATAGAATCATCCACAAATTAAGTTCACCTAACTAATTGGATTAATCAACAAATCTACATGCAAAATTAGGTAACAATCTTTAAGGACAAAAACACTTATAGAATAATGAGATGAATAATTGACAAACAAATGTAACAATTAATATGTTTAATCACAACACAATTGTGGCTAGTTTACTTGATGTTGTTTACATTACTCATGTGTTGCTATTTGCTCTAATTTTAATTTGTCTGCTAATTGCTTGTAAACTCATTCGGGAGGAAGGGCCTAAGAAGTGTGGTGTCTTAAGACCCTCCGAAGGTTAGCCCCTAGGACCCTAGGATGAGGGTTGGGCTATGGATGGGTTACAGACCTACGCTGCACATAAGCTTCGTTGGCTTCCCCCAAATGAGTCATGTGTTTTCCGAAGAAGTGTCATAGGTGGAGTATGCAGTTACTAGTCACCTAGAGTGGGAGGTTGTAGGTTACAACCCCTCGAGCTTGGCCAAGGGCTTTGGGTGGATCTACCCTAGGGGTAGAGTATGCAGTTACAAGTCGCCAAGTAAGGAAGGTTGTAGATTACAACATCTATACTAGGAGCCATGGCTACAAGCGGATCCACCTTTGCCACCCTTCATTTGTTTTCCTATGTTTCATGTTTCGCTTATGTGAATGATTGCTTAATTGTTAATGCCAATGGACTTGTACCTTTTGTGGAATATGGCTCATTTTGTGGATGCAGGAAATCAGACCCACATTCCCTATCTTAGAAGAGCCATTTGACCACATTCCAACCTTTACCCAAGCAAGTCCAAGGCAGGATCAGGTAAGGAACATTCCACATTTTCAGTCAACATACTATTAGAGAAGTCATTTAGAATGCATGCCAACCGTTTGGAGAAATGTCTAGCAGTTGTAGGCGTTAGTTTGCAGTTTCAGTTATCTTTGTGCAATTGGAAAATACAAAATACTTGCATCTCATCTTCCTAGCATTGATTAAACATTTAGAATTCAATTCCAAGCATTCATAACATATTTGACATTGATTAAAACAAGAAGAATCAAACTGAAAAACAAAACTAGCAAGATAGAAGGTTACAAGCAAAGTGTTGGTCAAAATTACTAAGGCAGAAAATCAGAGAATTTACATCAGATTTTGCAAGGCACTTTACACAAAATATTGGAAAACTCCTTTCAAACTCCACCCAACACACCTCAAAACACTGAATAGATCTTCATCTCAGCAACATACAAAACTGAAACTCGATTTGAAGCACAATGGTGATCTCTAAAATGAAATCACTCCAATCTAGCTAGGGATTATTTCTCAAATCCGGAACTAGAAATCCAATGAGGATTTTCATCCTCAAAGATTATGGAAGGATTCGCAAGTTCAATCCAACAACATAACAGTACGAGAAATCTTCAGCATATGAAAAATGAGAGCCCCAAACCTTCTTTTATAGCTTTTTTGTTGCTTTTTTGAAAAAGAGTTTTTTTGCTTTTCTGTTGCTTTTTAATTGCTTTTTCTGAAAAAACATTTTTGTTTCTTTCGGAAAAAAAAAACACTTTTTGCTTTTTTCGAAACAGCATTTTTTGTTTTCCCAAATTAAATAATTCATGACATGCAAAAGTCACTTTAATAAATATAACACTTAGCAAATTTTAATATTTAACATTATAAGTTTAAGTGTATATTTTTAATACTCTACCCGAAATGTGGAAAGAACTACCAAGGCTTTGAAATCCGACTTATGATCATGTCAAGACAATACAGAGGCGATGGGATGATGACAGGTGAACCTGAAGGCTTGCTAAAAATAGGTGAGCTCTCCAAGAACTTTGGAGGACACACTAGGAGTCTGAAAATGCTTTTGAAAGCGTCATTGCAATCTAGAACACCAACTGGGCTCAAATCCAACATTAGAAACCAAGAAAAACTAAACCAACGCACTCCAAAACGTTTGGAGTTCTCCCCAACCCATTTGGAAGCCTACAGGAAAAACTCAAAAACTAGTCAAAAACTCACGGCACAATATTGCATAAAAATGGGGACATTACAACTAGGGTGTTATTGTTGAGTGTTCTCATTGGAGATGAGGTCCCTCATATGTGGCCTCACCGATTGATAGCTTCGGTCAAAAGTGTTTACTCCCAATTTAAAAAGTACAACAATTACTACTATTTTTAACCTTTGGCCAACAATTGATAAAGAAACATTCCATCAAACAATTGTCATGTAAACTAAATGCTAAAAAAAAATGGTACTTAGAATGCTTGCTACAGCAAGAGGATGATGTCAATGCTGCCCTACGTTGTAGAATGGCTAATGTATTGATCTGAAACTAATGCACTACTACTATAGATGAAATTTCAAGTCATTCCCACTTTGTTGCGGCAAAATTCAAACTAGTACAACCTTGTTAGTGGCTACATTTCTCACTAGAAATCTGTTGCCAATGCAAAATAAAATTGTTCAATCTATCTTTCTTGATGATGTAATCAGAAATATATTATAATCTTCACTCCCACATTTCACAAATAATTTTCTATACAAACATTTCAATCAATTGCAACCTAAAATGAAATATATAGATAGTTATTCGTCAAACTTCAATTCTTCAAAAAATTCAACCTACTTGTGAATCTTCATTGAATCTACTCACAAATTAGCTAGGAGGATTTCCATCCTCGAAACCAATCTTTGCCATAAGGTTTTCGCCCTAGGCAAGGAAAGATGAATAGTTGCTCAATCTCCAAGCTAGAGTTTTGAGAATAAAATGCTAAGAATGAGTTTTCTTTTTGCAAGCCTTCGTTTTTATACTCCTTTTGTTAATATTTGAAATATTATATTTCATTTCCCTCTCGAAGTAACTTTTAATATTTGTTTTTAATTTAACTTTACATTTGAACCCCCAAAAGGTCACTTTTTTAATAAATCGTCCAATATTAATAAAATAAAATATTATATTTCATTTCCCTCTCGAAGTAACTTTTAATATTTGTTTTTAATTTAACTTTACATTTGGACCCCCAAAAGGTCACTTTTTTAATAAATTGTCCAATATTAATAAAATAATTTATTAAATATGTTGTACCCAAAATAATTTTTTGCTTTTAAGAGACATTTTTCTTAAAATGATCTAAGTCACGTAAAAATGTTGCCAAAAGTATGTTTTAGGTCAAACAGAAGGTAAAGTTTTTGTGGGTTTATGTCAAGGAACATGTGTGCAAAATTCAAAAAATTTGAAAATTAGGGTTTCCTACTCCTATTTTTAGGAACAACCCCTGAAAATAGGACCTTGCCAGAATTCATTGAAAATGATTTTGATAGAATGAATTGACTTCATGATCACATTGGTCAAGTCAAAATCACCAAAAAGTTAGTTTTACTCTGGTGGGTCTATTTTCATTTTTCAGGATTAAAGTTAGGAGCTCTGCAGCCATTAATGGCAGAATGGCCAGTACTAGGTGGCGAAATCTAAGCTTCAACGAGGAATCCATGACGAAAATGCTCGAAGAGATGCTCCACGACGAAGGGGATTTTCAAAAGTGAAAAAAGCTGAAAATTGGCTATCTGGAAAATGAATTCCTTGCTACCAAGAAGGCTGTGTAGTTGAATGTCCTAGTCATTTTTCCAACACCAGTACACGTAGCATGTGGAAGATGATTGCTAGGATACACGCGTCTGCATCATCAACGACAAAGCTCAAATCAATCAAGCTACACGGCGAACATGAGATGTGAAGAGATGAAGATCTTAAAGGAAATAATGAAGCTGCAGTCAAAAGAGCCCATGCTAATGTAATGTCCCCCTTTTCAGCGTAATCTTGTTTGATGGTGTTTAGCCTATTACTCAGACTTGTTGTTACCTTTTCACACATCGCCCCATGCCAGATGGGGACCCCCCTAATTTTTGCTCCATTTTGGTCTTTTGGCTTTGGTTTTGGATAATTTTGCGTCTCTCTGATCTTTTGATCTTTTTGTCCTTCCAGGGATGTCCTATCATTTGGAATTTTGGAATTTTGGCTGTCTGTGAAATTAGGGTTTTCATTCTTCAGGCCAATTTGAAGTTAAATTGAGTTGGCTAATTGACATCTGAGCTTAACATTGTTGTCAAAAGGCTTCCAGCAGATTCCCACTGAATTTTCATCATGTTCTGGCCACTTCCTACTTTTAGTAAGTACTCAATCTGTGGTCTCTTCCTCAGAATTTCAGGATTCCGACTGCTTTAGCACATCCGGGCAACTTTAAGGTGCCTACACATGAAATTTGAGCAGAATTAGACAACTTGCTATTTTGAGCAGTTCCGGCTTCAGGAGCCATTTTCAGGATTCACGCATGTGCTTTTCCAATGCATGTTCAGAAATTACTTCTGGGTTTTTCAAGACCTTCGCGATGGTATAACATGCAAACCGAGATGGTGACTTTCAGCGGTACAGCCTTCAAAGTCTATTTTTAGGGTTTGCATGCAGAGTTTTTCAGTGCATGTTCGGACATTCCTTATGGGTTTTGCGAGGGCTTCGCAGTGGTGTGACATGCAAACAAAATGGATCAGTTTTCAGGGACTTACTATTTTTAGCCAATGCCTGCATGTTGACCAGTTTTCTGGGTTTTTTGAGATCCCGCGAGCAATGTGACATGCAAACTCATCCAACATCAGATTGACCACTTTTCAAGCACTTACTATTTTTAGCAGGTTCACTCCGGCAGCCACCCGACACTTCAGTTCAGCAAGCAGAGCAGCATACAATGGAAATCAAATCAAACGGAAATCATCCAAGGCACATGCAAGTCAGATTAGGGTTTCCAGCTTCGATGCCTAAAAAGAGGGGTAAAAAGCCAGAATCTTCGAAAACGAAGCTATCCCACTGCGATTAGCATCCTTCAAGCAATCTACCGGTAAAATTTGGGCGCAATCCGAGCACTTACTATTTATAGTAAGTCACCTCCAGTACACGGCTATAAATAGCAGGTCAGCATGAGGGACAAGTGTGAACAAGTTCATCAAGTGATGAGGACCACGTGGTGAAAAATTCAAGTCAAACGGAGCTACAGAAGTCAAAAAATTTTAGGGTTTGCTAAAAATAGCAGGGTGGCTAAAAATAGTAAATGATCTCAGGCAACAGGTATAAAAAGGGTAGCAAGGTCACAAGAAACATATCACACCAGTTCCAGGTTCAAAACGAGTGAAAAACCACGAAGAGTCACACTTCTCCAAACTTTGATAAAAATAGAATGGCAAGAGGTAGTTGGGGCGTTGAAAATTTCCCAGTCTAAAACTGGCAGGAGAAGAGGTAAAATGCGCCCTTGGCATGAAGAAGGCTTTAAAATTTCTAAGTATGAGGAATTCATCCTCATACCTTCAAATGCGCCCAAAGAGGTTGAGAGCCTGGAAAATTTCTAAGTATTTGAAATTCCTCCACCCTACCTCAAATGCGCCCCAGCTGAGAAGACATGGCAAGAAAATTTCTAAGGCAATGAAATTTCCTCCAACCTAGGTGAAATGCGCCCAGCATACAAGAGGAGGCAAGGTAAAAAAATTTCTAAGTGTGGAATTCCTCCTCACACCCCCAAATGCGCCCTCAAGGACATAGAAGCTTTAAAAAGTTTCTAAGTGAGATAAAATGGAAGTTTGATAGGCAAAATGCACCCAAGGGGTGAGTATGTCAAAAAAAATGTGTTGAAGAAGGAAAAAATGGAAGCACACCCATCTATATGCGCCCAAGCAAGTGGGGTAAGATAAGAAACTTTCCAAGGCATTGAAACATGAAGATAAGACCCCTAAATGCGCCCTTGAAGGAGGTATGAGGTGAAAAGTTTTCTAAGTAGAGAGAAGTGGAAGTTACCCCTTCAAAATGTGCCCAAGGTAAGCAAGGGTCTAGGAAATTTTTCTTAAGATTGAAAATGGAAGTTGCTGCATGGATATGCGCCTAGCTTGCAAGAGGAGGCAGGGTGAAAAATTTCTAAGTGTGGAATTCCTCCTCACACCCCAAAATGCGCCCAGCAAGGAAAGAAATGTTGGAGAAATATTCTAAGTGTTTGAAATATCCTCCTCACTAGCTGAAATGCGCCCAAGTTGATAAGAAGGAGAAAGTGACTTTAAAAAAGTTTCTAAGTATGAAGGGAATGAAACCTCACTAGCTAAAATGCGCACAAGCATGAAGGGGTCAAAGAAGGGAGATTGCTAAGTGTTGAAAACCAAAGGGGACCCTCTAAAATGCGCCCTCCAACAAAGGTAAAGTATAAAAACGCCTAAGGCATTGTAAAATGAAAATGCAAGATGCCAAATGCGCCCAAGGGGTAATGAAGGCTCTAAGGCATGGGAAATTTGCCTAAATCAAAATAAAAGTGGAGAGGATCAAACACGCCCTTGAGTGGGGGTTGATACATGCTAAATGCGCCCATCATGTAAAGAGGTGTTTGAAAAAGTTTCTAAGGCATCAAATGGAAGCTTGCATGTGGAAATGCGCCCAAGGAAGTTGGGACTTGAAGGAGAAAATTGCTAAGTGTAAGACAAGGTTGCCAAGGCATGAGGCTTGAGTGGAAGTTGACATGCTCAAATGCGCCCTTCAAGGGTAAGATAATTAAATTTAAAATTTTCCTAAGGCATTTTTCTTAGGCAAAATGTGAATGCGTCTAGAAGAGCTAACAATAAAATTTCCAGAGACAAGGGGAGATGCCCCCCATGAGCAGGGAGGGAATTTCTTCAGGAAAACAGGAAAATGCCAAGGCATGAAAAATGAAGACTGCAGGTGTGAAGTGCGCCCAAGATTGAAAATGAATAAACCTTAGCAATTTTTATTATTTTTCAAAAAAATAATAAAAATTAAACTTACCCCTTCGTCTGGATACGCATGAAAATGATGATTTCTGAGGGGAAATTTCTTCTGGGTATTGGACATTTCCCACTGGGAGATGATTTAAAGTTCTTTCGCACCTCGCTCGTGTTGTTTCGACAAAGATTTTAGCCTGGCACCCGTTGAACAGATTTCCTAAGGCTCAGAGGGATAAATTTTCTAAGGCATGGAAAAGGAAAGCAGAGGGGGTCAAATGCACTCAAGCTCGAGATGAGTGGAATTTTATCTAAGTCACCAAGCTCCTAAAGGAAGGTGGACAAGGCAAGTGAATGAAATGGCTAAGGCAGGAGGATGAAAACAACAAGATGGCATGCGCCCTAACACACAATGGGCCCATGATGAAAGTTTGTTAGAAAAATGATGAGCTTTATTAGATCTAGAGGTCAAGCAGATCTTGGAAGTCAGAACATGGAAACTAGGTAAAGGAAGTGAGTTTATATTATAAGTGTTCTGATGCTCTTCTTTTTGTTTTGTAGGATGAACGTCGAGGCCAAGGCGTGAGGACTTGATGAAGCTGGGCAATGTTACAACTTTGGGAAAAGGAAACGGCAGTGAGGATTTGTCTAAGGCATTAAGAACGTCATGCGAAAGTGGAAAATGCGCCCAACGCAGTGGGCTAGAGAAATATAAAGGTTACAAGGAAGAAATGCATCCAAAGTTAAAACAACGGGAGGGCCGAATGGGAAGAATTCCTTGCTCATCACTTTTATATCGACCATATACTCGCCTCTCCTCCTAATGCAACAGAATTGGCAGGCAGAACAATGGGAACACGTTTTTGGACGGGAATCTTTTGGAGGATTGTGGGCGTTAATTGCTCATGGCGGTTTCTACAGAGTGGTGGAGAATCTTCTGGGTTCATTTATTACCCACTCCCCTTTATGGCAGTTTTTAGGGCAAAAAACCTTAATTGGGGCATATGTGGCTCGATCTGAGCCCTTCATTGTAATTTAATCTAAGTCGTCCGCTGGACTGAGCCAACTATAAAAAGGGGTATCCCCCCTCATTTGTAATCTATTAGATTAGATTAGATCAAGAAGTCAGAGAGTAGAGAAGATAGAAGTTAGAGAGTAGAGCTAGGAGTTAGCTTAGTTTGAAAAGGAAAGAAAAGCTTTCCCTTTGAAGGCTTTTGTAAAAGGTTGTTGTGTAAGACTCTCATAATATAAGGATTTACATTGATTGGTGAATCTTTCTTTCGTTGTGAGCAGTTGACGAGCCTTTTTCATCTTTCCAATTCAAATAGATTAGAGTAAGGTAGACTTTGTTTTATGCAAGTAGTTGTTAATTGTGGAGTGTGGCGTTTGGTTTGGACAAATCTTCCTTCATCCATACCACTAGCGGGCTTGCTGATGGTAAGTCTGCCCTGCGTGGTCAACTGGAATATCAGTACCTAACTTCGGTTGTGATTTGTGTGTTCACTTGCATCGTTGTGACAGGGTGCGCATGTTGAATCACAATTTGAACATCTTATCCATCCTTTGAAGATTGCACCAACTTTGTCGGAGTTGTCTGAAGGGGAGGTGAAACAAATTTTGGTTTGATCGAAATCTGTCCTCGCATTCCACCCTTAGAAATAGATTGTAGACTTCCTATCCCTATTCCTTTTAAATTCAATATTTTCCCGGTTAGTTTAGATATCAGAGCATCACAGTCAAATCTTTCATCTGCTTGACGAAATCGAACAATTACGTAAGTCCCCTTGGAATACCCAGCATATTCACGTCAACCAACTGAGTCTATTCGCGATAAAAGGAACCTTGGAGTTGAACGCAAGAACTTTCACGCAATCTTAGCATGCGAAACACTTTGATCAAGAGAGAATAGAGTGACCGTTGGACATTTTATTCTGTGTTGGTGTTGTCATAAAACACACGTCAACAAGACTCTCGTAGGCTGACAGGATCTGGTTAGAGGGTCAGTAGCCATTTTAGTGGGTATTGTCATTGCCCATTTCTTCACTCCAGTATTGGTTTCAGTATAGGCATTTATGGTTCAGTGTTCGCCAGCTTCTGATGGCACGAAGATATATGGAGTTTGGAGAGAGTTATGGATATTTAAGTGATTTAAGTTAATTATTTAACTTAACGCTTTATTATAAAGTCAAATTGACTTTATAAATATTATATCACTTAAATATATCATAAAGTGATTTAAAATTAAATCACTTAAGTATAAAGTGCGCTCAACTTGAAAAAGGCAATTATTTAATTGCTTAACTATTGAAAAGTTATTAAATACATTTTAATGTATTTTATTTGAGAGCCAAGTCGTACTTTCTTGATACTCGTGCCTTTTTGGGGATATAAGGCAAAAGTGGCAATTCAACCTTATGAAATGATGATTATTTGAAATTGCTACTTTAATCTTCTCTGTGCATTTGTCTGAGACAAGGGTTACAATGAATATCTTCCATTGGAGAAACGAGAGATCTTTAGTGTTTTGCAGACTTGAGGTTGTGAAAGACTAGCCGAATCTTTGCTACAGGGATGGCTTCAATTCAGAAGTCAATTTGAGCTTCACCAGAGTTCTCTGTTCAGTTTCTTTCCATTTTTCATTAAGGAAGGGTCTACAGTGGTTGAGGCGCCTTCATTCAACAGATTTGGCATCTGAGGAGCAAGCCGTACATCTTCCTTGGCTGGCTGTACCATTTCAAGCCTAAGGCGTGGGCATCTGGGGTTGAGGCGTTTGAACTAGAAGGCTGAAACGCCTTCTTCTGGAGCATTCTATCCTTTCCATCTTGGTCACCTGGTACTCTTCAGTCATTTGCTACAGTTTCTGACAAGAAGAAACCAAAATCAAGAGGTAAGCGTTGGATTTCTTCAGTTTTTAGGGTTCTTGACTGGCAAGCTCCAAAATTTCTTATTTAAATAATCTAGAGGTTTCCGGGTATGTTTGTTGTATGTAATCCCTTTGTTGCAGTTGTTTAATACTTAATACAATTGCAGTTTCTCAATTTTTGCTTAAATTTTAGTTTTATCAACATTTTATGCTTGGCGCACTTCCCAAAAATGGTCTCAAAACTCATGAAAAACAAGCAAAACACTTAAACAAACAGTTTTAGTTCAGAAGTTGAGGTTGAGCCAACTAGGCTCATCACAGTGGTATCAGAGCTTTCTAATCCTACCAGCTTGTGGGAAAAACAATTCTATGCGACCACACTAGAACAGATTTGACAGGCACTACACACGCAGGGGTCCTGGATATCAGAGAAGTACTTTTGACGAACAGGAGGAAGAATTAGACTTTGATAACATGGCTAACAAGGATGAGGAAGGTCCTTACAGGAATCGTCTTAATGACGAAGACAAAGAGGCCAGAGATGTACTGAGAGGCCTTGTTGCAGGTCAGGAACAGGTGGCGAACATCCTCCAGCAACTAAGTACCAATGTCCAGAATTTGAGTATTCAGAGAAGGCCGAATCGGGATCCGGATCAGGAAGGTAGTGTACATGGAGATAGACAGAGAACAGTTACTCCAGCACGCCCCTATGACAGGCCTACTCGGCCAACATTTATCAGAAATGATCCTGTTGAGGAGAATGTGGATGAGGGAGGTGATGTGAATTTTGCAGATAACATTATGACACAGCATGATGAGTGGGATGCTTTGCCCCAAAGAGTTAAGGACCACCTTAACTTCGACAGATTTCTGAGCCAAAAAAGAGACCATGGCAGGAACAGGGCAGATAGGAGGCCTGAAAACAAGTATAATGATCTAAAGGCAGGCTACCAACAAACTTACCTTAACTAATTTTGATGGCAGTGGAAAAGTCACAGCTCGAGCATGGGTGAGCAAACTAGACACTTTTTTGACACTACGTCCAATGGCAGAAGAGGATGCCATAAGATTTGCAGCACTTCACCTGGATGGCGTGGCACATCACTGGTGGTACCATGGCATGGTCACACTCCATCATGATAGGATCGCTTCTTACCAGGAATTCATTGACAGATTGGTTGAGAGGTTTGATAGGCGTGATCCAGAACTTTACTTCAGAGACCTTGCTCAGTTGAAGCAATTGGGTAGCTTGGAGTCTTATATTGGTGAGTTTCAGAAGCTCTCAGTCATGGTTACCGAAATCTCAGAGAGGAGACTTGTCATTCTTTTTGTAGAAGGTCTCCATGTGCCAATGAAAGGTTGGATCAAGGCATTCGATCCACCTATCTTGCACGAAGCTATGAGGAAAGCTCGTAGCATGGAACTTACAACTTCATGAGGTAAGTTCACTTCAAATGTAGAAGCATCTTCATCCTATAGTGATAGCAAATCAAAATCTAAGAATTCAGAAAATGTTGATGATAAAAGGAAGTTTGCAGCTCCTTTGGATCAAGAGACAATCAATGATTTACGTAAGAAGAAGCTTTATTTTTATTGCAAGGGCCCGTATGATGTTACTCATGACTGTCCCCTCAAGCCTAAAGGTCAAAATAAACAAATGGAGTGGTTTTATGAGGGTGATGACTTTGCTGATTTAACAGACCAGAAAGCTAGTATGACAAATGGGAGCATGCGTTCTATCATTCTTGTCAGTGAGGAGAGTGAGAAGATAGAACAAGAAATTTTTGAGGAGGATTATGATTCTGCTTCTTGTCCAGGGTGCCAGGGGTGTTTGGTTGGGATCCAAACAGTTATGAGGCTCAATTTGTAAACAATCCTCTTTTTGAGGCAGATGTTTCATTGTCTCGTGATAATCCGCTCTTTGAGGTGGATGATGATTCTACTCTTGACCCTAATGTAGGGGTGAGCATTGATCGTAGTATCGTAAATTCCGTCAGTGCATTGGGATTTTAGACAGGGCTCGTTGAGGAGTTTCATAGTGTGTACATGGTTAGGAATATTCACGGTTTTACTTTCAATCTTCATGTACATGATCCGTTTCATATGCACAGTTATGGTATGCACGTGTTAGACATGTTGGATGATAGCATATCTCGTGTAGTTGTAGGGAATAGGTGTTGTCAGCAGTTTGACTTGCTTTCTTGTGAGTACCTCTCTTCTGTGACAGATGGTGTTGAGACTGATAGAGTACAACATGATGATCCAGTTGATCAGATATGGGAGTTACAGGGGACAATTGATGACAGTAGGGACATTACACGACACTATCCTTGGGATCCTAGTAGATTGGTGTATTTGTTGTTGTTGATATTGCTTGAGGACAAGCAATTTCAAGGAGGTCAGATTGTAATGTCCCCCTCTTCGGCGTAATCTTGTTTGATGGTGTTTAGCCTATTACTCAGACTCTCGTAGGCTAACAGGATCTGGTTAGAGGGTCAGTAGCCATTTTAGTGGGTATTGTCATTGCCCATTTCTTCACTCCAGTATTGGTTTCAGTACAGGCATTTATGGTTCAGTATTCGCCAGCTTCTGACGGCACGAAGATATATGGAGTTTGGAGAGAGTTATGGATATTTAAGTGATTTAAGTTAATTATTTAACTTAACGCTTTATTATAAAGTCAAATTGACTTTATAAATATTATATCACTTAAATATATCATAAAGTGATTTAAAATTAAATCACTCAAGTATAAAGTGCGCTCAACTTGAAAAAGGCAATTATTTAATTGCTTAACTATTGAAAAGTTATTAACTACATTTTAATGTATTTTATTTGAGAGCCAAGTCGTACTTTCTTGATACTCGTGCCTTTTTGGGGATATAAGGCAAAAGGGGCAATTCAACCTTATGAAATGATGATTATTTGAAATTGCTACTTTAATCTTCTCTGTGCATTTGTCTGAGACAAGGGTTACAGTGAATATCTTCCATTGGAGAAACGAGAGATCTTCAGTGTTTTGCAAACTTGAGGTTGTGAAAGACCAGCCGAATCTTTGCTATAGGGATGGCTTCAATTCAGAAGTCAATTTGAGTTTCACCAGAGTTCTATGTTCAGTTTCTTTCCATTTTTCATTAAGGAAGGGTCTACAGTGGTTGAGGCACCTTCATTCAGCAGATTTGGCATCTGAGGAGCAAGCCGTACATCTTCCTTGGCTGGCTGTACCATTTCAAGCCTAAGGCGTGGGCATCTGGGGTCGAGGCGTTTGAACTAGAAGGCTGAAACGCCTTCTTCTGGAGCCTTCTATCCTTTCCATCTTGGTCACCTGGTATTCTTCAGTCATTTGCTACAATTTCTGACAGGGAGAAACCAACATCAGGAGGTAGGCGTTGGATTTCTTCAGTTTTCAGGGTTCTTGATTGGCAAGCTCCAGAATTTCTTATTTAAATAATCTGGAGGTTTCCGGGTATGTTTGTTGTATGTAATCCCTTTGTTGCAGTTGTTTAATACTTAATACAATTGCAGTTTCTCAATTTTTGCTTAAATTTTAGTCTTATCAACATTTTATGCTTGGCGCACTTCCCAAAAATGGTCTCAAAACTCATGAAAAATAAGCAAAACACTTAAACGGACAGTTTTAGTTCAGAAGTTGAGGTTGAGCCAGCTAGGCTCATCACAGCTAACCAGGGGCGCCCATGAGTTCAGGAGGTCAAAGGCAGTCATCAAGTATTGCCAAAACAGTCATCTCCTTCGTCAAACATGCATCAAGTAAAGCCTGTAGTCAAGTTAAATGCCTTGGAAGCCATGAATGACATCACTGTTCAATGAATAGCCAAATGTGGAAGGTAGTCATTCCAAATACAAAGCCACCATCGGTTACTACCACACTACCTTCCACATTTCATGTCAACAAGGTTGGATGACGTAGCTGCAAAGAAGACCAGATATCAAAAGTAGATTGCAAGAGGCAGAAGAAGTCAACAAATGGATAGAAGGACTGTTGACTAGAAGTGATGAGGTGTCAAACACCCACAAAGGATGACCTACCTTCCAGAATATCATTAATGGGGACAAGAGTTAACTTGATGCCTCATTCCAAGTTAACTCCATGTCCCACTGATCATGCATGTCAGATCCCACCAATTATGGATGTCTATCTCAAATCTCCACTAATTGTGGATCTATATTTTGGAGACACATTTTGTAATTTAAGTTCACTTGTAGTTTAGTTTCAGTCAGCCGAGGTAGACTTCCAATTTGACTTTTGTTTAGTTTTAGTTAACTGAAGTAGCTTTCCAGTTAACTGCTTGCTCACCTACTTTTAGACTTGGGAATAATTCTTGTTGATTGGCAAGAACTGATTGTTAACTCAAGGAGATTTTAGGGTTGCCTACTCCTTTGAGTTTCTATAAATAAGAGCCCTGGGCTCATTATTTGTTAACCTTTATTTACTATGCAAAATTGTTGCGCCATTGTTGCCACAAGCTTGCAAGTTTGTATTTGTTCACTCTTGGATGAGAGTTAATTGGTTGATCACAATTGTGTATGATTCCATACCTTTGCTGTCCCAATCTTTGTAATTCGATGGAAAAGCTTGAAGAAGAAAATCAGATGGCACATGCATGTTTGATCTAAAGATTTGAGTTTGTTCAACGTCTTGTTTTTAATAGCTTATTGTTTCAATCTCCTCCTCGGACAAGGGTTCCTCCTCCTTGGATATTTTGTTATTGATAGTTATCGTGTGATGTTGTTTAATGATCTAGATTTCAGCCTATACTTCGGACAGGGGTTCCTCCACAGTAATCCTGATATCCATATCATCATACTTTGTTGTTTCTAGTAAGTTGTTTCCCAGCCTATTCCTCAGACAGGGGTTCCTCCTCCTTGGCAAGTCTTAAATCCAACTTACCGTGAAGAGTGTTTGCTTGTATAAAACTTTATCCCAGCATATATCCGAGAGTTCAGAGCCTCGGCCATATTCTAAGGAGACGGCGGATTCAAGTGATCCAACACATCCATTTCGCTCCTATGCCTTCATGCTTTGTTTATCTTGAGGAGATAGGATAGTTTAGAAGCTAGTTTATTCATAGTTAAGATCTGCAGAAACCAGAGAAAACCTTAGCTACGGCACGTTGTGTTTATGCACCCTTTTGTCTTGCCGCTGAGTAAAAAAGATAGGAACCTTAGTTTACTGTACCCTTTTTTACGTATAACATCAGCAAAGAGAGATCTTCCTCTCTATAATTCGAAGAGCAGTACTATAACACTTGCAATAGCTGTCTGTTTCCAAAAGCACTCCAAAGGTGCTAATTGAAACGCCAACAGTTTTCTGGTGCCCACCGTGGGGCAACGAGGCATAAAACTTCAAGAAAAAGCTAATGCTTTTATGACACGAAATGGGCATCTGACATCCTTGGGTTCCAGTTGAACAACCTGATCTTGCTCCAGCAACTCTCCAACCAAATCTTACATTCATTGAAGGAGAGCAATCGGACATCATCAGTAGCTTGTGTACTTTCATCTTCGAAAAGAATACATCACCAGCTCAGTGGAGAGTTGCAGCTATCACTCTGGACGAGGAAGAAAGAAAGGCTGATCTTGCAGCCGAGAGGCCAGTGTTGCCACCACGTACGTGGCAATAAGCATCCTGGCTCACCGGGTATACATACGGAGGAGAACCAATCCTCTATTTCAAGAAGACGTCGGAGAAGCATCCAACATAGAGCAAATCTTTGAAGAGGTTCGGGAATGATTCTCTGGCATCCAATTGCATGATCCATACAAGAAGCAATGGATGGTAACATCAATAATGCTAGCGAGAGACGTCTACTTCCATTACCTTAGGGTAATAGCATTGGGCCTTTGGCTTTTCAGGTAAATCATGAGTTACCTAAAGGATCAAGGAAGCACTTTCCCCGATTTCACGGCAATGGAAGTCGACACCCAGATGAACATCTTGCTGCATTCACAACAGCTTGTGCCGTCTTACATGTGCCACATGAAGACACCGTAGTGCGCCTCTTCATGGAGACTCTTGTTGGGAATGTTGCAGACTGGTTCAATCACCTAAAGCCAGGTGTTATTACAAGTTGGGCATCTATGAGTGAGAAGTTTTTGGCGAGATTTGAGCCCGCTGAAGACAGTCATTTGTTGTTCGCCCAGCTTGCAAATTCAAAGATGGAACACAATGAACACATGAGGGAGTTTGTGGCAAGATTTAATCGTCTTGTTACACGACTTTCTTTTGCACTCGATCCATCATCGAAGATTCTAATGAGATGTTTCATAAATGCTCTTCCATCAAAGATAGCCTTCTTCCTCAAGACAACAAAAGAAACAAAGTTGAAGAATGCACAAGAATACGCCATCGAGTCGGAGGACAATATGATCACTTCCGGCTTGATGAAAGCAAACTCTATCAGATCTCCAGTTCAACAACCATACCAGCCAAAGAGACACTATCTTCAGCCACGGTTGCCAACATCTCCATCAAGACCAATGATTGAAGCTACACATAGTGCAGTATTTTGTTGTTTCCATGACACTGATGCACATACCAGATTCACGTGTCCTGAGAATTTGAGAATGACCCTAATCATGGGATATGTTGAAGTTGCCCCCAGTTCTAGTTTTGTACCAGCAAGTTCGAAGGTTGTCTTACCACAGACGGACAACTTCAATGGCGACTCTGCAACGTGATATTTTGAACCCGTTATTAAAAAAGAAAAAGAAGCATACCATCACTATTCTCTTGCAGTGAATCATGAAAAAATTTCAACGCCTGTGTCTACACGTGTTCAACACTTCAAAGCACAGAAAGAAGAGGAAGAAAGATAGAGATCAAACGTGTTGTACCCAAAATAAATTTTTGGCATTCTGCTTAAATTGAGCTAAATCATGTAAAAATGTCGTCAAAAGTTTGTTTTAGGTCAAACCAAACATAAGGTTTTTGTGGGTTTTTGTGGGTTTTTGTCAAGGAACATGTGTGCAAAATTCTGAAAATTTGAAAAATTAGGGTTTCAAACCCTTGTTTTTAAGAAAACCCTAAAAAATAGAACCTTTCTGGAATTCATTGAAAATGATTTTGATAGGATGAATTGACTTCACGGTCACACTGATCAAGTCAAAATCACTAAAAAGTTAGTTTTACTCTGGTGGGTCTATTTTCATTTTTCAGGAATAAAGTTAGGAGCTCCGTAGCCATTAATGGCAAATTGGCCAGTACTAGGTGCTAAAAGCTAAGCTTCAAAAGCTTCAACGAAGAAACCATGGCGGAAATACTCCGAAAAGATACTATCTCATGTTGGGGATTCTCCAAATCAGCAAATGCAAAAAATTACTAACTCTGGAAAAACCAACGCCTTGCTACCAAGGAGGACAAGCAATTTAACAAAGCAAAGGCGCCCCTGCTGAACAAAGGTGCCCTTAAACAAGAAGATCTTGATGTCACTTTCAAAAGGACTTGTCTTAGGATGATCTCTTCAACAGCAACTCAGCCTCACAACAAAATTGTCAGCCAACCTGCAAGACATATCAAACGACAGAAACAGTTGATCATCAGAGCATGCACAGTTAGTAGAAAATCAATGGATAACAAAGCAAAGGCGCCCCTGGCCCTTGAATCTAAAGCACCTGATGAAGTTTCCAGCCACTATTGTATACATGGCATCTGCTCAGCTTCACGATCAATCCAACTACACGTCCACAGGACCTGTCAAGCAATCAAAGGCGAAGATCAAGTAGAAAACACTTAACGGTGGAAGCTGAAGGAAGAATGTCAAGAAATTGGCTGTGTTGGTCAAAAGAGCCCCTATTGAAGAAAGGCGCCCACCTTTTTGAGTAGTCAGATGCAGCTTATGAGCTTAGTTACCTCCAAGATGATCTTCTCTGTTATGATCGATCTCAACAACGACACCGTCAGCAAAGACAACAAAGTAATCTGACACCTGACAACAAAGATCAAACTGGGGCCACTCTCGAAGGTTGATAACATTAAAATCATAAGTCAAAAATGCCAAAGGCGCCCCTGCTGGCCAGGGACGCCCTTGAATTTGAAGGATCTAAACAAACCTTTAGGAGTTGAGATACCAGTCATCCTTTCCAGGACTGAGTTGGTTACCCAACGCACAATCAAGCAAAGCCATCTAACTCGTCAGTCAACGGCAACGTCAGATCAAAGCACGGAGGGTCTAAATGGTGAAAATGAAGAACAGTCATGAAAAATTGACTAAGTCAGGGCTGAAAGCGCCCCTACTAAAGAAAGGTGCCCTCGAATTTGGAGCCTCAAACTCAAGTTTCTGACTTGATGACTCCCAGGCATACCTCTTCAGGATGGTTCCATCTCAACAGCAGATCTATCAGCAGCTGCTAAAGATCATTTGAACAACCGAGAGCAAGGATTGAACAGAGGCACTTCAGCTTGGAAAATGATGAAATAAGTGTTCAACACTCAAGGAGGATGCCTAAAAGGTCAAAGGTGAATTTGTTGACTTGAGTTAAGGGATTTTGGAGGCAAAAAAGGCCAAACGTCCCACAATCAGTGGAAATCAGCTTTTAGAACTCCAAATCAGGCCTAAAACATGAGTTGGCGCCCAAACTTGAAGGATTCAGACTTGAATCACTATATATCAACTCTAGGTGTCCCTTTTTCATTATTTCTTTTGCAGGTTGAAGATCAAAACAAAAATTTGCTCTCAAGGACGTCTTTTCAAGATCTAGCAAGGGTTTTGGACCATCTTCAATATTTTTGAAGATCAATGGTATAAAGAGATTTCTTCTCAGAGGTTGAATCCAGAGACAGATTTTTACAAGGAGGCAGCTAATAACTTCCAATCTACCTCTTGTCTACTTCCTCTTTTTTGTCTTAAATTTCTTGCATGTCACAGAAAACAACAAGCTACCACAGATCTGGCCAACTAGGTATGATCAACATAATTTTCCAGTAAAACCCATCTCTTCAAATTTTTCAGAAATAGCAAACTTGCTACCCCTATTTTTAGGGGTTTTTCCGGAAAGTCTCAAAATCAAAAATCTAAGGAACTGGGTTTGTTCGGCATTGAACCAGGAACAAAACCCATGTGCTAGATTTTTTCCGAAAAAAATACTTCTTGGCAAGCGCTAGTTTTAAGGGTTTTCAGAAATTGTCAAAATAGGGTCGTGTGCACAATTGATCTTTAAGTTTTTCAGAATGCAATACTCCCAAGTACAATACAAGACCAAAACGGTCTTGTACCATGATTTTCTGAAAACGATAGACACAGACCTACATCAGAAGAACCCAGAGGTCAATTCAGAAGATTTGGAGGGCATGAATCAAATCACACTTCAAACATAGAAGAATTCGGATGGCTTCAAGCTATGTCAATCCCTATCACATTACAGAGTGTGGAGCTTGTAATTGCTTGCATTAAGCATTACAATCCTACCACACGAGAAATGCGATCAGTGGATGGGAGGGTGATCTGCAGCTTGAAACCAAAGGATGTTGAAGCATGTTTTGCTATTCCACCATGCCCGACCAATTAAGTCATATTTGTGAAAGAATGTGAAAAGGCATTTGAAGCTTCAAAGGATAGGTGTTTGCAGAAAATGGCAAAACAATGGTTAAAGGTGAAAAAGGCCATCTTTCCCAAATTGGTTGGATGAGGAGAATTCCGAGACGAGTATGCAGTGCTGATCACTCTACTCAGCAGGATCACTGGACAGGAAGAGGGCAATCAGTTTCAGTCATGGATGTTCTACATCATTGCCAAGATTATCAACAAAAGAGAACATTACGACTGGGCCACCTTGATCAGTGACACACTCCAACAAATTGTCAGGTTTCTAGAGGCTCATAGGTTCCACATGTGTTCCTACCTTGTATACCCAATTACCTTCCAAGGCAAGTTCAGGACACTAAAACTATGGGGACCTTAGGTGTTCAGAAGGTCCATGAATACTTTCCGCGCCTTGAGTTTACTCAAACGGGCGACACTTCAAATGGATAAATGACCTCTTCATCATGCACACCGTTCGAGATCTCGACCATGAGATGCACGTGCGTATATCACCAGCAGCCAAGGAGGCAATGGTGGACTAGGCGGATTGGTTTATCCAATTCCCCTCCTTCACCTACATACGCGTGTATGGTTACAATGGTCACCCAGCCATGATGCCACGCTACCCTTCAGATAAGGTAGTGTTCATGGAATTCTTAAAGCAAGGCCAAAGTTCACACTCACCTACGCTTGAAGAAGAAGTCAATTGCGAACTTTCCCATTCAGATGGGACTCTATAGATGTAAAACAGTGGCTGATGCCAAATTGATGAACCAAGAAACAGTGACACTCAATCTCAAATATCTCATTGAGAGAAGGTCGTATGATCCAAGAGGCCTTTATACAGCACATCTTGAGCAACGCTCATCACATGAATCTTCTATGGAAGATTATTGGGTCAATTGTGACGATGAGTTTGAGGTACGAAGAAGGAACTATAGCCGGCTTAGGCTCTCACAAATTGCTGACTTCATGTCAGAAGACATTGAGGGCCTATCTGATGATGAAGGGGAAGTCATTCTCCCCTCGTTCTTCATGTATCAAGTGGACTCACAGCCACTCAGAAGAGTGGATTGGTATGCAAAAGAAAACACATCTATAGAGGAGAGAACGAGTAGAGTTGTCAGAAACAGTCAACTCTACCTAGACAGCAAGAGGACAAGGAAGGTAGTGCTTCCCTGAACAGAGCCGCCACCGGTTCAATCTACACTAGCTTCCACGTCCAAGAAGAAGCCCAGACGAAAGCAGTGGAGTAACCCTCCCAAAGGGATGCGGATGTTAGGGCATACACGGGGAAGAACATAGATGGTTGATGCAAATCAGCAAGAAGTATATGTGGAGACAGCCACAGACGTGCCTGAAATAGTCATGGAAACCACTGCAGCTGAGCCAGTGATTGAGGCAATCACGGCCGAAACAGAGCCCATAATAGAAGCAACAGCGGATACGGTGCCTGTGATAGAGATAGAGACACCTACTTCACCACCATCACAGCAGTCACAAGTCCCCATAGACTTGGACTCTCCACCGCGAGACATCACTACAGCATAGTCTCATTCATCGGGCATTCAGGGGCCCAACATTCCTCCTTCCAGTAAGGCTAGTCGGAATTCTATCTGGCTTGAGGGTCTCCTAGGAAGGAAGAGGGATAGGCCATCCTACCAGCTTGACTTCACTGAGTTCGATCATGTCCCTGCAGACATGCCAGCAAAGAAATTGAAGAAGCAAGTTCATGTAGGAAGGAATGCGGATAATGAGTTCATCATAGAGACAGCTTTCCCACCTGAGGACAGAAGTATACACGAGGTAGAGGTTGAAGACTTCACACTATCGAAGGTCAACCTCAGAAAGACCTCTCATCAGGTAGAGGTGGATCTTCTTGGAATTGCCTCGGTGAGTGCTCAGGAAAGAATGGCCAAGGACAGCCAAGACAAAGCAGCCTTAAAGGCTGAAAACCGACAGTTGAGGATGTACATAGCCAGATTGATGCACGGCACTCCCAACTTCTCTGCTTTTCCACGAGAGTTGCTAGATCTCCCTGCAGAGCAAAACCATCACCGGCTGATTACATATGGCAAACACTTGAGAAATCAAGTGGAAGAATTTGTTGTTAGAGGACGGTGTATACTGGCAGAAACATACCAGTTGAGATACAGAGCACATGGACTCCGCTCAGAGATCCAACAGTCAGAACTAAAGACAGCTGAGAAGAGACCAGGGGATGAAATGACAGTCGTAGATTTGCAATTGGCATACCAATCAGTTATCACCGCAAAGAACAAGCAACATCTCTTTGCTTGGAAAGAACAGCTGCAATACAAGGTGAAAGCCTATGATGCCAATTCTGTGGAACTGATTGACTACAGACATATTGTCGTAGGTATTATCAACTTCGCAAGAACACTGATAATATCCTTCCCTCACATAGAATATTAGCGTGAGGGAGGTGAGTACATTGACCTAGGTATAGTGCATAATGAATTCTGAGAAGTTATCCGTAGCACATTCCTCAATGATCCGGACGGTTGCAAGTTGACCAAAGTTGCAGCCATGTCTACCAAGTTGGATGACACAACTGCTAAGTGCATAGACTATCAGCAACAACTTGTGACGGGTGAAGAAATGCTAAAACACCACGTCGTCATCTTGCAGAGCATTAATTGCCCAGAGGCTAAAGAGGTCAATGACTAGATAGAGGCACTGTTGACCAGTAGTGATGAGGTGTAAAGAACCCCAAGAAGGACGTCCTACCCTCCAGAAAGACATTAATTGTGACTGGAGTTAACTTGATGCCCCTTTCCAAGTTAACTCCGGGTCCCACAGATCATGCATGTCAGATCCCACTAATTAAGGATGTCTAATTTGACTTCCACGATTTGTGGATCTCAGATCTCCACTAAATGTGGATGTCTATTTTGGAGGCACATTTTGTAATTCAAGTTCACCTGTAGTTAGCTTTAAGTCAACTGAGGTAGATTTCCAGTTGACTCTTTGTATAGTTTCAGTTAACTGAAGTAGATTTCCAATTAACGGCTTGCTCACCTACTTTTAGACATAGGAATAATTCTTGCTGATTGGCAAGAACTGATTGTTCACTCAAGGAGATTTTAGGGTTGCCTACTCCTTTGAGTTTCTATAAATAAGATCCTTGGGCTCATTATTTGTTAACCTTTATTTACTACACAAAATTCATGCGCCATTGTTGCCACAAGCTTGCAAGTTTGTATTTGTTCACTCTTGGATGAGAGTTAGTTGGTTCATCGTAATTGTGCATGATTTTGTGCATTTGTTGTCCCAATCTTTGTAATTCGTTGGAAAAGCTTGAAGAAGAAAATTAGATGGCACATGCAAGTTTGATCTAAGATTTGAGTTTGTTCAACGTCTTGTTTTTAATAGCTTATTGTTTCAATCTCCTCCTTGGACAAGGGTTCCTCCTCCTTGGATATTTTGTTATCAACAGTTATTGTGTGATGTTGTTTAATGATCCAAATTTCAGCCTATACTTCGGACAAGGGTTCCTCCTCCTTAACAATCCTGATATCCATATCATCGTACTTTGTTGTTTCCAGTAAGTTGTCTCCCAGCCTATACCTCGGACAGGGGTTCCTCCTCCTTGGAAAGTCTTAGATCCAACTTACCGTAAAGAATGTTTGCTTGTATAAAACCTTATCCCATCGTATATCTGAGAGTGCAGAGCCTCAGCCATATTCTAAGGAGACAACGGATTCAAGTGATCCAACCCATCCATTTCCCTCCTATGCCCTCATGCTTTGTTTATCTTGAGGAGATAGGATAGTTTAGAAGCTAGTTTAGTTGTAGTTAAGATCTGCGGAAACCAGAGAAAACCTTAGCTACGGCGCATTGTGTTTACGCACCCTTGTGTCCTGCCGCTGAGTAAAAAAGATAGGAACCTTAATCTACTGTACCCTTTTTTATGTATAACATCAGCAAAGAGAGATCTTCCTCTCTATAATCCAAAGAGCAGTACTATAACACTTGCAATAGTTGTCTGTTTCCAATAAGCACTCCAGAGGTGCTAATTCAAATGCCAACAAAACGAAAACGGTGAAGAGGTGTCTTCCACTTCCAATCCTAGGTCTTCACAAAAGGACGCTATGCTAGTTGCTCAAGATCCGTCTACAGCCAATTTTGACATTGTGACTTCCATGATGAAGACCAAGGTACAAATCTCTCAACTGGAGTATCTTCAGGATCATGCAGAACAACTAGATCAGATTCTCAAAGTTGTAAAAAAGCAGGTTGTGCTCAAGTCATCTATTCTAGTAGGGGCAAAGCCTGAAACGAATCCCAATAATTATGTGACTCTGCCAGAGATAGAAACTGAAGATCAGAACATTGCATGTTCTGAAAAGATACTGACAGAGCATGCAAGGTCATGGACAACACAATTCGATGGAGGTTGTTCAAATACAGTTTCAGAAATAGGGGAAGTGATCATCTCTCCTAAAGGACAGTTGCATCCATCTATGCAATTAGAATTCACTGAAGCTAAGAAACAGGTGCTTTTGTTAGGCCTCAAAGATGTTGAAGATATGGGAATCAAACTCCTGTGTGTTAAAGGCGATCTAGAGCTGATCCATGAGCCGGTCAAAGCGTATTTTCTGGTCAGCAAAGATCACCTATGACATTATAGAAATCAAGTTTGGAACTCCATTGAGTGGTTTGAAGAGTTCAACAACCCGATGATGAACAACAGCAAAACTAATGCCTCAGGGGTATCAGCTTTCCCATTTGCATCATATTCTGACTTTTGTCAGAGTACTTTTGCTTGGATATACGAATACCTAAGAATCTTCATTCTAGAGGGATTGTCCTTTACAATTCCCATCAGAAGAGAAGTAAAGCCTTTCAAGCAGAAGCAGCATCGATGGGAGGCTCTTCACGCTGCCATGAAGCAAGCAATACTTGAAACATTTCGTCCCTTCGGGGATGGGGTGAGTTCTTTGTAAATAATTTTCTTTTGCTTTAACGTTATGTCGTTATGTGTTACCCCGTTTCGTAAAAGTATCGCCGTGTTTTAGGTGTTTCTTAGGTAGTCTTGTTCTAGGTGAATAATAGGTGAGCTCCAATAAATAGGTGAACTCCAATAATTAGGTGTATTAGGAAATAAGTCTTGACTCCATTGCCCAACTAATAAGAGTACTGGTCTGCAAAACTAGAGATTCTCGGTTCTCCTATGCCATAAGTATCCGACATGGTCACCAGACGGAGCCTAATGTTGTACCTAAAATAATTTTTTGCTTTTAAGAGACATTTTTGTTAAAATGATCTAAGTCACATAAAAATGTTGCCAAAAGTATATTTTAGGTCAAACAAAAGGTAAAGTTTTTGTGGGTTTATGTCAAGCAACATGTGTGCAAAATTTGGAAAATTTGAAAATTAGGGTTTCGTAACCTATTTTTAGGGAAAACCCCTGAAAATAGGACCTTGCCAGAATTCATTGAAAATGATTTTAATAGGATGAATTGATTTCACGATCACATTGGTCAACTCAAAATCACCAAAAAGTTAGTTTTACTCTAGTGGGTCTATTTTCATTTTTCAAGATTAAAGTTAGGAGCTTTGTAACCATTAATGGCAGAATGGCCAGTACCAGGTGGCGAAATCTAAGCTTCAACGAGGAATCCATGGCGAAAATGCTCAAAGAGATGCTCCACGATGAAGGGGATTTTCAAAAGTGAAAAATGCTAAAAATTGGCTGTCTGGAAAATGAACGCCTTGCTACCAAGAAGGTTGTGTAGTTGAATGCCTTAGTCATTTTTCCAACACCCATACACGCAGCATGCGGAAGATAATTGCTAGGATACACGCGTCTACATCATCAACGACAAAACTCAAATCAATCAAGCTACACGGCCAACATGAGATGTGAAGAGATGAAGATCTTAAAGGAAATAATGAAGCTGCTGTCAAAAGAGCCCCTGCTAACCAGGGGCGCCCATGAGTTCAGGAGGTCAAAGGCAATCATCAAGTACTTCCGTCAAAGGCAGTCATCAAGTATTGCCAAGACAGTCATCTCCTTCGTGCTTCTGCTGGCTTTCTGGCGCATCGTCAAGCAAGGTCACCTGATTCATCAGTCAACGACAAATGTCATCGAAGTTAGGAGATGCTACAAGCAAGTACTGTCAAAAATGGCAGTCAAACATGAGAAAAAGCGCCCCTGCTGACCAAGGGTGCCCTTGAATTAGATGCTCCAGATGTCAGTTGTTGAACGAGCTCATCTTCAAGTCATCTCCCGACGTCAGCCCAGCTTTGCAACAAACCTATTTGTCAGCCTGCGAGACGCATCAAAAGACAACAGTTGTTAATCATTCAAGCATGCCAAATGGAGGGAAAATCAATGCATATCAAGGCAAAGGCGCCCCTGTAAGCTAGGGGCACCCATCATTTTGAGTCACCTGATGAGGTCTTCAGCAACTGCTTTCTTCAAGGCATCTGCTCAACTCTCTCTCAACTTCACGATCAATCCAGCTACACGTCCATAGGACCTGTCAAGCAATCAAAGGAAAAGATCAAGCAGAAAACACCTAATGGTGAAAGCTAAAGGAAGAATGTCAAGAAATTGGCTAAGTGTTGGTCAAAAGAGCCCCTGCTGAAGAAAGGCGCCCACCTATTTGGGAAATCAGATGCAACTTATGAGCTTAGTTACCTCCAGGATGATCTTCGTTATGATCGATCTCAACAACGATACCGTCAGCAAAGACAATAGAGTAATCTGACACCTAACAACAGAGATCAAACTAGGGCCACTCTCGAAGGTTGACAACATGAAAATCATAAGTAAAAAAGCCAAAGGCGCCCCTGCTAGCCACAAGCGCTAAAAAAGCCAAAGGCGCCCCTGCTAGCCACAGGCGCCCAAGCTTTTGAAGGACCTAAATTGACTTTCAAGAGCTGAGATACCAGTCATCCTTTCCAGGACTGAGTTGGTTATCCACCCCACGTTTCGACGAGATCGTCAAACTCAGCAATCAACAATGATCTCGAATCAAAACACAGAGGGTCAAAAAATGATGAAATTGAAGAACAATCAAGAAATTGACTAAGTCTGAAGCCAAAAGCGCCCCTGTTGAGGAACGGGGCCCCCAATTGGAAGGCATCAAGTTCAGTCTTTGAGCTTTTCAGCTCCCATTAATTAGGGTTGTTCCATCTCAGTAGTGAATCTATCAGCATCAACTAAAAATCAACTGAACGACCAGGAGCAAGGATCAAACAGAGGCACTTCAGCATAAAAATTGATGAAAAAGTATTCAAACTCAAGAAGGACGCCTAAAAAGTCCAAAAGTGATCTGTTGACTTGAGTTAACAGATTTTGGAGGCAAAAGAGGCCAAACATTCCACAAACAGTGGAAATCAAGGTTGGAGACTCCAAATTAGGCCAAAAGACTCCTTCATCATGAGTTGGCGCCCAAGCTTGATGAATTCAACTCCAAATCAGCATATACCAAGCCTAGGCATCACAATTCATTATTTTCTTTTGCAGGTTGAAGGCAAAAATAGCAAATTGCTCTCCAAGACGTCTTTCCAAGATCTGACAGAGGGTTTTGACTGTTCTTCGTTATTTTTTGAAGATCAATGGCACAAAAGCATAATTTCTCAGGGATTGAATCCAGAGACATTCTTACAGGAGGACAGCAAATAACTTTCAATCTTCCTCGTCTTCTTCCTCTCTTTTGTCTTAAACTTCTTGCATGCCATAGAAAATGTTAAGAGTAATAAGTCATTTCACTTAATTAATTTAATCATATTGGTTAATTAATTAAGTCACTTATCACTTTAGGTTTACTTAAGCTAAACTTAGGCACATTAATAATTAATTATTTATTAATTATTAAGTGTGCACACTAGGGTTTCCTTTTAGGGTTTCGATCTCCTTTCTTAAGGATTGATCTCATTGTAATTATTCATTCTCTACAGTAGCATATTCAATGCCGCAGTTGTTCACATAATGCAAATTGGTGTTTACATCAGATCTGAGTTGTATAGCAACAATATCTTGTTTGTTTCTTCATGGTGTGATAGGTTTATCGTTGCAAGTGATTCTTGGAGCTGTGGGAGTACATACATCTACTCTAACATGGTATCAGAGCACCAGATCTGCAACCGCCTTGTCCGCTTTTTTCGAAGAAAATCAACTCATGCATTAATATTCGTGATCCGTGGTCAAATTTTCAGCATTCCATTGAATCCAGAGTTGTCGGAACAATCAGGTTTGCCTTTCGTTTCATCGAAAAAGGCCTTCATTTGTCAGATCTGCGAAGGTTTGAAGTTTATGAGGATTTCCAGATACAGAGCGTACTTGAAATTTTGGAGCGTTTTGAGCCCAAACGGACCTCACCATCACGTTCAGAGCACCCAAAAACCCTAAAATCGATTGTCAAATCGTCGCAATCGGACACAGTGACTCCGGGAGGCAATTTTTTTTCATTTTTGGGTCTACAGCCTACTACGGCATGCAATCCAAGAAAAAAACAATGGTAATGGCCGCCGCCGTCAATTAACCGCTAGCGGTTAATGCTAGCGGCTAGCCAAACCGCCAAACTTAACCCCCAAACCCTTTTAGAGCAGTTTTGGTATTTTGGCCATAACTTTTGCATATGAACTCAGTTTTTCAAAAACGAAATATCGTCGGAAAGCTGGTTCCGAGCCCGATCTAGTGGTGCAGGTGTTATATTCTGGTTTTTCTATTAGGCTGCATTTTTTCTCAGTCAAAGTCAGATCATCGTTTTCGTGCTTCCGGGGGCATATCTTTTGCATACAAACTTTGTTTTTCGAAACGAATAAGCGTTGGAAAGGTGGTTTTGCGCTCTTTCCAGATCTGCAGCTAGTTTGATCAGATAATTTACCAAGCACATTTTATTCAGCTTTGTGTGTTTTTACAATTTGCTTAATTACTTGGATGTTCTAGCACCTACATGGGATCTGTTTGCATTGGATGGGTTATGTTGATCTGATTTATCGTTGTTGAGAGTTTCAGTATCTGATTTTTTTATTTGAGTCAATATCATGGGTTTTTCTACTCACCCTTATGTGATCAAGCTGGATAAGGACAACTATGAGTCTTGGCGTCATGGCATCCTGACACATCTCAGGTGGCTTGGTATTTTGCCTCATTTGTATGGACTCATACCTACACCAGACACATCAAGGAGTTTATCAGCATGGGTTATTATTCGAGATCATATTGTAGGGGTTATTGGTTGTAGTGGTGATTTTGACACTTTGTGTGCTTTATCTGACATTTGTTGTCCTCGCACACTTTGGCAACATCTTTGGGAGATTTTTGGAGACTCTAATATCCCTCCATTCCCAGAGGATCCCGCTGCAGATTGTGTCATCCCTCTTGCAGATATAGATTTCATACCCTATGATAATCGTACTCTAGAGGAGCTTGAGTATATCACAGGTCTTGCATGTGCCGATGGTTCAGAGACTTGTATTCATGTTCCCACTCTTCAGATTGAGACTTCATCAGCATCTCCTGTTGTTCCTGATTCAGTGCAGCAGGGCATCATTCATCTTCCAGACATAGCTACTTTGGACTCTTATGTTGCAAACATATCTTTCTTGTTTGTGGAGTCCTCTATTGCAGATTTGGAGGATTATTTTGAGGACATTCATCTCCTCTTTGTTGACAGCCACATCACCGTTGTTCGCCCATCATGTTCATCGTCTTTGGAGCATGTGCTTCATCAGTCTTCATAGGTTTCAAGATTGGCATTTTCTCTTTCCGACTTGAAGACGCTTGAGCAGTTTTCAGAGACACCTGTCATTTGGATTTGGATTCCAGATTCACCCATGTTTTTGGATTGGCTTCACATTTCATCAGTTGGCCTATTTCTTCCTAAGGGGAGAAATGTTGTTTGTAGGCAGTGGATCATGTTTTGTCTTCAGATGTTTGCCAGTGATACAGGAGCTATTTCTTTGGGGGGGGGATTCATATCCTCTGTTTCTCTCTCCTATGGGAGGAACATATTATGTACTTATATGATAGAAGTTGTTTACAGGGGGTATCATGTAATCCACCTTCTATCCTTCTTCTATTAGTGCATTACATTATTTTCTTTGCATCCTATTTTGGGGAGGAGTTTTATTCCCACTGGGTTTTCTCCTTTACCCCGTTTGGTTTAGTTTGCATTGCATTTGTACATGGGTACCTGATCAGGCCTTGTTGTTGGGACCCATCTTTGCCTTCATGCATTTTTCACTTAGTGTTTTAGCTACTCCCTAAGTTCATCTTAAGGGAGGGTGTTAGAGTAATAAGTCATTTCACTTAATTAATTTAATCATATTGGTTAATTAATTAAATCACTTATCACTTTAGGTTTACTTAAGCTAAACTTAAACACATCAATAATTAATTATTAAGTGTGCACACTAGGGTTTCCTTTTAGGGTTTCGATCTCCTTTCTTAAGGATTGATCTCATTGTAATTATTTATTCTCTACGGCAGCATATTCAATGCCGCAGTTGTTCACATAATGCAAATTGGTGTTTTCATCAGATTTGAGTTGTATAGCAACAATATTTTGCTTGTTTCTTCATAGTGTGATAGGTTTATCGTTGCAAGTGATTCTTGGAGCTATGGGAGTACATACATCTACTCTAACAGAAAACAGCAGGCTATCACAGATTTGACCAATTGGGTATGGTCAGCACAGCTTTTTAGCAAAACCCATCTCTTAAAATTTAACAGAAACAACAAACTTGCTGCCCCTATTTTTACGGATTTTTCCGAAAAATTCATAGATTCAAAAGTCCAATGAACTGGGTTTGTTCAACATTGAAGCACAAGCAAAACCCATGTGTCAAATTTTTTCCGAAAAAATACTTCTCAGCGGGTGCTATTTTTAGGGGTTTTCAGAAGTTCTCTGAACACATCCGCATTTATAGGCAACAGTCAAGTTTTTCAAAATATAGTACTCTCAAGTTGAAATCAAGACCAAAATGGTCCTACTTCACAATTTTTCTAAAAACACTTGACACAAACATGCATCAAGTAAAGTCTTTAGTTAAGTTAGACGCCTTGGAAGGCATGAATGACATCATCGTTCAATGGATATCCAAATGTGGAAGGTAGTCATTCCAAATATGGAGCCGCCATCGGTTACTACCACACTACCTTCCACATTTCATGTCAACAAGGTTGGATGACGCAGCTGCAAAGAAGATCAGAGATCAAAAGCAGATTGCAAGAGGCAGAAGAAGTCAACGAATGGATCGAAGGACTGTTGACTAGAAGTGATGAGGTGTCAAACACCCACAAAGGACGTCCTACCCTCCAAAATATCATTAATGGTGACAAGAGTTAACTTGATGCCTCATTGCAAGTTATCTCCATGTCCCACTGATCATGCATGTCAAATCCCACCAATTATGGATGTCTATCTCAGATCTCCACTAATTGTGGATCTCTATTTTGGAGACACATTTTGTAATTTAAGTTCACTTGTAGTTTAGTTTTAGTCAACTGAGGTAGATTTTCAGTTTGACTTTTGTTTAGTTTCAATTAACTGAAGTAATTTTCCAATTAACTGCTTGCTCACTTACTTTTAGACTTAGGAATAATTCTTGTTGATTGGCAAGAACTAATTGTTAACTCAAGGAGATTTTAGGGTTGCCTACTCCTTTGAGTTTCTATAAATAAGAGTCTTGGGCTCATTATTTGTTAACCTTTATTTACTAGCAAAATTGTTGCACCATTGTTGCCACAAGCTTGCAAGTTTGCATTTGTTCACTCTTGGATGAGAGTTAATTGGTTGATCGCAATTGTGTATGATTTTGTACCTTTGCTGTCCCAATCTTTGTAATTCGTTGGAAAAGCTTGAAGAAGAAAATCAAATGGCACATGCATGTTTGATCTAAAGATTTGAGTTTGTTCAACGTCTTGTTTTTAATAGCTTATTGTTTCACGTTCAATCTACTCCTCGGACAAGGGTTGTTCCTCCTTCGATATTTTGTTATGTATAGTTATCGTGTGATGTTGTTTAATGATACAGATTTCAGCCTATACTTCAGACAAGGGTTCCTCCACAGCAATCCTGATATCCATATCATCGTACTTTGTTGTTTCTAGTAAGTTGTTTCCCAGCCTATACCTCGGGTAGGGGTTCCTCCTCCTTGGCAAGTCTTAGATCCAACTTACTGTGAAGAGTGTTTGCTTGTATAAAACCTTATCTCAGCATATATCCGAGAGTTCAAAGCCTCAGCCATATTCTAAAGAGATGGCGGATTCAAGTGATCCAACCCATCCATTTCGCTCCTATGCCCTCATGCTCTGTTTATCTTGTGGAGATAGGATAGTTTAGAAGCTAGTTTAGTCATAGTTAAGATCTGTAAAAACTTGAGAAAACCTTAGCTGGGGCGCGTTGTGTTTAAGCACCCTTATGTCCTGTCGTTGAGTAAAAAAGATAGGAACCTTAGTTTACTATACCCTTTTTTACGTATAACATTAGCAAAGAGAGATCTTCCTCTATAATACGAAGAGCAGTACTATAACACTTGCAATAGCTGTTTGTTTCCAATAAGCACTCCAGAGGTGCTAATTGAAACGCCAACAAAATATAAGTTGTTCAAATATTGTTTCTAGATTCAATTGTGTTGGAGCTTTTTTCATCAACATTTTGGATCACACTCCGTGATCCATCATCAAAATGATAGAGAGCTAAAGGAGAAGAAATGACTCCTTTAGCTCTCTATCATCCTAATGATGGATCATGAAATGTAATCTGAAACGTTGATGAAAAATAATCCAACACAATCAAATCTAGAAACAATATTTGAACAACATTATGGATTGTGGAAACTTGATATCATTAATTATAAATTGCCCATAAAATAAGTGACCTTAGACAACTTAATTTAATTAATTAATTATTCCCTTACCACAACCGAATTAGCCTACAAGAACTAAAATAAGCTAAGGGTCTCCACCAATTGATCATGCCACAGGGGAGACTTAATCAAGAGAGGCATCCTACTTTTTTTTGGAGTCCTTGTATTGCACATTGCTTGGACTTGATGCTTGAGGACATTGAGAAGATTGGATGGACCAAAAGTGTAGTTGAAAATGCTAGACAAATTACCAAATTTATCTACAACCATAAATGAGTACTTAGCTTGATGTGAAGGCATGCAAACAGAAAGGAGCTTGTGCAATTGGGGGTGACACAATTTGCCTCCAACTTCCTCATTTTGAGGAGCATTGTTGCCTTTAATTTTTGCAAGCAATGCCTACATGGACTCTCTACATTCCCAAAAAGACCAAAGGGGAGAAGGCCACAAAACCTACTTTTGATAAGGTGTTCATCAGAAACTCAGAGAAGATACTTAGGGTAAGTAATAATTAGATTAAAAACCTCAGTCTTCCCTCAAGATAACCTTAGTTGTAACTGTTAGTTTTACTTGACAATCCCATTATATGTGTTCTGCCCTTTATCCTTCATGCAAACGTACTATACTAACCAATTTGAAATCAACATCGATACCTATTTACCCTACTTAGTTCCTTACCTAATATAAATTCAAGATTGTACACACTTAGCAGAGCTTGGTGTACCCAAATAATTTGTCGTTTTTTTACGACATTGTTTGTCTGATGTTCCTCTTTTCATTTCACTCATAATTTCTAGAGCATAAGAATCCCAAAAACAATTTCCCTTCCTAAGTTTTACAGTAAAATTTGTTCCTACTTGTCAATTATATTGTCAGCATTCCAATATTGCTCTCATTAACTGTGATTCCTTGCAAGACATAGATTACCTTGCAATAAGATATTGAGCCTAAAGTTCTACATACCTTTTATAGTTACCAAGAGCACATCTTCCTTCTACTGTCTTTTGTCCATCTGCAGGAAATAGATGTATCACATAAATATGAGACAGCCACAAGAAACCAAACAAAATTCAAGAAATAACTATCAATCACAAATTGAATTCTTCGTGCCTATTCAATCTGCCCATTACAATGGACTTTATGGTGAATAGGAAATTTCAAGTCACGTGGAAGTAACATTTAATTGAACATAATTTCTTAAGTTTTTTCTCGTCTTTTTTTTTAAATATTTTGGTGACACTGCTTACTACAACAGACTTCTAGCCAACAGGAAATCCATGTCATATGGAAATAACATTTAAAATTTATAATCTTATGTCATCATAACCAGTAACAATATTATAACACATCATATAAGGTGAGCAATTACAATTTTAAAAAGGATGCGGATTTCAATGTTTTAATTCTTTCAAATTAAGAGTAAATCAGTTTCCTAGTCCTCACAATTCAAAATCAGTTTCCTGCTTTCACAAGCCAACCCTTTCACAGAATATGACTCTTACCCATCAACTTGCACACCAAAATACTTTGAATTAAGCACTGAGGATCTCATATTTAAGGACAAACCCTATACCATTAGTTCATAGAGGGTATCAATCAAATTATCTCATGAGACGTCATTAACACTACATCATATAGAGACTAAGAGCTTGCATCAGCACCTACATAAACAAATACTACTCAATCAACTTATCATCTAGGCATCTTGCATTTCTACTTGGTGTGTATTTGAACTTATTTGCCCACAACAGGGACTGACTGGTTATCAAGGAAGTTTCATTCAATTCAATTGCAAAAGCTACATTCTAATCATAGATTGCATTCTACAACTGATCATCCTTCATTGATATTCCAAAATCAACAAGAATAGAGTTAAGTCATTCTAACTCTCTAAATTTCACTTACATTTACTATTTTATATCAGTTTATTAGACTAAATAACCGTAGAGTTACTTTATTTCCCCACATATTGCTGAAACCCAACATAATCCAGCTGTGGTTTTTCCCTAAGCATCCTATTTTTTTATTTTTCAGATCTGATATTGCTCTATTCCTTTATCTAGGGTTTAGTCCATTATTTTTAAGGATCTCTCCTTGTGTGCTTGTTGTTTCTAGATCTTAGTCATAGATGTGTACTCCTCCATCCTAAACCAACTCACTGCCTTTGTCAAAGATAATATATGATGATGACACTTCTCTCATCACATATGGTAGTGATTTAGCTGTTAGTACAGCCCTCCATTGCCTTGATATATCTAGGGATGACGACTCATGTGGTCATACTCCACCTCTTTCAATTAAATATGATGTTTCTATAACCAATGATCATGATATCCTTTCTACATCTCATGATTGTCTTTCCACTACATCCTTTGATGCCTTCATGCATACACCCAGTTATTCATTGTATGTTGATACATTTGTTCATACTTATTCTTAATTATTCATCTAATGAGTAACTTAATGATGCTTGCTTAGATGATGACATTTCACAAGTAATTCATGATAATACTATGAATGTTATGAATGCTTCAATGTCTCATAATATATTGGTTCATGCTCGTTCTAATGCACATATTATTAGTGTGAATGATGAAAATATGAATCACAAATATCAACAATGCAAAACTCACACTCTCACAATCACAATCAAGCAATGAAGTTCAAGATCTTGGCTCAGAAAATTTAGATAACAAGCAAAGTCATCATAGCTAAGATCTTGCTTTGCTCCATTGTTAGTTCCCTTTCAAAGTAACAAACTATGAAAGAACAATGATGATGATAAATGGTCAAAGATAAATGATACCTATGCTTGATAAATGACAATGATAAATGCTTGAATGCTTGATAATGCTTGAACACTTGAATACTTGATAGTGATAAGAGTGCTAGAGAGATTTTTTATAATAAAAGTGCTAGGGGGATTTGACAATAAAAGTGTTAGGGGATATGAATGAAATGAAAGCTTCTTATTTATATGTTTCACTTAACATTTGATCAATGGTGGAGATTGATTTGCAAGATCAATGGATAGGAAAATTCAAGATAGGGCAAGACCTAAAATTTGAATGTGATGAAGGAGAGAAAGATTTGAAGAATTTATTTAATTCAAAAATGATAGTTGGAGAAATAAATAAATATTAATTTATTTATTTTAGAAGAAAACATTTAATTTAAATAAATTATTTTTAATTTATTTAAAAGAGGAGTGTTAAAAAGAGGAATATTAGCTAATTAAATAAAAAATTTAAATTATTTAATTATAGAAGAAAAGATTTAATTTAAATAAACTGTTTTTAATTTATTTAAAAGAGGAGTGTTAAGAAAATTATTTAATTACAGAGGAAAAGATTTAATTCAAATAAATTATTTTTAATTTAATTAATTCATCTCTTATCATTTTCCCTCCAAAATTAATTAAAATGATACTCAATTTATCTTTGGTCCTCTATAATTAAATAATTTCAAAAAATTATTTTATGTTAGCTAATTAAATAATTTTTTGAAATTATTTAATTATAGAGGACCAAAGATAAATTGAGTATCATTTTAATTAATTTTGGAGGGAAAATGATAAGAGATGAATTAATTAAATAATTAAAAAATATTTAATTAATATAGATATGATAAAAAGACCAAGATAATTAAATAATTAAAATATGGATTAAAAGAGGAAAATGTTAGCTTAATTAAATAATTAAAAATTATTTAATTAATTATAGATAGAAAAAATGATAAGGATAATGATGAAATGATAAGATGAAAATGCACTAGTCAGTTTTAGGTGTCCACAATTAGAGATCCAATGATTGATGGATTTGGTGGAAATAAAGATATATAATTACAAGTTAATTCTTGTTCTTAAATAATGAACACATACACGATGATGTTTTCCTCATAAGTGCAATTAAAGATACTTTTATTGATGTGGCTTTACAATGGTTTGATATTTCTTATACTTCTTATACTTCATTCATTACTTTCACATGTAACTTTATTGAGTACTCTATTTCTTGTCCTAGAGTGTGCTTGCATAGTGATTTTTATCTTTCAACCTCTAGTGGCCATTCCCTAGAAGGTCTTATGGATTCATCTACGTTTTCTAATGATCAACATTTTTAGATGCCTATAATGATTCTACTATGGAAAATTATGTACCTTCACATGATCCATCATCTTTCAAGGATCACAGTATGTATGATTATCATGTTGTCCCATATAAACTCCCATTATCCAACATGAACATAAATATAAAATGGAAATAAATGAAGAGGAATTTCATTGTGATATATTTCAATCTCCATTTGGATCATCTAAGGAATGTATCCAAAATATTGATGATCAATCTATTACATCTTACCCAACACTCCTTACTCTTTCTTACAACATGATTTCTAGTACTACTTATCATAGGCCTTTGCAAATTACAGACGTTATTCAATACATGCCTATTAATGATCCTAGATATATCCTCAATGCTTGTAACAATGAGTTCTTCTTTGATCTTCTTTTATCTATTGTTGATTACACTTCTACAAGAATGGAGTCAAAGTTATCTAATAACTCTCTTTCCAATATATCCAACTATCTAGAAACCAAAAGAACCACCAAAATAAACAAACTCTTGGCACTAAATTCCTACTAATGATACATATATATTTTATTTATTTTTATTTGCTATGCTTTTCTTCATCATGTTCATTGCAACTTTGTGTATGATTTAAAGTTACCTCTTATAGTACAAATTGGCACAAGTGGCCATGAACATTCATTTTCTTTCATAACCTCTTTTTCTTTGTTTTCCTTGTGCCTTTGTGTTTTTCTTTGTGGATTTGGGATTATGCAAAGAAATGAAATGTCCTCATCACAATTTCATTCATGTTGACCAAAAACATAGTTGCCTTTACTTTTTGGTTTATACTTGGCCTTTTTTATTAAGCCACAATTGTTATGCTCCTTCTCATCAATCGTCCATCTCTTTTTTCATAGTTGACCCTTTTGATTGAGCCACAATTGTTGTCCTCTTTCTCTTTGATCTTTTTTTTTGTGATTTTCCTTGGCCTTTTTTCTTACACCTTTTTTGTTGTTGTTTTCCTCTTGCACTTTCACACTTCTATTTGTCTCTTACACTCGTGGCATTTTTCATTCACACACAACACATTTCTTGGCTTCTTCACTTGGTGGTATCTATGGACATTATCCTCCAAGCCAAGAAATTTCTTACTCTCCTCTTGGAGGACATCCACCTCTAATTGTTGAATTATGGTAGCTTTGGTCAGATAAAGATATCGATGATCATTTATCTGATCGAACTACTATTCCAAGTATATTATCAATCTGCAGGGAAGAGGTTATTACTTGCAGATTAATGGTTTCTTATGTTTCATATAGGATCCCAATCGAGCATCATTATCAGTGATCATTTCCAGATTGGATATTATTTATTTGTGCAAGATAAACTTTAGATCGAACTTAGTAAACATTCATGTTTATTAAGTAACTAACCCTATTAAAAGATCGTGTGCTTAGTAAAATGGAAGAGCACAATCCATTACGCTCCACTCCATTTGTGGAGACATGTCCCAACATGGGATGTGTCTCCTCTTCATACTTAATGCAGATCTGATCCTCAAAAGTAGATATTGAAATCGATAAATATTCTGCTCTTATAGATCGTTTTAGAAGGGAAGCACTTCAGACTTAATGAATTGATGTTTCCTCAACACTAATGATTGTCCCATACCTTACATGTTTACATCCCTACATGGTATGCTTTGCCATTGTCATTACATGTCAATTTCACTTCATGGCATTCCCTTGTGGTACTTCCATGCCATTGCCTTGCAGCACTATGTATGCCACCCTTACACACCTCACTTATACATGGCATGTTAATCTCATTGAAATTACGATTCATTTGGCACTGAGGTCATCTAGTAATCACCCATGCTTGTCCTCAAGTTGGAGACAACACAGAGTGCAGCTTTTATACACACATTTTCACATGGTTATATAATGATGCTTGTTTACACACACTTTTGTCATTTTCACATGAGCATATATTTACATGGGGCATAATATGTCTATTTCACAATGATATTTTACATCATCTATATTATATTATGTTGTTACTTCATGCTTATATCATGCACAACACCTATCGCATTGCTCTTGCACAATGACAATTAGCACATGGCCACTTTACATTTTTCTCACTCACTTGTCCTCACACCTGGGGCAAAATCAGCAGCATTCTTTGTTTTCCATCACATAGTCTTTCAAATCACATCTTCAATTTACAAACTAAAGCCAACACATTGCTACATATGATCATTGAACTTTTTCTCTTCTAAATTGATTCCATCTTAATGTATGCACTCAATTTGAGGGCACATTGTCATGTCCCCGAAATTAGAGAACCCTCAAATAAGTAAAAATGAATAACAAAATACATTTAAAATTATGAAAGAAAATATTATCGATCTAATGCTTTTATAATTACAATTATCGCAAGATAATATTGTAATTATAAATATGCATATATTGTCAATACACAATGAAATTCATTACCAAAGGTAATATTAATTATTATATTATAAATATTAACAATCTCAATGATAATAAGTTAAATATTAAAGATAAAACACAATATATAAATAACATTATAATTGTCAAATATAAATATTATACAATAGGGACATTACACCTTGTGAGGCTATGGGAACATATGATCGACTAATTCATATACGCGATATTCTTCCAGAGAACAACAATCAATCTTGCTTGTCATCGCGATATCTTTCCTGAGCAATTCTTGAATCTTCTTGTGCGGCCATATGATAAAGCGAATCGTGATTCACATCATTCGTGATTGAAGATACCAGATCGGGTATATTTCAGTATGCCATTGCGTAATCATAGATGTTGTCTCATGCATACAAGAAACATTGCTCAATCGATAATCTCTTCTTGAAGGCCGATAATCCCTTTATCGTATTATTGGTGAGGAATGTCGTTGGAGCATTTCCGTTATCGTTTCATTACCATTAATCTCAAATAACTGAAGAAACCGTGGGAGCCATTTATGAATAAAGGGAGATTTCTTCTATTGGCGGAAGTTCATTCTTCAAAAGTTGCAACCTTTGTCATGACCTGTCTATCTGCTGACTGGAGTGTTGACTAGAACGGTCTTTTGGTGAAACGGGAGTATACATCGCCATGGGTAAGGGAAGGCTATGTTGAAAGGTCATGACTTTCCACCCCTATCGTGGGTATAAAAAAGGGAATAGGATTGGAGATATTGGGATGATTACACACCAACTTAGGAATCGATGAGAAGGCAGACAGATACATTACTACGTAGATTTCAAGTGTTCTTAAGGAGCCTAACTCCAGCAATCAGTAGACTCAGATACAACATCCACCATACATCGCATGAATTCAAGGTTCAATAAGGAACCTGAGCAAATATTAAAACAAATAAATAAAGATAGATCTACATTCAAAATGACAGTAAAGTCAAGATATGATGATCGAAGACATATAAAAAAAGATCATTAAGAAGGAGGGACACGACACAGATATAAGTAGAGATAAATTATATTGGGAGTGGTGATAATGTAGTTAAGAGTAGCCGTGATGATAAACATGTACTATATATATATATATTCAATCTCTGGGTGAGGCAAATAATGAAGAAGTAACTACTGTAGGCGTAAAAGAATAAGGACATCATTGGGACTAATCAGATCAGACAACAAGGCAATTGGAGTAGATCCAATAGAAGTATTTGCACTCGAGGGTGGACTCAGTGGTTATTACAATTACTGCTATAAATACAGCCATCTGACGTGTTAATAGAACAGCTTTAGGGCTAACACAAAAAGGGGACATTACACACATATTATATCCACCTTTTTAGTCCTAGTTGTTACAAGGTTCATGTCTTATCCTTAATCGGACTCACTTGGTTACATCCCTCATGATTGTCACTTACATCATTCTTCCATTCCCTCAATTTTTGTAATGTCCCGTTAATTCCTAAATGTCTACAGCCTATGTTTCAAAAGAAATCAATAAAGATAATTAATATTACACCAAACTGGCATTAAATAAAGATAAGTTGTTAAGAATGGTCAACCAGCATATGAAGGGTTGTGCCCCTTGAGCAAGATAAGCTATATAAGGAAGGTAGATCTAGAAGGAAAGGGAAGGGAAGAATTATTAGGACTGATTACAAGTAATAGACAGCAGCACTAACAAATTAACTTATTTAAAATTAAATTATTATTCTCCAAACGCAGCAATGAAGAGTTGTAACTATTGAAAAGGCGATAGAGGTGAAGAGGTGTGACTCCCTCAAACTTGAGATATAAAAGGGAGAGCATTTTATTTGAGAAAGACATTCATAACATCATTCAATAATTCAATTGATAATAGAACCTTATGTGACTTTGCAAGTAAATTAAATTATGTTCTCAAGAGTAATGATGTGAGAAAGGATGTGACTCCTAATGTGAAAGGTTGTGACTCTTCAAATGTGAAAGGTTGTGACTCCCTCAATAATAAGATATAAAAGGGGGATCATTTCCTTGTGAAGAAATGATCAATGGGGAATAAATCTATCAATCAATTTGGAAATAAAGTATTATCCTCAAAAGGCAGCCATGAAGGGTGGTGACTCGTTTATTATGAAGGGTGGTGACTCATTTATTGTGAAGGGTGGTGACTCCTTCAAGAAATAGATATAAAGGGTAAATCAGTTCATTGACATTCAATCAACAACCATCACTCATCTATCCATCAAGAAATCAAGCAATCATAATATTAAAGAGATCAATCAAGCAAACAGCAATAAGTTTATCAACCATTCAAGCATCAAAATCATTCAATCCTCAAATCATTCAAGCATCAATCATTCAATCATCAATTTCATCAAAGTATAAAGTCATTCAAGCATCATTCAAACATTAACTTGTCAATCCTTAAATATCAATCAACTCACAATCATTTAGCATATCATATCAAGTGGATCAGATTGGAAAAAGGAAAATAAGAAATTGAAATATAAGATATCTATTGGAAATAAATATTATTGGGAAGTAAGTTTAAAGGATAATCTTAGAATATAAATTAGGAATATTATTGCATAATGATATTTTATCAACAATTAATATAGTAAATTCCATTAGCAATCTATTTTAAATTTATAGAAGTGTTTTGCACATAAGGAGGCCGATCAACCTTTTGAGCTCACAAGAGATGAAATACTAGCCTTCCCTTCACCAAGCATGCCACCCCGAGATGGATGGATGGAGATCCTACCATGCTCATGGGTTGGGAGGTGAATGAGTGCTCCTAAGCTTAATCAAGGAGGATGGTGCACCTCCAAGGTGGACTAAGGGATGGAGTGGACTTGAGATCCTACCATGCTCGTGGATCGGGAGGCGGATGAGTGCTCTTGGACTTGAAGGTGATGGCAAGTCTTGCTGATCATAGAGTAATTTCAGATTCTCAGAGAATTCAAGCTAGGCAAACCCTCACAAATTTTATAAGAAGTTTAGGATCAAAATTACAAACAATAGACCAGGACTTGATCATACACAGTCAAAGACAAGAAGAAAAAAATGCAGTCTTTAATTCCCAAAGGCTTCAGTTGATTACAAACAATTTGATCTCTGTTACAGCATTCAATTCCTTCTACAGAGGCTTACATAACACAACATATATGGCCTTCACTAGTCGGCCAGAACACACTCCCCTTTTGAGACTAATCGACCTTCAATGGTCGGCCAATCATCACAGACATTTCAACACCTTATTCCCTCTATTGTCGATCGCCCTTCAATCATGATCTATCTCTTTTACTTTCAACACCGAACCCCCTCTACTGCGTCCATACCTCTTCAAATACCCATCGATCCTTGCCAACTGTCGACCACCAACAGTTATCTCATTTGCTAACTGTCGATTGTCAAGAAGATTCGACCATGAAGCTTTACATCACATTAAGTGACAAATCACACTAAAACAAAAACTGAAACAATAAATAAACCAAAATCGAAAGCAAAAATAAACCAAATTTTGAAAAGGAGATGATGCCCTTGCATCAGACTCCCTAGGCAGAAAGATTTCATGAGCTCCTACTCAAGACATCTACAACAAAATAACCCAACTAAGAGAGCTCAGATTCGGTGAGCCAAGAAGCATCTTCCATTGGATGATCGCTCCACCTCACCAGATATCTGAAGTATTCATGTCTTCGGGTTTTCTTCCACAACTGTGTATCAAGAATGCATTTGATGTCTTGCGGAGAAGAAGAAATACCTTGCTTTTTCTCAATATTTGAAGACTCAGTCTCTACTGCACCATCCTCAACATTTCCCTTATAAGGATACAGATCTGCTACATTAAAAATAGGTTTGAAGGCAGAGATATTTCATATGCATTATTTGAAAATCTTCAGAGAACTTTGCAAGTTCTTACCTTTTTCATTTTCAGTTTGTTGTACTCTCCTTTAGGAAATCTTTCCTTCTGAAGGTGAGCCAATACAAGGTCTCCAACTTGAAAATGTATCTACCTCCACTTTTTATCAGCATGTTGTTTATATTGCTGATTACTCCCCTCTATATTTGTTTTGATCCTTTCATGGAGATCGTGAATGAGTTTAGCAAAATCTTCACCTGCTGCACTTTGCCTTTCCATATTTCCAAGGTCTCTCAACTCGTACACCCCCCTTGGATGTAAACCATACACAACATAGAATGGACTAAATCCAGTACTTCGATTAGGAGAATCATTAAATGCAAACTCAGCTTGAGCCAAAGCTAGATCCCAATTACATGGTGTTTTTCCAGCAATACACCTCAACATGTTTCTGAGACTTCAATTAACAACGGTCTACCCATCCATTTGGGGATGATAAGCAGAACTAAAATTCAGATTAGTGCCCAATTTCTTCCATAGGGTCCTCCAAAAATGACCCACAAATTTAGTATCCCTATCAGAGATGATACTTTTAGGAATCTCTTGCAATCTCACTACTTCTTTAAAGAAAAAATTTGCAATGTTAGTGGCATCACTAGTTTTCTTACCAGGTATAAAACGCACCATCTTAGAAAACCTATCGACCCCAACAAAAATTGAATCATTGCCCCTTTGTGTAGAGGCAAACCCAACACAAAGTCCATACTCACCGAATCCCAAGGTCTATCTGAAACTGGAAGTGGCTGATATAATCCAGCATTTTGGCTTCTCCCTTTAGCATGTTGACAAACACTGCACCTTTCAACATATCTCCTCACATCCGCTTGTATCTTTGGCCAAAAATAATGAGTGCTCAACTGCAAATAAGTTTTATCTTGTCCAAAGTGACCAGCAAGACAACCACAATGCTTTTCCTTCAACAAATTGTCTCTCATGGACCCTTTAGGAATGCATAATTTATTCCCCTTGAACAGCAAACCCTCTTGAGTCATATAATCCACCCATGGCTCTCTATTCCTGCAAATAGGATCGTTGCAAGCTGCAAATACTTCCTTAAAATGTGCATCCTCAACATACAACTATTTCAAACTTTCAAAGCCCACACTATTAATTTGCATTTCACATAACAAATTCTTTCTACTCAAAGCGTCAGCAACTTTATTCATTTGTCCACTTGTATGCTTCAAAACAAAATTAAAACTTTGGAGATACTCAACCCACTTGGCATGTCTTTGATTCAACTTGTGTTGGTTGTTGATAAATTGCAAAGCATGGTTATCCATGCATACAATGAACTCTTTGGGCAGCAAATAATGTCTCCATTTCTTTAAGGATTGAACCAAAGCATAGAATTCTAAATCATAAGAAGAATACTTCCTTTTTGCATCATTTAGTTTCTCGCTAAAGTATGCTACTAGTTTACCTTCTTGACTTAGGACAGCCCCAATAGCCAACCCACTAGCATCACATTCTACTTGAAACACTTTTTCAAAATCAGTCAAAGCAAGAATGGACTGCTCACTCACCTTTTGCTTCAGAAATTTAAAACTCTCTTCAGCCTTCCTAGTCCATTCAAATGGCCTCTTATTCCCCTTTATAGTCTCACGAATAGGTGCTACCACATGACTGAAACTTCTAATAAATTTTCTATAAAAACTTGCGAGCCCATGAAAGCTCCTTACCTCCATTACACTTTTAGGTGTTGGCCAATCAAGGATGGCTTGTACCTTCTCTTTGTCCATCTTCAATCCCTCCTTTGACACCACAAAGCCCAAATAAACCAGTTCGTTCTGCATAAATACACACTTTTTCATATTTATCTGCAACTTCTCCTCATGCAGCCTCTTCAATACCTGCCTCAAATGCTCTAGATGCTCCTCCTTAGACCTGCTAAACACCAAAATGTCATCCAAGTATACAATCACAAATTTACCAAGGTATGGTTTCAAAACCTCATTCATGAGTCGCATAAAAGTGCTAGGTGCATTAGACAATGCAAAAGGCATAACAAGCCATTCATAAAACCATCACTAGTCTTAAAAGTTGTCTTCCATTCATCCCCCAGTCGGATTCTTATTTGGTGGTAGCCACTCTTCAAGTCTATTTTAGAAAAATATATGGAGCCACTTAAACAATCTATTAGATATTCAATTCTAGGAATGGGAAAGTCATGTCCTTGGCATCATGACACTAAAGATAGCCGTTTAATATAATTATAATTGCCAAAGGCGATATTATATATATATTAAAATCTAATGTTATCATAATCATAATATTGACAAATTAAAATGTACCAATAACGCCCATTTAACATTATAATATTATAATTATAATAATATGAAATAAAAGCATTGTATAAATACAAATGGGAACATATCAAATTATTATAATAATTAATATAAATATTTGAAACTGACTATGCCTTAATCAAATAAATATCACTATCGACCTGGGATAATTCCCGATAGCAAGATGTCACTCGACGAACCTCCTCAAAAGCTTCTAGGGTCGGATGAGTCCTGGGAAACATCTCTTGAGCACCATTTCATCAAAATTCTGCCTCTTAAATACTCACGGTGAACCCACTCCAGGCCCGTTGATAGGGACCAATATTCTCAGTAAATAATATCCATTCAGCCACAATATAAATGCTAAGATAAGGATATACGATCACTCGTCCAAAATGAAGTGGTTGTAGACGTAATAAGAATCATATATGATGGCGGCAACATATGTGCTTAACTCTGGTTTGACACTCTCAGGACGGAGCCACCATTTTGTCCATAACACCTGCGACTCTCTCAAAGCCTTCATTCAATATTAAGATTATCAACTAACACTTCCTTCACGGTGAAATACGTCATCCGAAGATAACACTGCCACAGGTGCTACTGCCAGGTCAAAGCCATGACCATGTCAACGATCAGGGTCAGGAGGAATAAATGTACTTAACATCACTATTTTAATGATTGTGATTATCTCCCACTGACCGTCCGCATTCAAAAATCGAAACAGGATTCCTTAGCACTAAAAGATAAACGATGCCTCCTTTGCACAAAACGTGATCTTGGTAAAAGGTCGTGACCCTTCCCAAACATAAAAAGAAAGAAAAGGGAGTTGAGCCAGGAGGAATCATCGAGGTAACAAGTAAAAGTTGAATAGGCAGCAGACTCGGGGGAGACACAACGTTCAGGTGATGTAAATCACTTAGCACTAATACTTGACACTTCCAAATATTCAGAATCCAATACTATGCAGTAGAGAACTGTACCCTGACTTATTGAGTGTGTGAATTTACACTTAATATCTACATATGTTCAAACACCAGCCATAGATATGTCAAAACTAGACAATTGCTCTATTAGGAGAATGCATTATTTTTGGTTATCATGTATCATTATAGGTATCTAAGTATAATAAGGAATGTGATAGGAATCATCATAGACATATCTATAGATTGTGCTCCATTTATTTAGCATTTGGTACACTTATTAGATGTTGTTGATCAGATCATTAATGCATTGCTCACTTTAGTATTCTCATGAATATACTTAATCTAGGTAGAGATGATTACATGAATCTAAGAAAATAACGAGTAAATGTAAATGTCTTTGCTAAAAGATTGTCTCTGTGTTTGTAAGCCTACTAGGGTGGAAGGGCCTGAGACAGGTGGTGCCTAAAAACCCCACTTAACAATCCGTTGCGGCCATGGAGGGGTGGTAGGCCTAGGCCACTTATGAGCTTCATTGGCTTCCCCCAGTAGGTCATGTGTCTTTCGAGGTGATGACGTGGGTAGAAGGTACAAGTGTTCCCACTAAGCACGCCACTTCGGGGATGGAATGGTCTTAGTTGGACGTTCAGCTCGGAGCCTACGGGTGGGTTATCCTGATAGGATGCTTGTGCCCTTGGGCTTAGATGGATAACTTTAGGCGGATCTACCCATGCCACTCCTCATCTGTCTTCATTATTGCTTTTGTGATTATGTTTGTATTTTTGGATATCTAGATATTAATGCTAAAAGATATGTTGCTAATATGTTGAATACAGGATTCAAATCTAAGGGTATTGAATTAGGAGAACATTCATTTGGATAAAAGAGAACCTAAACCTAATCAACAAGTAGATTCTAGGACAAGGCAGGTAAGGAACATTACAGGGAAACCTATATCTTATAGTAATTTTGTTAATAGCCCTTGAATCAGTACACATATGCCATTCCCCTCCTATCTTTGGCACTAGTATTGTGGGAATAGCACAAGGACTTAGGCTTTCCCTTATCAAACCCTTCTTCAAAAGGTCCTCCACTTGCTTCCTTATTTCCTCATTTTCCATAGGTGTCAACCTATAAGCAGCCTTGTTAGGAAGGCTAGCCCCCGGAATCAAATCCATCTAATGGTTGATGCTCCTCATAGGAGGCAGCCCACTAGGCAAATCAAATGCTACAATATCCAAATGTTCATTCAAAATATCTTGCACTTCAAAAGTAAAATTATCAAACGTTGTAGTAGTAAATACAATCCTAGGTTTAAGAACCAAAGCATGCCCTATTTCCTCATTCTTCAAGTCATGTAGAAACTCCTTACCACCAACCAACATTACCTTACTACTGCTGCTGTCTTCTCCAGGCTCCTTTATAGGCATCAAGGTATGTTTCACTTCATCTTTCTCAATAGTATATGTGTTCTCCCTTCCATCATGCACTGCTTTCCTGTCAAATTGCCACAGTCTACCAAGCAATACATGGCACACATCCATTGGCATCACATCACAAAGAACACTATCTTTATAATTACCAATCTGAAAATCAACATGGGCCTACCCATTTACTAACAACTAATGTCCTTTTTGCAACCAGGATACCTTATAAGGAGGTGGATGCTTAATTCTTTTAAGATCTAACTTTTCTACCATCACTGCTGCAACAATATTATTTGTACTACCACTATCAATGATTAGTCTGCAACATTTACCTTTGGACTTACACTTGGTTTTGAATATGGCTCTCCTTTGGACCAGTTCTTGGCTCTCCTTTTGAGGATTCAACAATACCCTCTTCAACAATAATGATTCACTCAATTTTGGTTCCTCTTTGTGGTGAACAAGAGACCCCACACTTTCTTGGTCAGCATGAACAATTTGATTACTTCTTTCAAACTTGGAATGTCCCCCTTGAGATGGTTCAGAGCATTCCCAATTCTTGTTTCCATATTGGTTGCACTTAAAGCATTTTCCAACAAACCCTCTACCTCTACCTTGAGAACCACCTCTACCATAGGATTTGCCCCCTTTGTTTTGAAAGCCTCCTCTATCATTGTTGGCTGCTCCACTAGAACTTCTAGCCTCTTCTCCTTGATGATGTTGTTGCTCTCTACCAGTTTGCTGCCACCTTCCTCTAAAACCTCTTCCTCTCTTCTTCTCTTGTTGACTTTGTTTCTTTTGCAACTTTTCCTCTACCTTTAAGGCAAGTTGATAAGCCTCTTCCAAACTTCTAGGGGACACAAGGCTTAATTCATCTTGCAGACTATACTTTAGACCATTCATATATCTGGCAATTTTCTCCACATCTTCCTCACTATGCCCTGATCTAATTACTAACTTATAGAATTCCTCCGTATAATCTTTCACCGACATGTCTTTTTGCTTCAAATTATGTAATCTTTTGAAGAGATTAGTTTGACAATCTCCCAAAAGGAATTTAGCCTTCAACTTTGCCACCATCCAATCCCAGAGTTAATCTTTTCCTTATTCTTTCTTCTCCTCTCAGTTTGGACAAAGTCCCACCACATAGCAGTGTGGCCCTTCAATCTAGTGCAAGCAAATTTCACTCTCCTTTCTTCTGCTACACCCTCATATTCAAAATACTTGTCTAAATCATTGGTCCAATCGATTAGATCTTGCCCATTGAGACTTCTCGAATAGGTAGGAACTTCTATCTTGGGTTTGGAACCCATATTCATGACAATCCTCAACAATCTTTCCTCAAAACCTTCCTGGTCTCCTTGTCCTCCCTCAATGTCATCTTGTGGTTGTTCTTCCTCCTCATCATCATCACTTGCAACTTCATCAGGGGTCGCTCTTCTCTGTGCCCTTTCCAAGGCATCCATTCTTGCTATCAAATGTTGCAACAATTCTTCACCATGTTGTTCCCATCTGCCTCTTCCTCGGGCTCCTCCTCGGCCCATTCTCCTTGGAGGCATTTTATTTCCTCACCAATGCCCAATCACTTTTAGGCTTTGATACCACTTGATGGCAAGTCTTGCTGATCACAGAGTAATTTCAGATTCTCAGAGAATTCAAGCCAAGCAAACCCTCACAAAGTTTATAAGAAGTCCAGGATCAAAATTACAAACAATAGACCAAGACTTGATCATACACAGTCAAAGAGAAGAAGAAAAAAATGCAGTCTTTAATTCCCAAAGGCTTCAGTTGATTAAAAACAATTTGATCTCTGTTACAGCGTTCAATTACTTCTACAAAGGCTTACATGACACAACATATATGACCTTCACCGGTCGGCCAAAACACATTCCCCTTTTAAGACTATTCGACCTTCAATAGTCGGCCAATCATCACAGACATTCCAATGCCTTATTCCCTCTATTGTCGGTCGCCCTTCAATCATGATCTATCTCTTTTACTTTCAGCACCAAACCCCCTCTACTGCATCCATACCTCTCCAAATACCCATTGATCCTTGCCAACTGCCGACCACCAACAGTTATCTCATTTGCTAACTGTCGATTGTCAAGAAGATTTGACCATGAAGCTTTACATCACACTAAAACAAAAACTGAAACAATAAAAACCAAAACTGAAAGCAGAAATAAACCAAAATTTGGAAAGGAGATGATGCCCCTGCATCAGAAGGTCTTCTCAGGTACGCCACCCTAAGATGGATGGACGGGGATCCACCCATGCTCTCGCAATACAAGGACAACCATCTTTGAGATTGCGGATTGCAAGCATTTCAAGTGAATTCCTAATTTGATTGGCTATAAGAATATGCCTTGGAATAATCACTAATGATGTTAAGATATTTTGAATTCAAATATTGATAATGTTATGAACTATAGATCTAAATATTACAATGTTTTAGCTATGATGTATTGCTGTCGATATTACAATATTTTATATTAATTTGAATATAACCGTAAAGTTGATAATTGTTATTACTAATATCATTTTTTAGTGATTATTATTATTCTGCAGACCTAAAATTAGGAATTTTCCAAAAGGGGACATTACATTTTTGCATGGTTCATGTTTGTATCCTTCATGCGGGCCAACTCTATTATAGATTTGTCAATCAGCAAATGGAGGCTTTGTGATGCCAAAGTGTGTGGACTGTTTGCTAGTCAAGTCAACACAAGGACCCAAAAAATTAAACGTTAAAAATTAAAAACCAAAAGTAACATTTAAAACTAAAACTTAAATTAAGAGTTAAAATGTGAAGACTAAAATCAAAAACTTTACATGTCAAAATTAAAATGAAAATTGAATTTAAGAAAAGAATAAAATTGTAAGAGCATAGCCAATTGTGTTAATGAGATTAAAATTAGAAATCTATAACTAAAATTAAAATTAATATTTGTGGTAGGGGCATAAATCTAATAAAAATCAAGAGGGGTGTTAGGTCTTACTAGTTTTCATACCCCCATCTCACTTCCCATCATGTATAACTCATCTGAGCAAGTTTTCATGGGTTTGTAATGTTTAGGTGATGTCTTAGGTATTGTACTCATACCTCCATTTCGACCCAAGCACCCAAATTGAAAAGCCAAAAATTAGTATAAATGTGAAGGTTGCCAAGAGTTTCATCTTTAGGAACACCCAATTAGGTATCTCTATTTCAAATTGAGGAAAATCCGACCAAAATTGTGAAAGTTAAGCAATTGTTGTGTTTTCCTAGTGTTAGGGATGTCATGTTTCAAATTTGAAGAAAATCGTACCAAAATTGTGAAAGTTATACAATTGCGAGATTTTCCTAGTGTCAAGGATGTTGTGTTTCAAATTTGAGGAAAACCTGACCTAAATTGTGAAAGTTATGCAATTACAAGATTTTCCAAAATTCAAGGATGTTGTGTTTCAAATTTGAGAAAAATCAAACCAAAATTGTGAAAATTATGCAATTGCAAGATTTTCCTAGTATCAAGGATTTTGTGTTTCGAGTTTGAAGAAGTTTTGAGCAAAATTGTAGAAGATATGCAATTGCAAAACTTCCTTGAGTATTGGGATATTCCACTGTTGCGGAAATTTCTTATGTACTAGGATATTCCACTATTGTGAAAATTCCTTGTGTCCTGGGATATTCCACTATTGCAGAAATTCCTTGTGTACTAGGATAATTGTAATGCCTTCCCCCCGCCTCCCCCCCGTTTGTGGAAGCATAATCAGTTTGTGTACAATTAGCCTATTTTCCAAGTTTTCCCATAGCTAATTGGTGTGCAAGGAAGAACTCCAACTTTCTTGGAGAGCACAAGATTGATCAAGCAATGGTTTTGTTCATGGCAGTGAATTCAAGTGATCTTGTTGAGCTTCGTGATGCTTTCACAATGCAATTATGTCCTTTTGGGAGCTCTCCAAACTTCTTGGAGAAGCATACTATTTTTAGACAAATGCCAAGTTGTTTCAGTTCATCATCTTAAGTCCTTAAAGACTTTATAGATGGTCAGAGTTTCATATTTATCTCATTTTGATGCTTTCCACAACTTGGGTGAATAATTAAATTATTAAATAATAATATTTTATGTTGTCCTAAGAAGGATAAATTAAAAAGGTGACTAACGTATAGTTATTTAATTAAAAAAAATTTAAAATGTGCCTTTAGAGGGGATGTCTAGCCACATGAAGGACTTTTGCTCTCATAAAAGATTATTATTTAATAAAAAACAAGTTTTTGGAGGAAAAAGAAAATTATTATTTTATTTCTCCTAGAATGTTATAAAAGGAGGTTGTGAGCTCATTGTTGAGGTTAGACATGATATGAATTTTGCTTCTACATTCGAAAGAACCTATGCTCATCTTTGATTTTCTTGAGGATGAAAACCCTCTAGAAAATACTGGTTTTGAGGACAAAAACCCCCTCTAGTTGGTCTTGGTGACTTCATCCAGAAGTTACAGTTACACCTACAAGTGAAGTTTTTATTGGTTTGTTGCAAAAATTGAGACTTTTGATGTATTTTGAATTGTTGATATTGTGTATGTGAGTGCTAAATTTCGGAAATTTTGAAATGTTGAAGGGCAATTCAGGAGGTCTCTATGCTAACCGTACATCTTGCCGGGGCCACTTCACCTAGACATTAATGTATTTCAGAATAACAATAATTTGGTCCCTGGTGTTTGATCTTATTTGATAGGAATTGCAGATTGAATAGGCATTGGAAGAAGCATTATATGGCTCTTAGGAGGTTGTACCATTGACAAGGCAGGTTGTACCAGCTAGAAGAGGCCGTGGGAATTTAGGAGAAGTGCTACTGTTTGGAAGCATATTTCATCCTATTTGGGGGTGCCTTAGACATGTTTGCTGCCTCCAAGCCTTTTTATGGTGGACAAATAATGGTTGGGTGAGTTTTAATAACCTTCATGCTCCCTGTGTTAGTTGTTCCAACAACCAATATGCTTTATTTCTGACCTGCAAGTTTCTGGAAAGTGAAAACCAGTCTGATATGAAGTGTTTCCAGTAGTTTTTGGCATGATTAGAGGGGTTTGGAGTGTGTACTAGATGCTTTTTTCAGTTGGGTAATGTTGATATGCTTCTATGCAGTGTTTCCTGAGTGTTATTAGTAGAGGTACAGTTCTGGTTTGCCAGTTTAACAACAAGAACAAGTATTATCAGACCTACATCAGCCATTAATATCATATATCAAAGGTATATCTTTGTTGGATACTTTGAGTACACTGGTTATCTATGATTATTTGGCTTATTATGAATATTTGCAACAGTTTAATGCTATTTTGTAATGCAATTGATATCTTGTAATTTCCTGGATGGCAGTACTGCCAGGGGATTCAGCTTTGCATCTAGATGTAATTGCACTGCATTGAATAAGCAAGAAGTGATTGTACCTGTGTAATTACACTCCACTGAATCAGTGAGAAGTGACTATTCTTGTGAAATTGCACTCCGCTGAATAAATGAAAAGTGACTATGCTAGTTGTAATTGCACTCCGTTGAATAAGCGAGAAGTGATTGTTCTTATTGTAATTGCACACTCCATTGAATAAGCGTAGAAGTGTTTCCTTTCAGTTTCATGCATCAAGCACACTCCACTGAATGAGCATAGATAAGGATGGCTTGCCACCTTGTGTGCTTTGGTTAATTAGATCACTTCATGTTGCTGCATTTTAGATGACTGGGTGTGGTCCTATTCATCATATGCTCTCACCTTGCCCACCTCAAGAACCGGGTGATTAGAAAGTGATAAGGATTTTGAATTGTAGCTTCAATTCAGCTGAAAACTTTCAAACAAAAAATGGGGAGCTTATTACATGCATCAATAGAAGAGAGCATAGAGGTTAAGGGAAGCACAAAGATGGATAACAAGGTGGAGCTTCCTCCATGGAATGCTTCATAGGCTACTTGTGGGGATGGTGTGTCTCTAGAACTAAAAATGGTGCATTGTGAGCTACAGCTGCTCCAAAGCATTTTTTGAGGATGTGAGGTAAGTGTTGGAAGGCCTTATGATGACCCATAACAAGGGTCGCCTTCAGGTTTTGAGCAATTTTACCATCCCTATTTTTTGTGGAGATAAAATTCATCATGCACAACACACACAAGAGTTGTTTCATGGCATTAGGTGCCCTTCCTTAGATAAGATAGTGCAAGTGCCTCATGACGATGCTAGATAGCATGTGAGTGACGTGCAAGTAGAAGTGGTTGGTTGGTGGTGGATGTAAACTTTGGAATGAATAGGTGGGGAATATGTTGAAAATCCCTAGGTATGAAGATTCTTGTCGTCTATTACATTGTGGTGTTGTCCTAGGTGAGTTGGTTTCGTTTTTAGCTCCATTTTAGCTGGTAATTGGATGTTCATATTTTGTCATTTTGTATGGGGTTCTATAGCTCTGTCCTTTGAGACCGTTATGGTCATTTTTTGTATAAGTTCTTTATATTTTCTGTTAAGCTATGCTTTCCTAAGGACGGGGTGCCCAATGGCATCCCCCAACTAATTAATCAAAAAACATATCTATTTAAATTCATTCAGACAAAGAACATAGGTGGGTTGAGAGACACCCTTGACAAGACGGACATTCTTACCTACACATAGAAAGAACCGACAACAGTAGATTGAAATATATGCTACTACACAAGCTCTGGTTTCTTTGACTAAAAAAGCGGAACTGAAAACTAAATTGTCAACTATTGCTCAGGTTGAAAGTTGGGTTAATCAAGCAATGATTATTGTTACTAGTTGCATTGATCTAGATTCCTTGGAATAATTGAGATGCTCAATGGACAAGTTCATGCAATTATGAGTTTCTAACATTGCAGGAAAAAGAATGCATACTTTTGAGTTGTGTGAAGAAAGGCTCCTGCACATCAAGATGAAATTTTGCACTCTGAAGCACCTGAAGAACAAAAAAGAAAACAAATCGTTTTTCATTCAAAACCCATCAAACATGAATCTACCGAGCTTTCAAAAACCTAGATTAATTCAGTGAAGTTATTTACATCTATTAAGTGAGATCCCTTTTTAACAATCATTTTAATCCACTCATCCATCTTCAAAGTCAATGCCTCATCCTCGTTCAATCCTGGCATAGATGCATTCTCTCCTACAAATGTTCCAGAAGTTATGGATTCAGACAATGTAGATGCTATCTGTTTATACAATGGGTAAACTGGCACTCCTTCCCTGACAGTTACTACAACATCAGCTGATGAAAAGAAAAATGGTCAGAAAATGTAAACATATAAAAGGTAGCATATGTCAAAAATTATTATATTTTGATGAGAAAGACCAAATGAGTCTCCCTAAAATCAGCATGATAAAAAAATTGTTAAAAAATAAAATTGTATAGTTTTAAAAATCAAAAGGTATCTTCAACTGGATATTTTCTAGTTACTTATTATGTCACATCATTAGATACAAGGTGAAAAAATAACAGTCTAGATATCAATTTGATTCAATAAGCATAAATTCAATTTTACTTCGTAAGAATAGTTCTAGAATAAATATTTCATAGCTTGAAAGTATAAAAAATAAATAAAGATAGAAATCTATATTTTCTTTTAATCTATGACTAGCTCTTGAAAGAATATGTCATAGGCCAAAGCCTATATGTTAGAACAAATTTTACCTGCTTCAAGTAATTCACAGCTGAAACATGTGCAGATGGAAAAAATAGACGAGGTTTGGTTGCATGGTTTTGAAATTCAGGAGCCAAAGAAAGACTGGGCAAATCCTTCTTCAATCTCAAGGTTGATGAATCCCTATTAGATCATTCGTATTAGATTAATATTTAGAATATTTAATTTTAATGGTCAATAATGTAATTTAGTCAGTTTCTATTTTTTCTGTTCATTTTCTGTTTGCTTCAATTTCTTTTAGAAACTTCTGATTTTTGTACATTTTAAATTCTTTAAAGAGGATGATTGCCTCTTTCGTTAATATATTCAGATTTTTACCAATATGGTATCAGAGCAGGTGAGTGGGAAAGTGATTTATTTTTTAAAAAATCTTTGAGAGCGATTTCCTTTTTTGAACACGGTTTTTTGAAGTCTGAGTGGATTTTCCTCTAGGCATCGGATTTTTTTTGAGAATTGCGTGAAGGGCATCTTTCTGCCAGGTGTCTGGTCTCATTTTCATTGTTGCGTCTGATTTGAAGATTTCTTTCTTTCAAAAAAAGTGTGAGGGTCTTACATCTTTCACGCCTTTGTTTTTTTGCAAAAATCGCGACCTCTATTCGTGTTTTTTGAGAAACGAGACGTCTTTCTGGACATTTTCACATGATTTTTATGCAATTTGTGTGTTTCGTGACCTATTTTTTGCTGCAAAACACGACCTCTACAAGTCATGAGGGTTTGTGCAGTCTTTTCACGTGTTTCTAAGTGCGATTTTTGGCCGCGCAACTTGTTTTCTAGGCACAATTTTTCTTGTTTTTGATGCGCGATTAGGGTTCTTATAACCCTTGCATCTCTGAGAAATCGTGGGCATCATTACTACTCAATCTTTCTAATTGTGATCTTCAGTATTTTTTCTTTGACGAATTTTTTCGGCCTCCCTTCTGCTCACGACCTATGAGTTTTGGCTTGTACAATCTGCCAAAAAGGAGTTATGTTTTTGGGCAAGATTTTGTGTCTACGGGTCTCTTATTCTGGGTATCTTTTATTTGGAGGGTATCAGCTTTGGTTTTGTCCTCATTTTTGAACGTCCTAGCTACCTCGGGTTTCGTGCCTTTTTTTTGATAGATTTTCTACTTGTGGGGTTTTGTGCCTCGTATCTGTTAGATTTACTGTAAAAGGTACTTAGTACAAACCTGTGACAAATGGCCTCTTTATCACACATTATTCTAGAGGGCAGTCAGATGTTCAATGGCCACAACTACAACACATGGAAGCAACACATGATGACAATTTTTGAATATTGTTGTCTTGACCAAATTGTTCTGGGCAACAAGACATGACCTGCATTTGGAGACAAAGATCAAGAAAAGTTTAATGAGCAAAATCGTGAAGCAGTAATGCTCATTAAACTATCTGTCACTAATGACCAGCTACCTCAAGTACCGTCTGGAAAATCAACGAAAGAAATTTGGGATCTTCTAAAAGATCTTCATGAGAAGTCCGACAAGAGCCATGTGTTCTTCCTAAAGAACATGTTTCCCATCATGATGGATGAGAAGACAACTTTGAAAGCGCACTTGAAAAAGATCAAGGACATTCGTGATCAGCTAGAGGCTATTGGTCGAAAAATGGAGGAAGAAGATATGGTAGTCATCACTCTGAAAAGTCTACCAAAATCTTACAAGCACTTTATTGAAACTCTCAACATTACATCAGCTAATGTTGATTTGAAGTTTTCAGATCTTTGCACCATACTTTTGCAACAGGATCGTTGGAAAAAACGGTTTGGTAGCAGTGCTAATTCGTCCTCCACAAAGCAGGCATTTCTTGCCAAGACCATTTAGAAAAATAAAGGAAAAAATCAGCCTTCTCAGCAGACCAGTCAAATGCAATCCCAAGGTTCTTCCAAGAAGAAGAATGTTCAGTGCAACTATTGTCATAAGTATGGTCACATGAAGAAAGATTGTCGGAAACACTTGGCTTCTGAACAGAACAAGCAAGGAGAGTCTAAACCCAAAGCCCATGTTGCAAAGCACATTGAGCAGAAGGAGTCTATGTTCTATGCTTTTATGGCCAAGAGTCCAACAAATCCTATGAAATCTTCTACCTGGTATATTGATTCAGGTTCTTCTCAATATTTCACTCATTGTCGGGATTGGTTCATTGAGTACACGCCCTTTAGAGACTCTGTTATCTTTGGAGGAGGCAAGGAGTATACTATTGTCAGAAAGGGCAACGTGCAGATTCATTCTGGAGGGAGAAATTTAATTTTTCTCGATGTATACTTCGTACATGGCATGGAGCTAAATCTACTTTCAGTTAGTCAGATCATGACTCACTCTCCTCAGTTAGATATTGTTTTCAGCATGCACACATGTTGCATTGTTAATAGAGAGACTCACAATACAATTGTTTAGGGACTTGAGGATCATGGTCTATATAGACTTGTTGATTCTAGTGATTCTCAAGAGCATGCTATGGCAGCCAAGAGTACTTCAATCAACAGCCTATGGCATCAGTGTTATGGGCACCTAAATATGCACTACCTCTCTCAGCTCTCTCGAGACGATCTAGTTGGTGGCCTACTTGCAATTCAGACTCAGAATCATGGAGTATGCAAGGCTTGTCAGGCTGGAAAGCAACACCGGACTCCATTCTCAGATGGTGACTCATGGCAAGCTTCCAAGGTATTACAGTTGGTTCACGCTGATTTATGTGGCCCAATGAATACTCCTTCGATTACTGGTTGTAGGTAATTTTTATTATTTGTTGATGATTTCAGCAAAAAAATGTGGGTGCATTTTTTGAAAAACAAATCAAATGTGTTTGGTATAATTCAGTAGTATAAGGCCTTAGTTGAAAAAGAGTCTGGTTCTCCAATAGTTACTCTTAGGTTTGATAATTGGGGGGAGTTTTGTTCTTTTGACTTCTCTAGTTTTTGTGTTGCACATGGCATTAAGCTCCAACTTACGACACCACACACTCCACAGCAGAATGGTGTCGTTGAACGTAGGAATCGCACCATTACTGAAATGGCTCATTCTATGTTGGTGCATAGAAATGTTCCTAAGAAATACTGGGCCGAAGCAGTTTATACTGCTGTTTATGTTCTGAACTGATCTCCAACTCATACGATTAAGAAGACGACTCCTGAAGAAGCCTGGTCTAGATGCAAGCCTAAAATCAACCACTTGAAAGTTTTTGGCTCTACTGCTCATGTCTGGATTCCGGATGCCAAGCGCACTAAGCTGGATTCCAAAAGCCAAAAACTCATGTTCACTGGCTACAGTGAGAATCATAAAGCATACAGGCTAATTGATGTAGATTTAGATCGTCTAATCTTCAATCGTGATGTTGTGGTTGATGAATCTACTGGGCCTTTCTTTTTGTCTTCTACTTCTGTGCATCCTGAGGAACAGCCTCCGAAAGATTCTGAATTGGGTGTTTGTCTTCCCTTGAGTCCACCTGATGGGAGGGATTCTGCAGTTCAGCAGCCACCTTAGTAGAATGTTCCACCACCCGCCCCTCCTTAAGACAATCTGGATCTTGATCCAGCTGATTCTGTACCAGCCACACGTGGTGATGTTGTTCCACCTATTTCAGATATTGGTACTTCTACTCTCCGGCCTAAATGGTATGCTAAAACCATTAGTGATCTTCATGATGATGAATTGATCGAGGGTAGAACTACTCAGAAGAAGAGCAAGCAGTAGAATACTGTTAATTTTGCTCTCATGGCCAATTTGCACAGCATCCCTGAGCCTCAAACATACTCCGAGGCTAAAGGCATACCTAAGTGGGAACAGGCTATGGAAACTGAACATCATGGCCTTTTGAAGAATAACACTTGGGTCCTTTTTGATCTTCCACCTGGGAAGAAGCTCATTGGCTGCAAATGGGTGTATAAAGTTAAGTATAGGGCTGATGGAACCCTTGACAAGTACAAGGCTCGATTAGTAACAAAAGGGTTCTCACAGACAAAGGGCATTGATTATGAGGAGACTTTTGCTCCTGCAGCCAAAATGAGTACTATTCGGCTTGTCCTCGCTACAGCAGCCCAGTTTGGTTGGGAAGTCCATCAAATGGACGTCAAGAGTGTGTTTCTCAATGGTGATCTACAGGAAGAAGTTTATATGATGCAACCTCCTAGTTTCAAGGTTGTTGGTAAAGAACACCAAGTTTGCCAACTTGTGAAAGCACTCTATGGCCTCAAATAGGCTCCATGGGCGTGGTACATGAAAATTGATAAGTACCTTACTGATCATGGTTTTCAAAGGAGCCCTTCAGATTCAAATTTGTATGTCAAATAGTCTGGTGATGATATTCTTGTGCTTGTTGTCTATGTTGATGACCTTATCATTACTTGCAGCTCGGAACATTTGATTGAGGAAATAAAACACAATCTCAGTCAATCCTTTGACATGACAGATTTGGGACTTCTTCATTATTGTCTTGGTGTTGAGGTTTGGCAGACAGCTGATAACATCTTTATTTCTCAGTCCAAGTATGCTCGCAATTTGCTTGATAAGTTCAAAATGAATCATTGCAAACCTACATCTACACCTATGGAGAAAGGGCTCAAACTATCAGGAAAATCAGATTCGCCTGTGGAAAATGAATCCGCCTTCAGGCAACTAGTAGGCAGCCTCATTTATCTCACTGCTACTAGACCTGACCTCAATTTTGCAGTGAGCTACATCTCTCACTTCATGACAGCCCCTAAAGCTGAACATTGGGTTGTAGCGAAGCATGTGCTGAGATATGTGAAGGGCACTTCCAACTCTAGCATTTTGTATCGAAGGTGCAAAGATCCTAAGCTGATTGGTTATACAGACTCAGATTGGGCAGGTTATTTTGATGACAGAAAGTCTAATTCAGGGTATGTATTCAGTTTGGGTACAGGTACACTTACATGGACCAGCAAGAAGCAGTAGACATTGACTCTTTCCTCAACTGAAGCTGAATATCGGGGAACTATTAAAGCGGCTTGTGAGGCGGTTTGGCTTCGAAGGGTGCTTTCAGCCATGCAAATGTCTCAAGCAGGGCCTTTCCCCTTGTATTGTGACACTCAAGGGGTGTTGAAACTCGCCAAAAATCCAGTCTTCTATGAAAGGACAAAGCATGTTGAACTTCACTGTCATTTCATTCGCCAGCTTGTCAAAGATGGATCAGTGGTACTGCAGTATGTTCCAATAGAGAAAAGACTGCAAATATTCTCACCAAGTCTCTAAGCCCGGGTAAGTTTGTAAAATTCAGGGGGCATCTTGGTGTAGTTGATAGATTGACCATTAAGAGAGGGTATTAGATTAATATTTAGAATATTTAATATTAATGCTCAATAATGTAATTTGGTTAGTTTCTATTTTTTCTGTTCATTTTCTGTTTGCTTCAGTTTCTTTTAAAAACTTGTGATTTTTGTACATTGTAAATTCTTTAAAGAGGATGATTGCATCTTTCGTTAATATATTCAGATTTTTACTAATAATTCGCAGTTGTACTTAAAAGGATAATAAACCCTATTACCTTAATGACCTTAATCAGTTTGTATTAATTACATTGTGTACCTAGCTGTGGTGACATAAGTCATCCATTTTGTAGTTAGATGCATGCTTTTATCTCTATATCAAGTTTTTGAAATTCAAGAACCAAAGAAAGACTAGGCAAATCCTTTTCCAATCTCAAGGTTGGTTATTCCCCATTAGATCGTTGGCAATTGTACGTAAAAGATAATAAACTCTACTGCAGTAATGACCTTAATCAGTTTGTATTATTTACATTGTGTACCTCACTATGGTGACATAAGTTATCTGTTGTGTAGTTAGACACATGCTTTTACCTTTATCTACCTTTCAGCATCTCCACCTATCTTGTCATCCAAAGCCAAAGTCAGTAAAATATTGGGAGCAGGAACTACATCCATTCCTTTGGCCTCATGCTGTATCTTTGGGTTAGTACAACTCCAGACCAACAAAGTTGGTAAAAAATAGTGAGCAAGATAAAGGCGGATTTTGGGCTCCCCATATGACAACCCCTACATTTGTACCTCCATTCTCTCTCATGCTCTTGATTTTGCCTAGACTTTCTTTGAATCTATTTTCCTTGTCCTTGATTTATCCTTGTGACCTTTGGATAATGGTTTTAAAAGGCCCCAACACAGACTTAAGTTGTTGCAGAAAATGGCATGAGGTTTCCTTGTGGACCCCAAGAAAGAGATAATGCTCCTAAATAATATGAAAAAGATGTCACTTTAAATTTTGAATTTTATAATGAAGTTTTGATATCTATCGTGATCATGCTACCATAGGTTGTTTTTACAAGTATATCCCCTCTAAGCCAATGATTCACAGCAAGATCTAGACTAGCTAATAATCATATAGTTGGAAAGTCTCTTATATTTGTAGCCGCGATAAGAGTTTTCTCCCTTTTATTCTTAATGATATTGAAAACTATACTCATATTCTTAATTGGCAGCCTAGGGTCTATAGAAACACCATGGTGTTTTGTCACCTTCAACTACCAAATTTTCAGTATCTCAATCAACCCAGCTAGAATGTCAAGATTGGGTCAAGTTTCCTAGTTTGCCTCTCTAGTTTCAACTACTTACACAGAAACTTATTACTCCCATTGCCAAATTCAATTGGCATGAACCTAATCATCTTTCATAGCCTGCCCAAATAAACATGTCCATTCAGGTTAATTAAGCATCTAAGCTTAAAGAGTGTCTATCTATTGGACTAGGGAAATCTTCTTTTATTCAAAGGTGGTGTGTATGAATTTGTCCAAAACCTATTTCAGTTGCTAGAGCCCTAGCCGTAAAGGATTATCCAATGATGAAGTACATGAAAATAGGACTTTCAAACAACCAAGCCCTTCATTTCAGGTGTGGGTTTTAGTGGCCTCCTGAAAGCATCATGAAATGACATTGACCAAAATAATGTTAGGGAAGCTCACAATGCCTAATCATCTATGTTCCACAATGTTTCGGGGACGGGGGGACGGCAGGGGACGCGTTTCGGGGACGGTAGTCCAAGGGCTTATTTTTGGGGACGGCGATATATGAATTTTTCAATATACATGTATGTCTGTATGTATGACGGGGGGGACGGTAGGGGATGTGTTTCGGGGATGGTAGTCCAAGGGCTTATTTTTGGGGACGGCGATATATGAATTTTTCAATATACATGTATGCATGTATGTAGGTATGTATGGATGTATGTATGTATGTATGTATGTATGTAGGTATGTATGCATGTATGTAGGTATGTATGTATGTAGGTAGGTATGTAGGTATGCATGTATGTATGTATGTATGTATGTAGGTATGTAGGTCTGTATGTATGTATGTATGTATGTATGTAATTGAATTTTTAACAATATATTATATAGAGAGAGAGAAAGAGAGAAATCTGAAATATCAAATATGTCAATAATTGATAGCATCATAGCAACAATATCAATATGTGCATAAATTATGACAGCAGTAGTATAACAGTAGTATAAACTAAAGTATAAACAACAATAAGTTTAAAGCTTAAACTTTAATCATGATGATGAGATTCATGACAAGTCAACAGTACTAACTATTAAACTATGTTCCATGGGTCCCAGTCAGCACTAGCAGTCAGCTTCCAACCTCCCATGGCTCCCTGAAAACTCACCTTCCACGGCTCCCCGCAGCAGCTACAAAGAAGTAAAGAGTCTTTATGTTTTTGTTTTATGTTTTTAGGGTATATGAGGGGTTTGGGAGGATCTGTGGGACCCCCACACCCCTTTAGAAACCAATAAAATATTTAAAAAAAAACAATGATTTTTTTAATTTTAAAGCATGTTTTTCAAGTGACGCCATGGGAGACAAATGGCCGTTTCCAGGACAGTTGGGGGACACCTAGCCGTTCTGGGGACGGCTAAGCATCCCCTTTTGTTTTGCAGACATTTCCGAAAAAGGAGACGTGTTTCCTGGCATTTCCTGAAAATGGAAAATCGAAGGGGACGGTTGGGGGATGTCCCCTGACGTCCCCCCATCCTCGAAACGCCTCAGGGGATGGGGACGTAGGGTTTAGGGGTAAGGACGCATCCCTGTGTAACACAGCTATCATTATACTTACTAGGTAATTGTATCTTTTGGGATTGACAAGATTTATAGACTTTCTTTCTCAAAGATAATGGAAACATTCTCGAAAGTGTACCTTAGAGGTCACAAGATCAAGTCCTACATGATTTATGCAATTCAACAAGACATCAGAGCCAGACAAGGTGAGGACAAAAAATGTGTGACTTGAAGGAAAGGATTTGAAGGTTCAATTCACACATTGGAAAATACTCAAACCAATGAACTATTAGCAGTTCAATGGTAGAGTACTTGGAGGTGCATGCAATAGAGACCAGGTTTTAGTTCTAGTTGGCCCATATTTTCCAACATATTATACATTCAGATCAAACAATGCAGCAAAATTATAAAATCATGGCAGTGGTTGACAAGTTAACAAAGCTCACCACATTTATACCTTGGCTAATTCACTAAAATCATAGCCATTCGAAGATGTGGGATAAAGCTATGAAGGCATCATTTAGAAAAGCACAATGGAAATGTATGAATAAGGATACTAGTATATTACATTTAAATATAGTTGCCAGAGATATGCATATGGGTAGTGTCCCCGAGCCCAAGTTTCCTGGAAACTATGAGCACAAAGGAGAGGTGATTTTCCTAAATAGAGAGACTGAGCGTGCTTGTAGGCCCATGTTTTCTTCCTAGATATAAGGTAACACGTGTCGTTTATGCTTCTTTTGAAAAATGCTTAGTAAAGCGTTTTTTTAATGTTCAGCAAAACAAAAACCAGCAATTCCTTGGACAATTAAATTAGTAAAATAATAACAGAGAAAGCAGTCACAACTCACGTCTAAGCTTTATCGAAACAAACTCACCATGACATGCACAATCACGACAATTGCTATCCTGCTTGGATTGTTGATATTGAGAGCAAATACAGACATTTTGAGGTTCGTTTTGCAAAAGTTTGGCACAGAAATCCAATGGCAAAGGAGAGGAAAACTCTGGACTGTCATGCACAGGCAGCGAGAGCGTAAAATGGAGGAGATGCGGTAGATATTCGGACATGCGAATAGGAGAGTTGGTTGCAGATGACGATAAATTTGAATTTTCAGCCATTATTGTAAGCCCGATCAATATTATTCCAAGCTACTGAGAAAATTAAAACTGGGGATGTTTTAGGGCCGCGATTACCAATCCATCATTAACACAGTTTTCTTATTTGTTTTAGCTAATATGATAAATTAGTGTTAAATGGTGTATTTTTTATGTAAAAATTATTGAGTTTTTAAAGTGGTTTTAAATTTCATTTTTAATATATATGTTTTCACTCTTGAATTATAATTGTGAATGAAGTTTGATCTTCATCTTTAATTTTTAAATTTAAAATTAATCATAGGTCAAGCTATCAACTTCAACCTAATTAGTTATAATTACTCATTGATTCACACACAAAAACATTCATATTTAAATTTTAAAATGTTAAATAAAAGAACAAATTCTTAGGTCATTTATAGATCACAAGTTCATATTGCATTATAATTAAAAGGCATTTACAAATAGACATCTAGAAGATTACCCGACCATTTGCATACAACTGGACAAATAAATATATATTTGTATTTTGGTTAGTGTGTATGTAAACTTTTTCAAACACTATAAGTACATAAGTTTTCGCTACAATTAAGGCACATTATGGGTTCCCCTATTTCATAGCAAGTCATATCAATGCTTTTAAGCACCACTAGTCCAAAAATGCATATTCAAACAAGTTTATAAAGAAATAAGACATAAGATTTAAGGTTGCAATTTGAAGATTGTAGTCACTTAAAGGTTTAGGTTAATGAATCTCAAGATCAAGGTTAACAAATTCTAGATCATTGATCTAGAAAATGGTGATGTGTGGCTATCAAGATAGAGAACAAAAACTAAAGGGTTTTTGTACTTGAATCGGTTCAATTAACATACATTATTCCATTTTCGCACCATGGAAGGATAGGGGATACAAACATTGTTTGATGGGTTGACTAATACTAGAACCTTCAATTTTTATGTTATTTGTGAGAATGAAAGTGTAAGAGATAGTGTTTTTGAGTTTCAAGGATTGTATAACAAATGTGAAGAAGATTCTAGATGTTTTGTAAGGCTTCAATTAGCCTATTTTCGTGATCTAACGTGTGTAGTTGATTAGGATTGTGATATGAGAAGCACAAATCTCACTCTTGCTAAAATTTTCACCTTTTTATGGTTTCTCCAATGAAATTCTTATGTTTAGTCTAATATGTGTGTGTCCTTGCTATTTTGTGCTATATTCTATATGTCTCTTTGCATTTAAACTATGAAAAACATTTATTTATGTCATTTGCATTATTAGGATGTGTATATTACTATTTGTGTGTTTACATAGCACCAAGGCTTTTCAAGAAAAGGAAAGTACCTATCTCTCTTTGGCAACTCAATCACATCAAAATTTGTAGTGAAAATTTACACAAGGGATTTTTGTCTTTCATGCATCTTATTGGACATATAATGATGTATGAGGATGTTTATAGAGGTGATCATTCCATCATAATCCACACATGCTTGATAAATACATTTACATCAATATCAATATTATTTCATTGAAAATGTATTTTAATAGCATATCCATCGATAGCTACATGATGCTTAGTGCATTGTCATGTCCCACATTTGTTGCTATCTAAATTATTGATAAGTAGGAGGTATTTTCCATACCGTGTCAAATTATGATATTGCTATTAGGATTCAACCGTGTAGTTTAACGAGTCAAACTCATTGACCCATGTCTCATGAGTAATGGTTCACAAGATCCCATCTCTCATGATAATGAATGGTCCACTCAACACTCATTGCATCTAGGTGATGCTCACAGAGGTGAAGCACTAGGCCTTCCCGAGAGGTCACCCATCCTAGTACTACTCAAGCACGCTTAACCACAAAGTTTTCTCCAAGGTTAAGCCCACTTAGCTTGCAACCCCATTTGCAAATCCTTCAACAAGTGTTGTGCCTTATGAACCATTCATTATGGAGCCCCTTTAGCTCATCAATTGATAAGTAGGAGGTATTTTCCATAGCATGTCAAATTGTGATATTGCTATCAGGATTCAACTGTGTATTTTAACGAGTCAAACCCATTGACCCATGTTTCATGATTAGTGGTTCACAAGAACCCATATCTCATGATAATGAATGGTCCACTTAGCACTCATTGCATCTAGGTTATACTCACAAAGGTGAAGCACTAGGCCTTCCCAGGAGGTCACCCATCCTAGTACTACTCTAGCTCAAGCGCACTTAACCACAAAGTTTTCTCCAAGGTTAAGCCCACTTAGCTTGCAACCTCATTTGCAAAACCTTCAGCAAGTGTTGTGACTTATGAACCATTCATTATAGATCCCCTTTAGCTCATCAATTGACCCATGTTTCATCAGGTACAACACTTGCTAAAGGCTTTGCAAATGGGGTTGCAAGCTAAGTGGGCTTAACCTTGGAGAAAATTTTGCGGTTAAACACGCTTGAGCTGGAGTAGTACTAGGATGGGTGACCTCCCAGGAAGGCCCAGTGCTTCACCTCTGTGAACATCACCTAGATGCAATGAGTGTTGAGTGGACCATTCATTATCATGAGAGATGGATCCTTGTGAACCACTACAAATGAAACATGGGTCAATGAGTTTGACTCATTAAACTGCATGGTTGAATCCTGATAGCAATATCATAATTTGGCATGTTGTGGAAAATACTTCCTTATCAATTGATGAGATAAAGGGGCTTTATAATGAATGGTTCATAAGGCACAACACTTGCTAAAGATTTTGCAAATGGGGTTGCAAACTAAGCGGGCTTAACCTTGGAGAAAAATTTGTGGTTAAGCGTGTTTGAGCTAGAGTAGTACTGGGATGGGTGACCTCCCTAGAAGGCCCAATGATTCACCTCTATGAGAATCACCTATATGCAACGACTATTGAGTGGACCATTCATTATCATGAGAGATGTGTTCTTGTGAACCACTACTCATGAAACATGGGTCAATGAGTTTGACTCGTTAAACTACACGATTGAATCTTGATTGAAATATCACAATTTGACACGCTATGGAAAATACTGTAATGTCCCCATTTTTAGCACTGCACTTCTCAGTGATTGATGGCCTATCCTTGGCGTGCTGTCGGCTAGTCAGAGGCAGAATTAGGGTTTCCGACTGTTTGGTGGGTTCTCTTGAGGATTCAGGGTTCTGCTTGTTGGAGTTTGGGTGTTTGGATTCTGGATTCCTTCTGGGTTTTCAGAAAGCTTCGCAATGGTGGCGCATGCATTGCATTCTGAGCAACTTCTTGAATTTACTATTTTTAGTAAATTCTATATTTAGCAGTGGTCCAGTCAGCACCAGCTCAATCAACTTTCCTTCACTTGGAGTTCATTGGGTGATCCTGATTTTTGGCTTAAGAGGTTCATTTTGGAGAAATAAGTTATTTAAAGTCAATAATGTTTTATTTTATAAAATAACCCCTTGTCCTAGTAATATGACTTTAAGTCATTTTAAAGAAGGGGACTTTGAGGGTTATTCTCTCATGAGGAACATATTGCGATTTTTCCTAAAGTTAATTGCTCAAATGGAATTGGACGCCAACTTTTGGAGAAAAGATAATTTTAAATTAAAGGAAAATTGCCTTTATGAAAAGGGACGCCATCTTGAAGGAAGACTTGGTCAAGTCAAAACCCTAAAAGCATCTTGTGGAGTGGGCGCACCTTCTAGAAGCATCTGGAAGTGTCTTCTCAAAATTATAAAAGGGAGCCTTGGGTCTTCATTTGATCATCTTATGTTTATGACATTGTTATGCTGCCGGAATGGCTTTGGGACTGCTTCGAGGAATGAAAGCCTCCTAGCCTTGGCTCGACTTCGTGCTTGAGAGATAGCACCTAGTGGAGAAGTTTGCTTATTGTTGAGAGTTTGTGTAGTGAGGTTTGCTTTGTAGCTGGAGTTTTATTTGTAGTTCAGATTTTGCATTTCTTATCATTTTTCTGGAGTTGCTGAAGTCAAGCTGAATCTGTAGTTTCACTCATAAATCCGAAAATAAAAATACAGTCGTTCTGGGTATTGATTCATTGAGTTTCCTTGATAGGGGCGACCCTTCTTGCAAAGATTCAGATTTTAATATTGAGTGTTTATTTTTTAAAAGCAAAATCGCTTCTCTCTATTGGCCGTACCATTCTGGTCTGCCTGGCAAATGTTTAGAAAAAAGAATACTTCGATTTGTTAGCTGTTTCTTGGTCTAGTCCTCATTGCCATCATTATAGCTTTCGTTTGCATCAGGTCTCATGTCATTCTGGCAAGTATTGAGTGAGTTGTGAGTATTTTGGTGAGTTCTAGGGTTGCTGATTGCTTCCTTTCAGTTGCTGGTCTGTTATATCAGTCATAGATAAATGCAGATTTGTGAGGGGTTTGAGTCCAGAGAGGTTTGTCAAGCATTGAGGAAGTCTTACAAATTATTGCAGCATTGAAGAACTTGGATTACTATGCTTTGGCAAGATTTCTAACATATTGTAAGCTGATTAGTAGTACTATCAGCAATTCTAATTCTACTCTTTCATTTACTGTATTTCCCACTGGATAAGTGGAAGAGGCTGGCTTGCCGCCTACTTTACATTCTGTAGTTGCTTTGTATTTTCGTATATCTCCGCCATATGGTCGCCTCATTTCCATTCTGGAATTGGGTAGCACATACTTGGTGTTGAGTTTACTTTCAGCATCTTAGTTGGTAGGGATCCTCTGACCATATGATCGTCCCCTTGGGCACATTCTTGGTTAGAGTTACTCTTTAGCATTTCTCCGCCATATGGTAGCTCCATTCCCACCCTGGGATTGAAAGCACATGCTTGGTGTTGAGTTTTACTTTCAGCAATGGTAGATCCTAGGGATCCTCTGACCATATGCCAGCCCCTCTTCCTTAAGTGGTTTTAGGGCGCATCCTTGGTTAGAGTTCTTTATGCAACATTTGGTTTCAACTAACTTTAACGGGTGCATGTTGCATTGTAACTATGATCAAAATTTGAAAAAATTGGTTCGGGATATTTCAAATACCTCCTACTTATCATTTGATGAGCTAAAGGGGCTCTATAATGAATGGTTCATAAGGAATAACACTTGTTGAAGGTTTTTCAAATGGAGTTGCAAGCTAAGTGTGCTTAACCTTGGAGAAAACTCTGTGGTTAAGCACGCTTGAGCTAAAGTAGTACTGGGATGGGTGACCTCCCGAGAAGGCCCAGTGCTTCACCTCTATGAGCATCACCTAGATGTAATGAGTGTTGAGTGGACCATCCATTATCATGAGAGATAGGGTCTTGTGAACCACTACTCATGAAACATGGGTCAATAATTTTGACTTGTTAAACTACATGGTTGAATCCTGATAGCAATATCCCAAGCTAAATTATCCTTCACATCAACTTGCTTAATTATTCCACCATATTTGTTATTTTCACATTAAAATATTTAATTCCCCTAATATATTTCATGTTAGAGCAATGCAAATAAATCATTTAGTGTGCCAAAAGATACTATTTTATTCATTTATGAATCCTCGTTCTACCAGCTATACATATTTTGTGCAACTATTAGCAACTTGTGAATCATAACAATAACTTCATTTAGTATGTGTCTCTCTCCTAGATGGTGTTTGGATACTCCACAACTTTAGGTGTGGCTTTACCTTCACTTTTTTTCATTGACCAACTACATGAGGGTTTCCATACAATTTGTCAGACCTTTTTTTTAATTTTAATTAAAGTTCCTCTTCTTCAAACATATTATCATTCACATTATCTTACCTTCATGTTCTATAATATATTAAATCATTTGTAAGAGTCAATTTATGTGATATTATTCTCCATAATTATTGCTAATTGGGAACTTAGGAATATCTCACCAAAAGTATCTATAGAGAATTTGAAGAAGTTTAATTAACAATCAAGTAACCTTTTTTAGTTACAATATTATTGGGGTTCTACATGGGATCCACTCCTACTATCGAACTAAAAAATACATAAAGCACTATGTTAACAATCATTAGAGGCATAACAAAGATAATATATAAGCTTAAATAGCATAGTATGTCTTAATAAGCATAAACATTATAAAAGAAGAACCAAAGACCATTAAAAACTTATGCATAAACCAATAACTATAAATAGGGTGCTATATTTAAGGAAGAACAAAACAAAAACCCTAGATCATGGAATACATTATAACCATATATTGCACACGAAAAATAACCTAGGTTAAACACTTTTTATGACTCCCCATTTGGTCATGCCCATATCTCTTATAATGGTCTTCCAACATTTAACATTTTTGAAGACCTATAAACTAGAGACTTTTACCGACTCCATGGGAAAAATTTCTAGGCTAGTTACTTTCTCTAGGACATGGATTTTGATTACTTGTGGTATTTTCACATGCCTTATAACCATACAAAATTTATGATCTTTTAGAATTTTTAAGGTATACCCACTTACCACTTTAAGGTCCCATAATGGTGAGACACAAGTATATTTTTTCATTATTAGATTAATAACCTTACAATAAACAACTTGAGCACGAACATACTCCATCATAGACAAAATCCTTGAGTTCATCAACCTAAGATCTATGTTATCAATCCCCACAAACAAATGATATTTTTGAGCCTAATTTCCTAAGGAGACAACATATGTCCTCTATAGCGTCAAAAATTGTCATCCTTGACAATTTCACACTAGGTTTAGCTTCCCCCATGTGCTTGGACCTAATTATGCATTTAATTACCCGTTTTATAAATATCTTCGAAAAATTAAATAATGGAAATGAAAATAGGCATTTAATATTTATCCCCAATGTTTTAGGCGTTATAAAGGATGGTTCTGGAATAGGGTGTCCCACACCCTTTTCCAACCTATTTTGACTCCATTTTGGATATGTCGTGTCAGTATTTTATTATTTAAAATTTTGAATTCATTTGTTAGTTATCGACATTTGGTTTTTGAGAAATTAGAAAATTTACATATAAATACTAGTTATTTTCATCATTTAAAATCCTAAGCACACCTAATAAATCCTAGCACTTTCATTAAGCAAAATTGAGCATCCTAAAAGCAATCAAGAGTAGTCAAGAGAAAAATTATCAACATTGTTGAAAAGTGTCTCTTAATTTTTTCTCAATGTTTTCACAACACAAACCAGCACTATGCCAAATCTTAGTGTTAGCTCCCCAAAGATAATCAAACTAAAAGTAACCTTCACTAAGAATGTTCACCAAGATCCTTTAAAAAGACGAGGTGATGGCATATGGCGATGGAATCGTTAGCAAAAATCTGAATTGAAATACAAAGTTGGAATTGAAATGTAGGCGATAATCCGACCATGAGCAATCCACGCTACCACTTGTTCAGTGGGGGAAAAGATAATTATAATGAACAATTCATCTACTTCAGCAAGCATCCACATAACAATGGGCATTCTCCACTTCAACAGTGGGTGAAATATGAGAATTACAATGGTTTATTTCTCCACATGGGTGGTAAACCATCCAGGGGCTATAGTGTTTTGCATTAAAATCACAAAGTAATCGCAGCAATAATATTGACTAGATTAGTACTACTAATACACAGCCTTACAATGTAAAATATCCGCAAATTACTGTGTTACAATAACAATTTCAAGAAAACACTAAAGGATGATTGCCCAAACTTCTAAACTTATCAACCACTGGATTCACAAGCCAAAATCTAAAATATAATCAATTTGATATATAAAGCAACAACTAAAAACTCGAAGGCAACAATGAATCTATCACCCAAAATGCATATTTTTTCATTCAAAACCTCAAATATAATCTCTAATCAGTATTTATAGTTCTCCAATGATAAGGTGTCCAAATTCAAGTTTGATTTTTACCAAGGAACAACCACTACAAAGAGCTTGAACCCCAAAGAAAACATCATGAAAATGGTACGGCCAAGAAGTACGACATTCTCTTAAAAATCCCAATCTTCAAATTTAAATCCCATCTTTTACAAGAAGGGTCGCCCATAACCAAGGAATCAATTGCTTCAATACCTAGAAGCAAATAATAATCATACAAAGAGTTGTATTTGAAAATCTCCTTCAGCCATGATAAGACCAACAAACACAAATCTACAAATTTTATCAAAATCTTCTATATCTTCAACAATGAAACTCAATATGTACTTCTGAATGAAGCACACTCCCATTTGACCATCTAGGGAACCATAGTTTCAAGCCCGAAGAATGGTGTAGAAAGATAAGCTACCCCTTAGCCGGATTTTGAATTCAATCCAATAGCATTTTGATATAATAAACCAAAGATGAGAAATGAGTGAGCAAAGGCCTCATTTTATAAGTTCTGAGGTTGTTGGTTGAAAATTTTGTATACCTTGAGGGTATGCAAAATTGTAGTTTCAGCCACAGTGTGTGTGTATGATACTCTTCTAATTTAGGGAAGGCTCCCCCTTTTCTACTTACTAAATAAAACTAATATGGGTATGACAACAACCTTTCCTCTCTTTTTTAGGAAAGATTATGTTCTTTTCTCCTTACAGGAAAGTAACAACAACCTTTAAGAAAACAATTACAGCAATTTAAATTGAGATTGAGAGAGAGGAAATGAAGTTTCTTGAAAGCACAAAGACTTATGTCACTTCCTCTGGGACGGGAAATAATCACCAAGCACAAAGTCTTGAGTATTTGAAATCCTATCTACCCTTTTAGAATGATAACCTAAGAACAATATGCAACATATAACAATGCAAAATCTGCAAGTATGGTGCACTTACGAATCACTTTAATTTGGGAATAACCTCAAGTGCAAAGACTTGAAGCTCTTCTTATCTTTTAATCATGAATCAAACTAATTCAATCTTGAATATTTATAGCATAAAGTCTGCAAATATTTGGAGTGAAGAACTTCTCAACAATCTTCTACAACTTCAAATAATCACAAAGAAATGCTCCAAAATGACACAAGAACACAATGGGCACAAAGTAGGATCTCAACACTAAGTTTTAAATTCAAACTCCTTGATATTTTTTTAAAGGGAACAATTTATAACTATAAAGCTCAAAGTCTTTATGAGTACAAAATTATATAGAATTTACTTGCTTGACAAAAAGATCATTTTTACAATGGACCCCCTCAAGTGTATATAGGAGAGGAGTCTTGAGAAAAATGTGGGAGGATCCCAACTAACTTGAGAAATTCTCTCAACCACCATGACTTATTCCAACTACAGTCTTAATCTAACATAATTTGTAGTTGCCTTACATGTAATTACATTTTACAAAAATGCAAGTGAAAGAAACACTTGTATTTAAAAAATTTGTTTTTACATGTAACTTGTCGAAAACAAAATACATAAAATAAAGAGAAAGTATCATGAGATAATTTTATTCCACCTTTTTCTCGATAAATAGTTGACAACCTTTTGACCTTTGACTTCTTGCGCGCGCAACCTGACTCTTTCCTCCGCTCCGTTGCGTTGCGTCGTAATTCAGAATTCTGTGCTCTACGCGATGGCACTACTTCGAGAGAAACTGGAACACTTCAATTTTTAGGTCCTAAAGATCCACCTGGATCAAACCTCCCCACTGAAGAACTTTTGGTCCTCCAAAAGTGTATAGTTCCTTCTAAACATCTCGCATTCAGCATCTTGCCATTCGCCACAATCTGAATACACTAAAATACACTGCCACATCTGCCTGCTAGGGTCTTACACTTCGGCAATGCAGGAATTCACAACTCCTCATGATGTAGTTCAAAAATGGAACTTAAAACACCCAAAGCAAGAAGTAAAAACTGAGTATGATAAACCTATCCCCCAATGCTTCTTATAGGTAGTTCGCATTCTACATCTCTCGCCTTCTTCTGGCTTGCCTCTGCCGCTCCTCCAATTACTCGAGCACAGATTTGCACCTCAGCCTGAAATATTCCTTCACCTTTGTACTTCGGAACAGCTGATTTAAGGCTCCACCACAGCTCGGGTCCAGCAACAAGGTCATCGATAAATCCTTCAAGAACTCCATTTGAGTTCAGACTTATCCTCCAAATGGCCTCAACTAAGTCTTCAAGCTGAGAACATGCCAGGTCACTGTTGACCGTTCTCAACAACTCTATCTGAAAAAGTGCTCTTCAACTGAAGCTTCGCACTAAAAGAAACTGCAAGAAACTACCAGCAACAAATTGCTATCCTGCAGTAAGAAGTTACAAAGTATTCTCTTTCCAGATTACAAGACATGGCTTCCAAGAGCCTTACAAATTCTCAATCTCTAGAGAAATACAACTTCATAAAAATTATTACAACAAGTTTATTCAGAGCTCACAAAACAATACTAGCTTATCAACATATTCATCACACTACAAAAGATGTAATAAACACACACAAGCTGATATACTAGTTTGATGAGCGTTGTTCCCAGCTCTTACGAAGCTGTTCAAAGGAACTCTCTTTCACAGGTTGTTCAGGCTGTGGTTGAATTTCTCCTGGGATTGCCTCAGAAGTGATAGCTACTGCCAGCTCTGCTTTTGTCTCCTCAACTTTCTGGTGGTTGGGTCTCTCAGTAGATCTCGATTGACGATGAAGCTCTGGATGCAGCTTCCAACACTTTGCTTCCCAATGTCCACTAATGCCACAGTGGTTGCAGAAGTTCTGAGCTTTAGAGGATTTTCCATCTCCTCCTCTAAATCCCAATCCTCGGTATCGTGGTCGCTTCTACGCCTCGATCAGATTGGTGATGCCTTGCTCAAAAATACCAAAGCCTTTCCCTTTGAAGCCCATCTTCCCGAGTAGCTTCGATCCTATGCCTCTTGTGTGCTTCTCGAAGTGTGCAAAAGAGTCTTGCTCATCCTCTGTTGACTTCTTCTATTTGATGGAAGAAGAGGCTTCGAGATAATTACTGTCACTATCAGGCAGATTTAGAGTCTGGAGGTACTCCTTCTGTCGACAGTAAGCACACTCTACTGTACCAGGAGAGTTAGTCCAATCATGGCCACAAGCAAATCTAGCCATGGGCCTCATCACTGAAGAAGCTCCCGTACTATCAGGCGGTGTAAGCGGGGAGTATGAGGATGATGTATCCGTGGAATGTGGACAGAAACCACATATGTGTCCACTCCCTGATACAGGAGGACTTCTCCTGTTTTGCTCCTCTAAGATGTCCTGCAATAACTTTTGCAGTCTTTCCTTCTCCATGTTGGATTCCTCCAACATTCGCTGAAGTTCTGCATTCTCTCTTTGCAGGCGTCGATTGGCTTCTTCCAATTCTTGCATCCTATCAGCCTTCTCTCGATGGTCTCGATAGAGTTCTTCAACCATGCCTTTCATTGACAAGAGATCATCCACCATGGATGGGGTCAATGTCAGCCTGGAAGATTCACCCTTTTCTGATGCCATCTTTGCTCCAAACAACAAATGTCCACTAATAGAAAAATGAATCACAATCACTCCTGCAAACTAGCCAAGCAAAGCTCTGATACCACTTGATCCGTATAGCGGAAGGGATCTATGACAAACGTTGCTTAAGTGATTATGAACAAAGGAATAAAGATATGAACAAAGGAATAAAGACATCAACAATGAAGTAGCAGGAACATTAATCAGAAGGAATTCAAAACATAGAATCAAGAGAGAGACAAGAAGACACCAATTTGATTACGGAGTTCGCCACAACGTGACTACGCCTCCGGGTCGAGCTCAATCGAGTGACCAATGTATTGAAATGTTCTGAAACGCAGTACAATCTCCACGAGCCTCTTGTAACACTGCTTTACAATATCTTGTAGCCTTTCCACAAAGTCATATAAAAAAGTCTCTCACTCACACCCCTCTCAAAAGCTCTCAAGGCTAGGGATGACTAACAAAGAGGAAGAAAACTAACTTTGCCTAATAGGATCTACTACAAGACTTAGAACAACAATACATCACAACTCAAATATTCTCCTAATTCCCTCTAAAAATTCTCTCACAAAAGCCTCTCAAAGACCAAGAGAAAGGGATACAATGGAGAATGATCAACTAATGGATCAACTTAGGAAGTGATGATCAACTAATGGATCATCCACTAATGGCTCCTTCAAAAACACTCCAAGACTCCTCCCTTTTATACTTGAAGTTTACCCGATATGGGGAATAACCATAAAGCTATAAAATCCTCCATATTTACATATAAATCAAAAATAAACAACCCCTTAATCTTTCAAATTAATTTAGATCCCTTCGTTTAATTTATTTTTGGGATTTTAGTTTGAGGGGTCTGGTTATTTTGTTAACAAATAACCCTTAAAAAGGTTGTTTAGGCATTCGGGCCTAACAACTCAACAAAAACAAACCGAGCCCACCATACCTTTGAAGAGATTTCGTGGCTCAACGGTGAGCACACCTTTTGGGAGCCTGGCGGTTCCGGGTTCAACTCCCGGCCGTAGGGTCTTTTAAAACCGTTTTAAAACAAAATTTATAACAAAAGAAACGGGAGGCTATAAATAGTTGCGAACCCGTCGGTGGTGTAACGGTCCAATGGTGGCCTGTTTCGGGTGAAGCCAAAGGGTCGAGCCCCACAAAACTTTTGTTAAAACAAACTGACGAAATCGCCGACCACCGACAAGCCATGTGTCAACCAGGGATTCGCCGAACAAACACAGTCAACTGCCACGTCATCAGGACACGTGTCATCGCCCAATTCGCAGACTTTGTTGACGTCATCAGACATGTCACCACACCACGTCATGTGTACGGATCGTACAGAGTGCCACGTGTCAAGCCCCCATTGGTCCACGTCATCATCCGTACGATGACCCTGCTGCCAAGTCAGCAGGATGATGTCATGCTGATGTCAGCAACCATACCACTTGTACCTCGGTCAACCGAAAACTTTGACTGGCTCTAACTTGCGCACACGACGTCCGATTTGCACAAAACGAACACCATTGGAATCGTGACGACGAGCTCTTCGCGATGACACCACTTTCACCAAATTCTGTGATGATGAATTTTCCACCTTTTTTTTCTCGTCCCTGATAGCTGAGTTGACCAACCTTTGACCGAACTTTGACTGCGCGTAACTTGAGCAAACGAACTCCTTTTTCGCCCGTTCAAGTTGCGCCGGATTCAGAATTTTGTGCTCTACACAATGGCACTACTTTTTGAGAGAAATTGGAACACTTCAATTTCAGGTCCTAAAGATCCACCTGGATCATTCCCACTCACATCCTATTTTTACCCTCATTCATTGTGCGTCATAGGCATCTTTTCTCTCCAAATAACTAAAAGAATCCCACTTATTTCCTCACATCTTAATTTTAGCCTCATGTCATAACCCACTTAATGTGCATCGTAGGCACTAAAATAAACTTTTAATCCTAGCCATACATATCACAAATTTGACTTTTAATCTTGGCCATCAAATCAAATCAGCCTTCTCCTATAAATCAAGCCTTTCACATGCCATTTGAGGAATCCTCTTTCAGCATCCTTACTCTGCCAAAATTTCTTCTTATCTATCTATCTATCTATTTTTCTTCTATCATATTCATCTTATCATTATGCTGCGAAAATGAGCAATCAACATATCAACAATCAAACCTTCAAAATCTTGCATTCTCATGCAGGTGGAGAAGAGCAATGGAGATAAATCAAATCTAGCATGGAGATCGGTTTGCTTTGCTTTCTTGTTTTGATTTTCATGCTTGCTTGTACTCTATTGTGCTAGTTAGGGTTTTGATATCTTGTTATTCTAGTTTTATATTTGATTTTCCCTAACTACATTTGGTGAACCCGACATGAATCATTTGATCTAGCTTGCTTTTTGCAGGTTTTATTGTCTTTTGTTGTTGCAGATTTACTAGTTTTTGGATGAAACCTGAGGTTTTACAAATTTCATCATATCTTTCAGATGGTTGCATATTTCTCTAAAATATTTTTGTAAAAGCTTAATAATCATCTCAACAGACTACAGTAAAGAAATTGAGGGGTTATCACCATTGTTTTAGGAGTTATCGCTATTTTATGTTTTTTCATAAAATCAACTTTCTGGCCGCAAATCAACGAAATTTTCAGAAATGTTTACATTTTTTAAAAGCCCGTGGAATTTTAATGGGGGTCTTGGTTTTACAGATTTAATTTAGAAGTCACTATAATGTGAAATAATCAAATCTTTTTTTTCTATACATTTTTCACAAATCCGCATTTTTTGGTGCAAAACAAAGAATTTTTCTGATTTCTTTACATATCTAGAAAGCTCTCAGAAAATTAGTAGGGGTCTCTTCTTTGGTTTTTTATTTTTCAGATCCATAATATCTTCAAATAATCGAATCTAATTTGGTTATGTTAAAAACGTGTATCTGAAATTGAAATTTCCTGATGAACTTTTTATTTTGGCTGCATTATAATATCATTTTTTGCTTTTGTAGATGATCATAAGGAGATGTAGTAGTAGCAATATCAGTCATACACATAAAATTGGAAAGCGAAAATTTTCGGGTGCACTTATTCTATTATCTTTATCTCTCATTTGATCAATCAATTTTGTTTGCAAAACACTTGAATTTGGAGTTTTAAAATGAACGTCTTGTTTGCAATCACACTTTGAAATTGGGCTTAAAAAGAATCATTATCTTTCAATCACACATATTTTCCTTGGGTTTAAAAAAGAACAACTGCTTGAACTGTTTTACACACATTTCAATTTTCTAAACTAAAATTAACAATTGCAAGTGTGAATCAAGTGCATGTGTGATCAAAAACACCTCACTTGATTCGCTTTTGTCATACCTTTCATAGGAGGCCTGCTAGGGGATTTCATCACCCCTAGGGATGACCTCAATCAAAGTGTGAATTGAAAGACACGCTTCTTTGGGAGTTAAAATCTTGTCACTCTTGGCTAATCCCCAAAGAACTTTATACCTTTGGGAAGTGAAGGTGAAGGGTGGGTTACCCCTTTCTCCCGGCTGTGTGGCAGGATTTATCTTTCAAATTATCCCTAGTCAACCTCATGCATCCTAGCTTAAGACCTAATTGGCCATACCCACTTCACTAGTTCTAGGACTTGTTGATGTGTCTTCTTCAAGTGTGTGCTTAATCATCACATTCATAATTTCAAATTCAAACTTGATTATGTGTGTACATGTGTAATCATTTGTTTGAGAATTGCCATATCAAGCTATAAACACCAACACATAAACATATCATTCTAATCATCCTAATAATCCTTTTTTCTAATCACATTCAAATCAATTTCATCCTAATCAATCCAAGTCATTCAATCTAATCATTTCATCATCAGCATCACCCTAATCCTAGTCAAACACTTGCTAAAATGGTCCTAATTCTTAACGATCTTAGTCACAAGACCAAGGTCATACTTAGAGGAGCCCCTTCACCTGATCATGAAGATAATCCAAAACCATACATCCTCCAAGGTGGGTCAAAATTTGCTCCTAATGATGATGAAAACTTTGTAGATCTTAGTGATGATGAGAACTTTGCAGAAATCTTAGGTCATCTTAATGATACTTCTAACAAGGGAAATACCACCATAAGTTTGGAATCGTACACCATTCCATCTACTAGTCCTCCATCACCATCTAATAAAATTCCTATCTCAAAGCACACTAGTCCTACACCAACACCACCATCCAACTTCTCAAGCTCTAATCCATCAACCAAAGAATCCTTTAACGATTTTCTCCAAAGACTACTAGCACGAAATAGACCATCCCCATGTCAAGCACCCATTAATGAGCTTACCAATGAACCTTTGAATGTCATGTCTATTCTTCCAACTGCATCATGTGGTCCACAAACTATTGATCTTATATGTCTAATTCAAATACCATCATGCCCTCATGTTGTTGATCATAAAGAGCATGTCAAGCCTCTTCTAGAGTCTTCCACTTCTATTTCCACTCAAACCCAAGAGCTATGTCAAGAGCATTATCCTAAGCATGAGGAAACATTAACCTCTCATTCTAATCAAGATCTACGCCTTTTTAATGATCCCACTCATAACATACTTGGTCCTATTCATGATGAAGCTTCCCTCTATGAGCTAGATCCTACCTATGATCAAGAAGAATATGACGATCCCCTTAGCCAACTCTATGCATTCCATGGTCATGATCCTATCACTTCACCTATCCATGAGCAAGAAACCTCCATTTCTCCTATAGACCCCCTACCTATTCCTATCCATGATCCCGCATTATCCACTTGTCATGATGAGACACATGCCTCCCAAGTAAATATAGAAGATCAAACCAATAGTGTGGATCTAAATGAACATAATCAAGATCCTAATGATCCTTCCACATCCACTATAAACCCCATTTCACATCCACCAACATGTCCTATTGGTCTATCCATCTTTATTCATGAATGTTCCTCCTTAGAACAACAAAAACCTTTATCCACTTCACCTTCTTCATCTAATAATGAACTCAAGTCTAGTGTCCAAAACACACCTAGTCCCATTGTCCATCGCATGCTTCAAAACATGAACTATCAAGGTAAAGGTTTAGGCCTTCATGAACAAGGTATTTTGGAGCCAATCCATGTCAAGGTCCCTCCATGCTCTTATGGCCGTGGTTATACACCCCAAGGAAACCAATCTAAAGATGTTGGTACTTCCTCCACCCATCCTAAGTCCTCTTTCCACCATAAATCCTATCATACACCTTAAACATATGTTGCCATCCCTCATCCATCATCCTACAAATGTCAAAAGTATGTGACCGTACACCTTCCACCATCAACTTTGCCACCATTGCTTCCAACTCCTAATATCCATCCATCTAATCTACCTCCACTACTCCCAACACCTAATATCCCCATTATCCAATCCCCTTATCCACCTATCCATAAATCCTCTAAAAATCCTAATCATGACCAACCAATGCACACATTGTCTAAACATGAAGCTTCCACTCATTCCACCATACCCATGGGATTCAAAAGTAAAAATTTTGATATCTCTATCTATAAAACAAAAAAATTGAAGGGTCCTCGTGCCTTAGGACACAAAAGAAAAGAATCAAAGAAAATTCCATCCAAAAAGCAATATAAGCCCATACCTTCAAAAGAAAAGTCTAAAAAAAAAATGGTTTGGGTACTTAAGAAAAATGAAAACAAGTCAAACAAGGTGTCTACATCTCAAAAATTCCAACCATCCACTTCCACCTCACATTCCCACTCTATTCAAGAATCTCATATTCCATCCCACAAGCAAAATAAAAGTCATAAAAATACTAACTCTATGTGGGTACCTAAAGCAATTCATCACCCATCTCCTAAGAAAACATCTATCTTACTTACTACACCCCCTCCATATCAAAAGCTTCAATGTTTATCACAGTGTGTGCAACCATTGGTCATGGTTACCTTCCATTTCACAAAAATTCCACATACCTCCATTTCCTCACCCTTCACTCATTATCCTACATATCTCTCCCATCACCTTCCTATGGTCCATGCTTTTGGCTAAGCCTCTCATTCATCTCCCCTACATAATCCCTATCATAATCCACTATTTCCCTCCATAATCCGCATCATAATCCATCATCTACCTAATCCATCTCCCTTTCATATCATCCCTTACCAACATCTATTAGCATAATGGCATTTGAAATGGTCCATGCAATGACATCCATCTCTAGTGGGACTATCACCTTTCATGGAACTAGACACTTGAGTCCCTCCTATCCATATTCCCCTTCTCTTATCTAAATTTTTATTTTTTATTTTTTTAAAGTCAAAAAAAAAGGAAAAAAGAAAAAGAAAGAAAAAAAAAGAGTAAAGATAAATCATTTCATCCAACAGTGAAAACCTGGTAAATAGGCGCCTTGGATAAGTACCATGATGAAAACTTGGAAAACAGGCATCATGTGTAGGTTGATCTTCTATGTCACTTACACTCTGGGGCACTTTGTCTCATCTACACTATCTATTCTATCATATCATTTTCATCCTACCTACCATCTTTATCCATCATACCCATATACTTATCATATTGAGTCCATTCATCATCTCTTCCTCTTTTTGATCTTCATAAAAATATGGGGCAAAATGTTGAAACATGCTTTGGATATCTTTTGATATACCTCATCCTTCTAAACAAGCCTATCATTATCCTAGTGTCATAAGCTTTTTCATGAATAATCCTAAGTATTGTACCTAGAATGGGGCATGTTATTCCTATGCGACATAGTCTTTGGATATCACATCCCTTCCCTCTTATGATGCATACATCCATTTCATTCACTATGACCTATCATTTTTTTTCCATCCATATATCATGAGCCTTTTGTCCCTTATCCTATCACCCACCCTTTCATCCATCAATCCCATCTATCTCCTTGCACCTAGACTTGGTTTTCCCTTGTCATTGGTATCTAGCAAAAAGGCTACCCAAATTGTCATCCATTGAGATCTCAAAACATCTCAAAAAAGTCCTAAAAAAATGCAAAAAATTTTGAAAAAGGTCTTGAAAAAAATAAATCTAAACATTTCAAAAATCCAAAAAAGCATCACATATTCCAAAAATCCAAAAAAACATCAAATATTGGACAAAAAAATCCAAAAAATCAAATCATTTCAAAAATCCAAAAAATCAAAACATTTCAAAAATCCAAGCAATAAAATCAAACCAAATCACTTCTTCCAATCAATTCAACCTCTTCAAATCAATTTCTTCATCAAATTATTCAATCACATCACTTATTCTAATCAAACCAGTTCTTCTAATCAATCCAATCATTATCATCAAATTAAATCATTCCAAGTAAATCAATCCTCAATTTAATTCATCAATCATCATCCAAATCTTCAAATCTAGCATCTTCAATCTTCCAAGCAATAATCCAAATGCAATTCAATCCTTAATCCATACCAACAAAGCTAATCAATCTTTCCAAATTATCCAATCACATCCTTTGGTCTTGATCCTAATCTTGTTGTAAACCCAATCAATCAATCAATCATCCTTGTGTTGATCTAGGGATATATCGTTCCCCACAATGACAACACTATCATCATCATCAATCAATCAATCAATCATCCTTGTGTTGATCTAGGGATATATCATTCCCCACAATGACAACACTATCATCATCATCAATCAATCAATTAATCATCGGTTTATAGCTTGACAGGGGCAATACCTTGTTTGTTTTCGTATCATTTGTACATGCTTGCTTACTTGTGTGTGTTATCATTTTTATCTTGCATTTGCATCAAATCCAAATCACTCCCAGCTAATATTCATATCTTGTATCTAGACAAGGTTGTATTATGCTGGGGCATGAGACACATCGTCACCTTGGTCCTTATACCTTGGTGCATAATGTCTAGTGCTATATCAAACATATGATTGCTCACTTTATTGCAGCATAGTGTGTCATTTTTCTTTTTCATCTACTTCTTATCTTGTATCATTCATCTTATCCCTCCTTTATCATTTCATTCATTTCGAGAGAATATCTGTGTTTATGTAACCTGCCTATCCTCTCGAGGGGGCATCATCATCATTATCATATCCTATATCATCATCCCATTTCTTCATATCTTTTGCATCATCATATTCTTCTATCATCCCTTTCCTTCATTCATCATTCTCCTCACTTCTTCAAGTGGTTGGGGCATCATCTTTTTTTCATCTATCCATACCTTAGCTTCTTTGAAATGATGTTACTCGACATAAATTTCACCATCTCGAACATCATCTCAAAGAGGGGCAAAATGTAGACACTCAAAATTGTCCATATCATAATATTACCTAGTCGATACATGACCTTGAAAGACATTTGTAATATTTTACCCTAGGTCATTACATTATCTCACTTATCCCATTTATCCCACTTAATCACCTTCCCAATTAATTAAATAAATCTCATTTATTTAATTAATTCCCCTTTCACATGTCTCAAAATAATTCAAATTAAATATTTGAATTAATCTCTCATTTATTGTCACGTCGCAACATGTGTCACATGATTACAACTCTTCACATGCATAAATAATTTAAATAATTTTATTATTTAAATTATGAGATTCCCACTCACATCCTATTTTTACCCTCATTCATTGTGCGTCATAGGCATCTTTTCTCTCCAAATAAATAAAAGAATCCCACTTATTTCCTCACATCTTAATTTTAGCCTCATGTCATAACCCACTTAATGTGCGTCATAGGCACTAAAATAAACTTTTAATCCTAGCCATACATATCACAAATTTGACTTTTAATCTTAGCCATCGAATCAAATAAGCCTTCTCCTATAAATCAAGCCTTTCACAGGCCATTTGAGGAATCCTCTTTCAGCATCCTTACTCTGCCAAAATTTCTTCTTATCTATCTATGTATCTATTTTTCTTCTATCATATTCATCTTATCATTATGCTACGAAAATGAGCAATCAACATATCAACAATCAAACCTTCAAAATCTTGCATTCTCATGCAGGTGGAGAAGAGCAATGGAGATAAATCAAATCTAGCATGGAGATCGGTTTGCTTTGCTTTCTTGTTTTGATTTTCATGCTTGCTTGTACTCTATTATGCTAGTTAGGGTTTTGATATCTTGTTATTCTAGTTTTATATCTGATTTTCCCTAACTACAATTTCATCTATAGGATTGATATTGATCTAGCATTATTTGGAATAAAATCAATGTGTTCATCATCTATAACAACATTCATCACATCATTCTTAGGCATTTTGCTAGTTTTGACAAATAAAATAATATATTTTGGCATGGGATTGGTAAAAATTTGCAATTTTTGGTTTAGAGGGCAAACAAACTTATTTCCTTGATCATTAGTACATGCAACAGATAGACAACCAGAATCAATAGGGTATTGCACAAGATGTTTAAGAAACTTACAATATTTTTTGTCATGCCCATTCTGTCGATGAAAGTGATAATAAACATTTGCTTTAAAGTTTGGAGGAAAAGTATTATTAGGGTCAAGTTGTCTGACAAGAGGTAATGTAATCATTTGTTGGTTTAGAAGTTGGGACATGGTAATATGAAGGGTGTTGAGTAGGGGAGTAAATTTTCTCTTTGGGTCTCCATAACCAAAGGATACTGAGGCTTTGGCAGCAACAACTTCATTATGGACATTTTGAGTTTGTTGTTGAGGAAGTTTGAATTGAAGGAACCCTTTATTTGGTTTTCTAAAGGGTTAGGAATTATTTTTGTGCACAGGCTCAGATCTTTCAATTTGGCTATAAGTGGACTTTGTATGGTGACTAGAAACTGAATTATAGTAATCATGTAGAGCAGTGCACAAGTGCATGAAGGATGAGAATTTCATCATGGTCAATTTGTCTTGGATTTTGTTTTGTAAGTTTTCTATAAACATCTTTTGAAGGTGTGGGTCGAGGATCTCAACATTGACTTGGGAATAAAGTGATTGATATTGGGAGATAAAGTAAATTATCTTTTCATCCTCTTTTTTCTTACACCTCATCAAGTCGGCCAAGGTCAGCTTAGGAGTCATTTGCACTTGGAAATGTTTTATAGATACCTCAACAAGTTCATCAAATGAATCGATCGAGTTATTCAATAAAGAAGAGAACCACTCCAATGCAGTGTCTTTCAAGGTCCTAGGGAAGAGCTTTGCTAAAATTTTATCATCAAGGAAAAAGTCAGTACATAGGGAAGTGTATGCATTAACATGATTAGAAGGATCTCCCTTCCCTCCATATTTCTAAAAATCTAGGCATCTCTACACCTTCTGGCATTGGTGTGCATAGTATCTCCAAGGATAATGGATTTATTTTGATATAATATGTGGGTGGACTATGTTAGAATTGGCTATGGCTGCCAAGATCTTGAGACCAAATAGAAAGCACAAAAAGAGAGAATGGAATGTAACAAGAATAAGTTGTATTCTCATCAATTGATTTAATGATATGAGATTATTGTCTACAATGAGATACCCCTTGGTTATATATCCAAGGTGAGAAATATAAGGGCATAATATTATGACAAGTGTCATAATCTTATGACATGAGACAACTATGAAAAGATATCACTCCACCTAAAGTGGGAAAGTGATAATGTGATAATCACCATAAATGGTGGATCACCCAAAAAAGGTGGAGATGTAATCACATGATATGTCCATGAAAGGTGGAAGTGATAAAGTAATAACATGATAAGTCCACCAAAAGTGGAAAATCTCCAACTACCTCCTATGTGGTCCCTAAGAAAACTTAACTAAGGTGTAATTATGACCTAGGACAAGGTACACCACATTTAATTACACCAACACCCCCTCTTAAGTGAAACTTAGGGAGAATGTACACAAAAGAAAACAATGCGAGATGGGTCTTGACAACTAGGCCATGTTAGATACCCATGTACATGCTTGATGCAAATGAAATCTCTCACAAACAAAGAAAAGGAGAAAACCCATTGGGACAAAACTCCTCCCCAAAAGAGAGATGAAATAAGAAAAAATGAAATTCTCTCAATGATGCATGAGAAAGCCAAAACCCCATGTGAGGAAAAATACCCCCTCATAAGAGAGAAGTAGAAGAGAGACAAGGCAGCCCCCCTCAATGTTTAGTCTCCCACAATGATGGTAGAAGCTCAAGATTGAATGTTGAAGATGATCCAATTTCACTGAATAAATTTCCTCTTATTAGGAAGAAACAAAACCATGAATGTATGTAGGATGTCAAGAAGATGGATGATGTAGTATGGTTTCTCTGAAGCATGCTCTAGTGTCTCCATGTTGATGCTAAAAGTCAACACACTCCAAAAAAAAATCTAGGCCACACCGCTAAAGAGGACAATCCAAAATTTAGTAGAGATAAATGTATAACATGATCCAAAGACAATGATATCCCCTTTGAAGACAAAGAAGCCTCCTCCAAATGTTGTCCAAAAGTATCCACACTTATGCCAAAATTCAAAGAATTATCATGTACAGAATGAACAAGAACGTCGGAGTGTTCCCTCACAACAACTGAAGAAGGAGCATCTTCATTAAAGAGAAGATGAATGCTATCGATGATGTTTCCCAAATATGCAATATGAGACTACACAAACAAGTCTAAAATACCTGTCAAGAAGCCATCCAAAGTAGTCATATCTAGAAGACTATGTATGTCCTTCTACACTAAGTCACAAGGAACCCAAACTATGAAATCACAAGCATCATCAACTACAATAGTAGGCAGAGGGGATATATGCATGACTCAAGAACATGATCTAATGTGAGAACTCCCAAGTTCAAGAGGCCAAATGTCTCCTTTGAATCATGGTTCATATGATCAACAGTCGAAGGAACAATGTCACCATCAAAAGAAAATTATACAAAGGTATACAACTAAGATGAATGATCAACCACCCTAGTAGCAACAATCTCTCTACTCTCAAAGTCTCGAATGATGACTGAATCATTTGTGAACTCCATAGTTCTCCCATCTCCACCATGTGTAATCTGATATATGGAAAGAAGATTTTTTGTCAAATGAGGATCACACAAAACATCCTGAAAAGTGTTGTCCCCAAAACTAATAGATCCCTTCCCTGTTACACTCATGTATGTATTGTTTCCCATCAAGATAGGAGACATAGAACAAGGCTCAAAAGAAAATAATATAGACTTTGAAGATGCCATATGATGAGATGATTCTGAATCTAGAAGCCATCTCCCTAATCCTAGACCTAAAAAAGAACAAAGAGCTTGTCCTTTATTTCCTGATGTAGATGTGGAATTAGCATGACCTTTTATCTTAGGCTGTTTTAAAGAAGAAGGAGAAGAAGATTCAAACATTCTAGAAGGAAAATCAATTTGATTCCTTTTGAGAATATTTTTCAACTCATCAATATCCTTCTTATAACAATAGTGTTCTTCATGTCCATCCTTCTTGCAATATGCACAGAATTGCCTCTCCTTAGATGATTCCCCTTTAGAAGAGGATTTTTTCTTTGTTTGATCTAAATGTGGATTATTCTTTGCTTTCTTGTGTTTCTTATCTAAATATAATTATTTCACTTGACTAACCAACAAGGCGTGAGATTTAGAAGTCTTGATGAGACCCATTGAGATAATATTGTGTTGCTCATGTATCAACATCTCAGAAAATGATGCAAATGAAGGTTTAGTATATGCAGACTGAATAGTCAATCTATGAGTATGAAATCTAGAAACAAAAGAAGCATAATCAAGACCAAGTTTTTTAATTGTATTGTAGACTAACTAAATATCCTTCTTATCAATTCCACATTCTTTACATTGCTCTCTTAGATCATTAACCTTAGTGATGTATTCTTGGATGTTGTCAAATTTCTTAGGATCAAGGCTCATCAATTCATTATCAATTTGATAGCCTCTTATTTCATTTGTAGTAACATAAAAAAAAATCAATTTATCCCAAGCTTCATGAGAATTGTTACATGATTCAATTTGAAACAACAAACCTTGAGAAACTAGTCTACGAAGACATCCAAGAGCTTTGGTATGTTCAATCATCCATTTTATCTTTTTATCTGCATTTGTAGGTTCAGGTACCTTATTTTCAACATATAGAGAGTGACCTTTTTTCATTAGAATACTCCATGCATTTTGAAGCCATGTTGAATAATTTTATATGATGTGAGAAAAGGAACCTTAGAATGATCCATGAAAACAAGAGAGCACGAGAAAACAAATGAAAGAAATGCACCAAGAGACCTCCCCAAATCACTCAATCAAGAAAACTCCTGGTGCAAGAGCACCTATACCTTGAAAAGGACGGGAACTGAATCTTGAAG